>OX621169.1:1800000-2228124 GCA_951640195.1 Porpolomopsis calyptriformis | reverse complement strand
CCCTAACCTAACCCTAACCTAACCTAACCTAACCTAACCCTAACCTAACCCTAACCTAACCTAACCTAACCTAACCTAACCTAACCTAACCTAACCTAACCTAACCTAACCTAACCTAACCTAACCTAACCTAAGGGAATTTTTTGCTAAGATTCTAGCGGACTGCTTGATAAAGTCAGTAGTACCCTTCACTTTCAAGCTAGTGCCAACCACAAGGAGAAGATCTAGTTGGCGACTGGGGGTGGTAGTTAACCCAAGATCATTTTGCTGCACGTTTGCTATTTCTTCTCCTCGAGGATGTGGTTCTCCGTAAAGAATGATATTGGGTCGGAGTCGAGGCACAGTCGTTCTGCGTTTGCCCTGCTCTACCCTCTTTTCCATATTGATTTGACATTCAGTGCATTCTGGTAGTTGGCCCTCTTTCAAAGAGGGGTAGTATGGTTCGAGGATAAAAATGGAGGAGCAGCCAGGGCATCGTAGTTCCTCTAGGGATCCATGCAATGGAATGCATCGGGCTGGTCCATCACTGGGGTGAATTTCTGAGGACATATGTAACCCAGCCTTGAGCTCCAAACCATCGATATTTTGAGTGTAAACACGGAGTAACACTCCTTGGAGGTCTAGAGCACGAAGGAAATGGTGGAAGGCAGTGGGTTGTGCGATCGCCGCTTTCTCAGCAAGGGTGGCAATGAGCTGACAATGCAGTGATTGTTGCTTTTGGGTCTAGAACATTAACTTGGTCAACTAATCCTCACTTGAACATATATTTCTCACTACGAGGGATGAGCTAGTAAGCAGATCAGTCAGGTTGACTCCGGTAAATCCAGATAGTGCGTTGCCAGTATATAAGCCGTCTGGTCCTCTAAAACATGGAATACCTGCAGCCACGGATATTCCTGCTCCTAGAGAGTAGGTAAGTATTTGAATGAAACATGATGATGGGTCGATTTACCACAGAGCACGACGATTCTCTTTGCTTTCAGTATTCCATCCATTAGATCTGTTGCACTTTGTTTTATAGTGGAGGGGAACATAATAGCTGAGTTTTTAGCAGTAACACGGTGAAGGATAGTAGGTATTAGATAAGCTAGAAGAATGGTAAGGTATCAAATAAGCAAATCTGAGCTACACCGAGGGCAAGTATAGTATGTTTGGTCTGTAACGACTAATGGCTCATAAGAGTCTGTGTTATCTATGCCGAATTCTGCCTCAAGCCAGTTTTCCCAGTCAGTGTCTATCATATTTAACCGAGACTCCTCAATGAGGTGAGCAGCTATCCATCCAGAGGCTTGGACGACACTGCGTTCCTGTGAAGAAAGCAACTTTCTAGCCTTGTTCACGATCCTAATATTTCCGGCTGTAAAATAAGTGAGACCTCCCCTAGCTGTGGGTTGGAAAGCAACTTGAAGTATAATTTTTGGGGTGTCGGCAAACTTCTCTATAGCATAGAGATTGTTAAGATACTGCTGCTGGGTAATGTTGGCAGGGGTTCCTAGGCAAGTAAGATGGGACCATCTTTTGCAGGACCAGCAGTAGCGTTGTTCCTCTGTATCGGGGGACCAAAGTGAATAACAGTGAGTTGCGCCACATATTTCTGGCTCGCCCTACCACCCAATAGATTACTACAGGGTATATGTTTAGTTCAATGAATGCACCTTCAATGCCTGCCTATGCCCATCCCAGAAGTATCTAATAGAAATTTTAGTATAATAGATGGGTTGGTATTATCGTCAAGCTTACCGCATGTAATACGCGGTTACTGGAGGTTGATCTTCAATCTGATTTTTAATAATAACAATGTCGATTGTATCTACAGTTTAATTTTCAGTTCAGTTCAGTTCATTCTTTTATATCTGCTTCTCGATATAATAACCCTCACCTTCCAAGGCTTGCGCATCAATGATATCTGTAGAATCAGAGCCACACAGCTCTTGCTTTCCAAATGTGTTTATATACCTGTCAAGAGTAAGAAGAACATAGAGTGACAGGAGAAGGAGTAGGTTTTGAGATGCAACCTTTTAGTATCAGCCTTAACATCACTTCTCTCCAACAACTGCTTGGCTGTATACATCCATGAAACCTTAGCAAGATACTTGTTCTAAAGCACATTGTCAACATTGGGTAGGGTAGCTTGAGCAGGTGTATCACCTTAGTAGTTTTTCTTATTTGTAGGATCAAACCTTTCCAGTAGTCGTCCATTATAATATTATTTTCTTCCTTTGCATGGAGGCCAAGGTGACGGATGAGGCAGCTGTGTTTGAGGGAAATAATCAAATGACTACTATTCAAGCATTATCGATAAACACTTACAAGTCATTCTTAACGAATTTGCAAGGAGAGCCTATAAAGTTTTGATTCGGAACAAATAGAACAAGGCATAGGTGATATCTCACCATCATTTGGATTAGGAACCTCGAGGTATTCTACGACTTTTGCAGATTTCCATTGTTTTTCCTTGGTTGTAGGTGCCATAATAATAAATCTACGGACCAATGTTGATTATTCGTATTATATTCCCACAGCTATATATATGTCACGTGAATGTAGATACACTTTGTCTCGACTATTGCACAAACATAGCTCTCGATCTTAACCTCCAATATGGCAAACCAGGCAAATGAAGGTGCAGATTATGACAGTGATATAGATAGGATCATAGCTATGTCCTCACTAGCCAAGGTAAGCCTATCCCTAGTAGTTATGTATCTAATTCGATTCACACAATTAAATCATTACGAGGCTAATAAAACCATAATAAACCAGGAAGGGGATTCGACTTCTAGTGGTTCAGATGATAGTGATATACGTAATATCCTGAATATGCCTTGTGCAGAGAAGATGCCAATGCCAATACCGATGCTAGGAGAAAAACATATGCCTTCCAAAAAACATATATTAATCAACAAAAAGCCAGTATACTCAGTAAGTGTATATCTGTTTTCAAGGTTAAAGTGCTCACATTATTACAGACAACGTTAATTAGCCTAAATCATCTTAACATCCAGAATTCGGATCAGCAATATATATCGATACCTCCATTGGCTCCCTTAGGTCCCCAGCCAGGTCCTTCAAGGGTCCAAAACGCAATAAGTAGAAAGGATAATGACGCTGTATGTCTCAATTAACCTATGACAATAATAACTTACATTTATTTATTTTCCAGGTGGCGAAAGCATGGTATGTATTTTAAGAGAAATCATAAGATACTTGCGTATTAATACTGGTTAGGTTTAGTGATTATAGCTCTCCTTCAGAGCCTTCAGTGGATATTAGAAGGAACAACTCGCGATTTGAAACCAGACACCGGTGAATAAATCTATCATTCGAAATGTTAGGTTAAATACTAAACTTTTAGAAGCTCAACAAGCCGATCATCGTCGCCAGCTAGCAATAACGGATCAGATTTCATTGGATCCAGTGAAAGTGACAGCGCTCATTCTCATTTACTAGCAAAAAATGCCATTCGATTGAATCTACCACGATCTGAGCAAGAGCTTTTTATAGGTATGTTCTTATATTATTGGTGGTGATTAGACTCATCAAGGATATTAGACACGAAGCTAGCAGATCCAAGGATATGGGCTTCAGCTTGTCAATCATTGGGATCTGCTAAGCCTGGAAACCACCTGGATCACGCGGTCATAGAAATTTACCTTTTGAAATCATGGTATATGTCCATTCAACCCCAGATGCCATCTCAGAGATATTCCTACTATCTAGACTCGGAAACGGTGAGCAGGGTAATAAGAGAAGAAGAAGACATCCTGTCTACCGAAATCCATAAAACTCTCCTTCTTCCACCTCACGTTGCTATCCCGAAAAAGCCTGTGTTATTTTTCCCTCCACTATCATGGCAATCTTCTGCAACCCAAAGGCTAGCTTTATTTGATTACCAGCAGGAGAAGGTTCTTGTTTTTAGCCATGGAGCTCCACTCGAAACCAATATGTACTCAGATTGGATGGAGTGGAATGGCAACTACTATTGGAGGGCTATTGCTAATGTGTTTGGGTGGATCCTGGGTAGTGAGTTGGATGAGCGAGGTCCCCAAGTAATCGAACCGAATTGGAATACAGTGAAAATCTCGTTTCTATACAGAAGAAGCATATTCATATACATATTTCAACAGAGTGAGGCCGACACTGGTTCCTGGATGGCATCGCTTTGCCAAGAAATCTTTGATAATGGTTGGATGTATTCCACAGACATTAACCAACACCCACTTGCACCCAAATTGCAATGTGTTCATGCGATGCGAGAGAGAATATTTCTCACTGTGCTTCAAACTGTACAAAAATCATATGACTTCTGGAACAAGACTCAGACCCTGCTTCGGTATTCCATGGAACCCAATTCTGAGGTTGTGAATGATATGAAGGCTGGGCTTTTAAAATTCAAGCGTTTCGAGGTAATAGCACTTGCGCTTGCAACTGCTCGTATGAAGTGTGAGTATTATCTCATTCCGATTACCTGTGATAATCAATCTAAAGAGGCTACCTATATTAATCAACTAGGCCATCTTCTGGATAGTCACGACAAGGATGGCAATGCCAGCAATGACGACAACAATCACAATGATGATGACAATGACAATGACAATGATGACAACGATGATGATTCCATTGTAATCAACCTACCACCTCAGCCTTCCAGAAGGTCTCTACCTGAAATCCAACTTCCAGAGGTTGAGCTAAATGGGAATGGGGGTGAAGAAGCATTAGCAACAAGCGTTGATGAGCGGCCTTTTGATGACTACGAATCAGCTATGTTGGTTTGCTCCGAGGATCAAGCTGATATCATTCCAAACACGTGGACCTTTGACACCAATGGAATGCTTGTATTGGGCAAGCACTGGAGTATCTGGAGGGATAGAGGCTATAGGTTGCAGGCCGATTTTTTCTCTATGTTCAATAACCAGGAACCGGTTCTCCTCAATGACCACCTTCTTCCACACTGGGATTCAAGTGATCAAGCAAGTGGATGTTTACCATCATCTCCAGTTGCATACCCATCCTCGTTATCTTCTCATTCTTCTGAGGTGCCGAATTCCCTACCAGCTATGGACAACCCAGATGTGACTATGATGGGTGCTCAGGATATGTTGGATGAGGCGGGAGGGGTGGAAGGGACATCAGAGAGCCAGGGTGTGTTTGTAAAAGGTAAAGCACGCAACAACAAATTCATCTACTTCGACTTGGAGAAGGATAGAGTAAACCTGGACGATGAAGAAGTGTCAGTGTCGGTGGATATCGACAGCGTCATATGGGTCACGCATAAACCACAGTTCATTGGTCCAATCAATATTCACCTTCTTCCACTGTTAGATGACAAACCTCCATTCTCTGTCAACAATCATGTCTATGTCCAGGTTCTACAACCACCTACCACTCGAAATCCTAGGCAGAGGTCTAAAAGGTATCCACTTAGTGCCTTGCCACATACCCATTTCGGGCAGATGGGTCAAGGATCAGGCCAATTTAACACCTACGTCTTCTTCCCTCGTATGATTAGGAAAGACCCAGGAACGCATAGAATGACTACTCTGATGCCAAGGGAGGTACAGGAGTTGTGGTTCTCACAAGTGATCATGCCTGCTCTGCCAGTGGTTTTAGCCAACTACACCGGAATTATGGAGTATCTTCCTACAAGCGTCAGTAATCTCCAATGGAAAATAGGGACAAGACGTACGACCAAGACCATTCCCCTCACACCTGAAGCATTTTCTTCCATGCGAACCACTCTCTGCGACATCATAAATAACCAGCCCGATCTCCTAGGCCGATTCGGGTCCTTTTTCTTTGTTGTAGATGCTCGAGGTATCAAACTGCTCTCTAAGCAGCACCACCCAACCGAGAATATATATCAGGCACTCTGTTCGATGATTCCTAACATGGACTGGGATTATATGAAGGACCGATCGCATGGAGAACTCTTGCTTGATCTTGGGATTTCATACCATCCTCCTTCTAGGGAGGATCAGGAGCCATTGGTAGGGCTGTGGAGGTTAGATAGGATCGACGACTCGTACGACCTTATGGGGATGAAAAAAGGAATGACCCATTATACTGCCATGTTTGGAGCTTATGGAGGGAGACAGGCTGAAACCAAGTTGAAGAAAAGTCGGCTTGTACACCTTTGCTTCCGATCCAGCTACAACCTTTGCTTTGAGGTGGTGCGACTTCCTGGCCAAACGAACTACCTATGTGATGACTGTGATGCAGTCAAGACAAATGACCGATTCATGACTAGCTGTGATCACTGGAAAAAGCTGTTTCAATCTTCTCAAATCCAGTCATTCGGCGTTAGAGAAGAAGTTAGAGGGAGTGGGTTAGCCATTATAAAGCTTCTTGATGTAGCATCTGAAAAGGTAAGCAGCGAAATAACTGCAAACTAGAAATGTCTAATGATTGCCAGGCACAAGACTATATGTCGTCTGACCCTATCATTTGGATCAAGTCGAGCCTCTTTTTCAAGTTGTTGGCAAGAAGGCTAGCAGAGTTTCAAAACGTCCAACTACACCTTTCACGAAATCGACCAAGCAACTATGGAATGATGGCTACGCTTATCATCCACCTGATTAAGCACACCATGGTCACGCCAAGGATAAAGCACACATTCTTGAATGATGTGTTGCGAGACCTTCGTTTCAGTTCGATAATGTGGAGGTTCGGAATGTTCTTTCTTCACGACCTCAAGTTGAAGAAAGGAGTGCTATCTCTAAGAGAACTACCAGAGGAGGATCCAGCTGAGGTTATCCAAGCGTATGGACAGTCCTTGAAGAAGCCACAGGCAACTCAAGCCAACCAGCCATATCACCTTATTCAAATGTATCAGCAAGATGCGTGCCCTTGGGGTCCCGATCCATCTTGGTCAAGAATTCAGAAACTGTTGGAAACCGAGCCAGAGATTTTCCTTAGGGAATGGAGGTTGGATGATGACTGGGAAGCTCCTGAACTGCTTTACACAAAGCTGTTGTTTGTTGAGTTCATGCATCAGCTGTGGCTAAGTCTGGCAGAGCAGTTTGCATCAGCAGGTGTTTTACCCAAGCCAACCACAGTTCAGGAAGCAATGGAGACTTGGACGGTACCTGCGATTCAGCATATCATAGGCATTGACCATTGCTGATTCCTTCCTTCGAGCTGTGGCCTTAAAGGAAAGCTTCCTTTGAGTCACTCCCATGATCTATCATTTTCAGCACGTCGGGCAACCTTCTTCCCTGAACAAACTATCCAGATCCCAGAGAATTCAGTCTGGAAACCATACACCCAGCCTGGAGGATATATCTCCACTTACCACCAATATCTTGTGGATTGGGATATGGATGAAGGTGATCAGCTCTGCCGTGAATTGGACAATATATTTGGCCAGTTACAATGCCTTCCTGTAGGTGGCCTATCGAATAAAAAGGGGAAACAAGTCATATGGGGGATGAAATCAGGCAAGATCAACTTTATTTCGAATTCAAAGTTCTATCGGATTGAAGAAATTGGGAAAGAGGTGGCTGCGCGTCCACGAACTCAGGTCCTAAAAAGGCCTCATGCTTCAAAGAATATACTTCAGAGACGACTAGATGAAACCTTGGGGAGATTGATAAAACCACCTATTCGGAGCCGAAAGTCTGCCAAAATCTACCAAAAACAAAAGCCTCCTGTGAGACGGAAAGCAGACAACAATCCTTCAGGTTCAGAGAGCGGGAAAGAGCAACAGGTTAGGGTTACTCGCTCAAAGGCCAAGGCTGCCCAGAAAGACGAGGGAAGAAAGGGGGTGAGTGGTGTGCGGATAACTCGGTCAAGAATGAACGCTGCTAGGAAAGATGCGGAGAGAGAAGATTCAGGTTCAGGAAGACATATAGTAGGTAGATCTCAGTCAAGAGTCAAGGCTGCTAGGGAATGGGCAGATTTAGAGTCTGATTCCGATTCCGATTCATTAGAGTACACAGATGAGCCAGGATCAGAGCAATCTAGTAGCTAATGTATCGATTTGAAGATTATATATTCACAGGTCTATTCTACCTATATGTATTACACTGCTCATTGTGGTACCCCAATCAGTCTGCCCATGGGGATGTGGTTATTCTGGGATGTTATCACACTAATGCTATTGATTGAACATAACATGCTGATGGTTAGAGAGCTCGGTGAGAAGTTGAAGGTATAACCTCTGATACCTCTTGCATGCTAATTACGGTACCCCAATTATTCCGCACATGAGGATTGGACTACTCCTGATGTTTGTAGCACCAATGCTATTGATTGAACATAAAATCCTGATGCTTAGAGGGCTCTCTGATAAGTTGAAGGTATACCCTCCCATACCTGTTGTATACTTATTGCGGCACCCTAGTTAATCCACACATGATGATTGAACTATTCCTAACCTTTGTAATACTCATGCTATTGATTGAACATAAAATCCTGATACTCGGAGAGCTCTGTGATAAGTTGAAGGTATATCATCCGATACTTCTTACATACTATACCCCAATCATTCCACACATGAGGATTAGACTACTCCTGACCTTTGTAACACTAATGCTGTTGATTTAACATAAAATCCCGATGATTAGAGAGCTCTCTGATAAGTTAAAGGTATACCACCCCATGATATCTTATATACTTATTGCGGCACCCTAGTCAATCCATACACGAGGATTAGACTATTCCCAATGTTTATAACACTGATGCTATTGATTGAACATGAAATCCTGATGCTCAGAGAGCTCTGTGATAACTTGAAGGTATACCCCCCCCTACCTCCTGTATACTTCTTGCGGCACCCCAGTCTATCTACACATGATGATTGGACTATTCCCAATGTTTGTAACACAGGTGCTATTGATTGAACATGAAATCCTGATGCTCAGAGAGCTCTGTGATAAGTTAGAGATATACCCCCCTATACCCCTTATATAGCTTATTGCAGTGCCTCATTCTGTCCATATATTGTCATTCCGAGCATCTGTAACACTGGTGCTATTGATTGAACATGAAATTGTGATGTTTAAAGAGGTCTGTGATAAGTTGGAGATATACTCCCCCATACCCCTTATATAGCTTATTGCAGTACCTCATTCTGACCATATATTGTTATTCCGAGCATCTATAACACTGGTGCTATTGATTGAACATGAAATTGTGATGTTTAAAGAGGTCTGTGATAAGTTGGAGATATACTCCCTCATACCCTTTATATACCTTATTGGAGTGCCTTATTCTACCCATATATTGTTATTCCGAGCATCTATGACACTAGTGCTATTGATTGAACATGAAATTATGATGTTTAAAGATGTCTGTAATAAGTTGGAGATATACCCCCCCATACCCCTTATATAACTGATTGCAGTACTCCAAATGGTCTATAACTTAGGATTTTTGTATTCCCCACCTCTATGACACTGGGGCTATTGATTGAATATAAAACCCAGGTTTTTAAAGACCTCTGTAATAAGTTGGAGATATACCCCCCCATACCCCTTATATGGCTTATTGTGGTACATTATTCTACCTATAAATCAGGATTTTGTTATTCCGAGCCTCTATGACACTACTGCTATCGATTGAACATGAAATCCCAATTTTTAAAGAGCTCTGTGATAAGTTGGAGATATACCCCCCCATACCCCTTATATAGCTTATTGCGGTACCCCAAATGGTCTATAAATCAGGATTTTTGTATTCCCAGTATCTGTGACACTAGTGCTATCGATTGAACATAAAATCCTGATTTTTAAAGAGCTCTGTGATAAGTTGGAGATATACCCCCCCATACCCCTTATATCACTGATTGCGGTACCCCAAATGGTCCATAAATCGGGATTGTTGTATTCCCCACCTCTATGACACTGGGGCTATCGATTGAATATAAAACCCCGATTTTTAGAGCAGTCTATAGCTACTTATACCTATGCCTCCTCCTAAACTGTTACTATCTTCCACCACGACATACCAAATGCTCTAAAAATCGGAATTTTGGGTGGGCCCACCATTAGTTCACTGTGCCTATTGAATGGACATGAAATTGTGATTTATAGAGTGCAATACAATAGCTGGGCTGCATAATGGTATAAATGGAGTATTTTACATATATCTCAAGAATGGGACCGCCGATTTTTTTAATTTATGGCTTAAACTGATTGTATTGGGATGCCCTAACGATCCCCCAAAGAATTTTGAATTAATTTTGTGCCAGCATTTTGGTCATTTTGTTGATAATGGGTCCCTGAAATCAGGCAAGATCAACTTTATTTCGAATTCAAAGTTCTATCAGATTGAAGAAATCGGGAAAGAGGTGGCTGCACGTTGACGAACTCAGGTCCTAAAAAGGCCTCATGCTTCAAAGAATATACTTCAGAGATGACTAGATGAAACCTTGGGGAGATCGATAAAACCACCTATTTGGAGCCGAAAGTCTGCCAAAATCTACCAAAAACAAAAGCCTCCTGTGAGACAGAAAGCATTTTTAGAGGATGGTCAACCAGACAACAATCCTTCAGGTTCAGAGAGCGGGAAAGAGCAACAGGTTAGGGTTACTCACTCAAAGGCCAAGGCTGCCCAGAAAGACGAGGGAAGAAAGGGGGTGAGTGGTGTGCGGATGACTCGGTCAAGAATGAACGCTGCTAGGAAAGATGCGGAGAGAGAAGATTCAGGTTCAGGAAGACATATAGTAGGTAGAACTCAGTCAAGAGTCAAGACTGCTAGGGAACGGGCAGATTTAGAGTCTGATTCAGATTCCGATTCATTAGAGTACACAGATGAGCCAGGATCAGAGCAATCTAGTAGCTAATGTATCAATTTGAAGATTATATATTTACAGGTCTATTCTACCTATATGCGTTACACTGCTCATTGTGGTACCCCAATCAGTCTGCCCATGGGGATGTGGTTATTCTGGGATGTTATCACACTAATGCTATTGATTGAACATAACATGCTGATGGTTAGAGAGCTCGGTGAGAAGTTGAAGGTATAACCTCTGATACCTCTTGCATGCTAATTACGGTACCCCAATTATTCCGCACATGAGGATTGGACTACTCCCGATGTTTGTAGCACCAATGCTATTGATTGAACATAAAATCCCGATGCTTAGAGGGCTCTCTGATAAGTTGAAGGTATACCCTCCCATACCTCTTGTATACTTATTGCGGCACCCCAGTTAATCCACACATGATGATTGGACTATTCCTAACCTTTGTAATACTCATGCTATTGATTGAACATAAAATCCTGATACTCGGAGAGCTCTGTGATAAGTTGAAGGTATATCATCCGATACTTCTTACATACTATACCCCAATCATTCCACACATGAGGATTAGACTACTCCTGACCTTTGTAACACTAATGCTATTGATTTAACATAAAATCCCAGTGCTTAGAGAGCTCTCTGATAAGTTAAAGGTATACCACCCCATGATATCTTATATACTTATTGCAGCACCTTAGTCAATTCATACATGAGGATTAGACTATTCCCAATGTTTGTAACACTGATGCTATTGATTGAACATGAAATCCTGATGCTCAGAGAGCTCTGTGATAACTTGAAGGTATACCCCTCCCTACCTCCTGTATACTTCTTGCGGCACCCCAGTCTATCTACACATGATGATTGGACTATTACCAATATTTGTAACACTGGCGCTATTGATTGAACATGAAATCCTGATGCTCAGAGAGCTCTGTGATAAGTTAGAGATATACCCCCCATACCCCTTATATAGCTTATTGCAGTGCCTCATTCTGTCCATATATTGTCATTCCAAGCATCTGTAACACTGGTGCTATTGATTGAACATGAAATTGTGATGTTTAAAGAGGTCTGTGATAAGTTGGAGATATACTCCCCCATACCCCTTATATAGCTTATTGCAGTACCTCATTCTGACCATATATTGTTATTCCGAGCATCTATCACACTGGTGCTATTGATTGAACATGAAATTGTGATGTTTAAAGAGGTCTGTGATAAGTTGGAGATATACTCCCTCATACCCTTTATATACCTTATTGGAGTGCCTTATTCTATCCATATGTTGTTATTCCGAGCATCTATGACACTAGTGCTATTGATTGAACATGAAATCATGATGTTTAAAGATGTCTGTAATAAGTTGGAGATATACCCCCCCATACCCCTTATATAACTGATTGCGGTACCCCAAATGGTCCATAACTTAGGATTTTTGTATTCCCCACCTTTATGACACTGGGGCTATTGATTGAATATAAAACCCAGATTGTTAAAGAGCTCTGTGATACGTTGGAGATATACCCCCCTATACCCCTTATATGGCTTATTGCGGTACATTATTCTGCCTATAAATCAGGATTTTGTTATTCCAAGCCTCTATGACACTACTGCTATCGATTGAACATGAAATCCCAATTTTTAAAGAGCTCTGTGATAAGTTGGAGATATACCCCCCCATACCCCTTATATAGCTTATTGCGGTACCCCAAATGGTCTATAAATCAGGATTTTTGTATTCCCAGTATCTGTGACACTAGTGCTATCGATTGAACATAAAATCCTGATTTTTAAAGAGCTCTGTGATAAGTTGGAGATATACCCCCCCCATACCCCTTATATCACTGATTGCGGTACCCCAAATGGTCCATAAATTGGGATTTTTGTATTCCCCACCTCTATGACACTGGGGCTATCGATTGAATATAAAACCCTGATTTTTAGAGTAGTCTATAGCTACTTATACCTATGCCTCCTCCTAAACCCTTACTATCTTCCACCACGACATACCAAATGCTCTAAAAATCGGAATTTTGGGTGGGCCCACCATTAGTTCACTGTGCCTATTGAATGGACATGAAATTGTGATTTATAGAGTGCAATACAATAGCTGGGCTGCATAATGGTATAAATGGAGTATTTTACATATATCTCAAGAATGGGACTGCTGATCTTTTTAATTTATGGCTTAAACTGATTGTATTGGGATGCCCTAATGATCCCCCAAAGAATTTTGAATTAATTTTGTGCCAGCATTTTGGTCATTTTGTTAATAATGGGTTCCTGATAATGGGTCCCTGAAACAACTTTGTCCAAGCCATGCGTAAATGATCATCATCCTCTTCGATTAGTTTATCTTTTCCTGTCCCATCTAGAGACAACGTCATCATAAGTATGGCAATTAAGCTCCTTGAAATTTATAATCAATGACTCGATTAGATTTAGTCCCTACACCCAACACAACAGTAAGCAGACTCCAGCCATCCATTTTCCTTATTTCACACATGCATCAATGCCATAGTCAATGTCTTCATATTCAACACATCTGTATTATGTGTACTGCTCTTGAATCACAATTTTTGGTCCTCTTGCCCAACATAAACTAAATGAGGCAACTGGTTCCCACAGGAAAAGTGTGGGAG
Organism: Porpolomopsis calyptriformis; assembly: GCA_951640195.1. NCBI lineage: Eukaryota > Fungi > Basidiomycota > Agaricomycetes > Agaricales > Hygrophoraceae > Porpolomopsis > Porpolomopsis calyptriformis. The sequence continues at coordinate 2,214,732 of OX621169.1, read as the reverse complement.
AGTGCGGGATCCTGCAGGAAAAGTGCAGGAGAGTGCGGGATCCTGCAGGAGAGTGTGGGAGAGTGTGGGAGAGTGTGGGAGGGCATGGGAGATTGCCTTTTTTGGTAATTTTAGACATGCAAAATTGACAACTTTTAGTTTTTGTCCAGTTTGGTCCCTTATACATTATACAGTATTTACTACCATATTCAAGTAGCTATTTTATATACAAATTACATTAACATTATATTATGCAGCAGTATGCAGCATTGTGTAGAATTGTGCAGCATTTAATATAATATTAAGTAGCTATTTGCATATACAATAATTGCACTACATTGCATTATGCAATTGATATGTGCAGCACAATGCAATAGTGTAAAGAGGATGTAAAAAGAAATAATGCAGAACAATGCAGAACAATGCAGAACAATGCAGCATAATGCATACATGTGCAAAAATGCATATATGCACATATGTGCAGAGCTGTGTAGCACTATGCACAAGTGTGCACATCCATGCACATCTATGCACATCTATGCATAAGATTTTAAGACCTACTCTTATATTTTTGTCCAATACAGTCCCTCATAAATTTCACCTCTGAAATTTAGTAACTATAAAATCAGCGATGTTGAATCAGCGATCAGTGATGAATGCTAAAAACAAGTAACTCCACTTTCAGAGGTGAAATGGCTGATTTTTACACAATCAGTGATGCAATCACTGATATCTAGTGGATTTACTTCCCACAGTGTGAATAAATTGTCATTTTGTAGCTACATTGTCATTTTTCATCTGGGTTTTGGGCAAGGTATTGTCCCCCCAGCATTGTGAGCCTTGTGGCAGATTGTGAGCAATATATTACATGACCTGGCGTGACCTTGTTATTGCAGTTTTGCTGATGTGGTGGAGAAACATCACCAGGGGAAGCATGCGATAGATGCGACCTCATTTCATAGTATACGTATTTTGTATCTCAAAGATTACTGTATTGCGCGGTTCATACTCTGTAAAAATGGAAAGCAACGGTCAAGTAATGGTCATGCAAAATGGATTTGGGAAATTCCATCAGGTCAACCAATAAACGGAATTCAGGACCAGCAGAGCTCATTCAAAGATTTCGAATACTCCACGGCACGCAGATAACACGCCATAAACCTTGCTTTCCAAATCGAAAATGCTGCCACCGCGATAAACCACCAAATCGTCTGATGCTCGGTAATCCAACCCAAGTGCTCTATCAAGATTTGTCGATGCGAGAGCAATCGCCTGCTCTCCGCTAATCCGGCCACTAGACTCCAAAGCAGTCTATCAAAGGATGTATCGATTAGATCCATCATGTCCGCACAGAATGGTGATACAAGCGCTACAACTCACCCATGCCATATCAAACCGCGTATTTCGGGCGTAAGATTCATCCTTGACACCAATGGCCACATTCACATTTTTCGCCAGAAGTGCCGTCACCGCGGTCTCGTATGACAATGGCGGGCCCGGTAGACTTGGGTTGACACTGTCAGCGAAACCACATAAAATCGAGCGACAAAACTCACATTCGTCTCTGATCCCAGCTTCCAGGGAAAGGTCTCGAAGGACAAAGAATGACACTAACACCTGCTTTTCCAATCGCTTCCGCTAACAGGTGCGCTTCTGCAGCCCCAACAAAGGTGAGACGAATTGTCCACGTGAACCGAGCTTCATATTCGGCTTTTAACATCAGAAGCGTTGCCATAATGTCCGCGTTTTCGACGTGAACCACGAGCGGCATACTCCCCTGCAACAACATGTCAGAAATTCACATCATTAGAGCGTACAAGTACTCACATCACGAATCCGTTCCCAGGCACTCGTTAACGAATACCCATTGTCCGCATCAGGATTGAACAGAAGACGTCGGAGTGTCGCAATTTGTGTACTAACACTGACAGACAACCCTCTCATCACAGCTATATGCAAGGCCGTCTCGGCCTGGATAATGGCCCCGTCCTCCAAAGCATCGCTTGCTCCAGTCCCGAATGCAACTGATAAGCCCAAAATGAATCTACCAGAGGGTGGAGTGATCGCAGTGGTCACTCCAGATCGGTAGGCCAATCTGCGCAGTACATAATTAATCTTTTAATGACACTTGGCCAAAGCTTGGAATACGTGCAAAGTGTTCCTTCCGCCAAATGATAGACCATCTACAGCGCGTACGACTGCCAGATCACCCCCAATGATAGAAGGTACCTTGTCAAGAAGGGGATCCTTTACATCACCATCATTCGTTGATGGTTCCATCCGGATTTCGGTCAAACCCAGGGGTGATCCGAACGAAGTTATACCAGGCGCCAAAGAACCTCCCCTCAAATTTACAATCTCGACCTCTTCTTCGTGATGAGCTGCAGATAGGCAAGACAATTCTGGAGAAGCGCAAGTAATCTTCCCATCACGTATGATAACAGTTCCTTGTTGGCCGTCCTGATCGTCTTCCAGGTCAAAAAGCTTCATCACACCAGTCATTGATTTAGTGTAGACACTGGTGACGTTGACGAATGCAACATGCTTGGCCTTCCTCAATTTTAGGGGTGGGAGCCCGTCATACTTAACAGCATCGGCTGCTTCTTGGTCGAAATCTGGTGTTTTGGGAAGTTTCTGAAAGGCTGAAGGCCTCGATGTGTTATGGGGTGTAGACTGGCGTATACCATCGATGTACACCACGTTAGGCGTTGCTCCCAAGGCTAATGGATGAGAATTCCATACGACCACATCTAGCAACACCATATTGATAATATATCACTGTTGGGTGCGGGAAACGTACCTGCATCATAGCCTGGAAAGTAGTAAACCATCGTGTCAGAACAGATAAGCTCCAATTGAAGTGAGTGACAACCAACCAACCTTCCTGAATTCTGCCAATGCGATGCCCAAGGCCCAAGGCATCCGCAGGTGTTGAGGTCACAGAAGCAAAAGCAAGTGCCGGATGAAGGCCATAATAGTGTGCTTGGGCCGCTTCGTATAGGAGATACCTGCTGTTTAGGACAGGATGGTCTGACTGTAAATAGTTCAAAGTTGAGAGGATACACAAAGGATGATGAGTGGAAGGTAGCTACCTTCATTGCCACGGGTATATTGTGATCTGCGAGAATGCGTGGAGCAAACTCGGATCCTCGATAAGCCTCGCGCTTCTTCCTTCAGTATATTATTGTCAGTGTTACGCTAATGATGGGATTACTATGAGTATACCTGAAGTTGGAGGCGAATAAAGATATTGTTGGGACGCCTCCCTGCGCCGAAATGTAAGCCTATGGTGTAGAATCGATGAGAACACGAAACTGACCCAAGTTCTCTTCAAAAGATCCGGAACTAAATATGTCTCTCCTCCGTGGTGGAAGGAGGCCACCGGAAATTGAAACTCGTTTGAAAGCTAGAAGGAACGTGTCAACCCATTGTTGGGAAATGGAAATGCCATGAGAGTACTCGGACGATTCCATCAAGGTCAACAGCCTGTGGGTAAACCAGTCAATAATTCGGACTGAAACGTCACCACTTGACAACTTGCCTCGTAGCAATGAACTGAGAGCTAATATAGACGAGGGTCCATAAGATGGAAATTTTCGGCAAAGAAACGCCATACCTTAACTTTCCCTCTCAAAACATCAACCAAGCTTTCCCAACGCAAATCATCGGGAAACTCTTGCATGTCGATCGTTTCCCATGCCCCAGCCTGGGCCTTCTCACAGAACTCATCTTGGGCGCGCTTTAATGTACGAGCTTGCTCGTAAGCTTGACGGAAGTTCCACGCAGCATCCATGCGGGTTTGACCGTAGACGCGGTTAGGGTTCTCGCCTAATTGGAGCGCTTTAAATAGCGAAGTAGTAAGGTCAACAATTGTGACCTACCACAGGCGTGTCTGCAAACCTTTATTAGGGAGTGCAAAAACAAGAGATTGCGGGCAGAGTGATGACATACTTCATGTGTCGCCATCTCGGTGTCAGGGCTTGACGATCAAAATGACTTCCATTCAGTGTGAACGGCGGTTCGATCACCTTGGAAGAAGGAGAACGCTCGCCCGTCGACCTCAGTTTGATGACAAACGCTTGCCCGCCTGTTCCAGGTCCCGATGAGCTTCCTGATGTGAAATGGCTCATGATATCACACGTCACCAATATTATTTGCGCTTCCAGGAAGAACTTGAGCGGTAGTCACTCCACCAGCAATAGCGAGCTCGTAGGACGCGTCGTGGGTATTCAGACCATCGATGCTTCGTAGCCATGGGAGAATGGGAGAGTTGAACGAGTTCACGTCCATCGCGCCTGCAAGGACATCCTCACGGTGAAAGGGTCAACTAGACAAAACGATGCAGACACACCTTCGAGAATGGGAGCACTCTCGACGCCAATATGCGAATGTATATCCACCAAGCCAGGGGTAACCCATGCACCTCGCACATCGTGCACTTCGAGCCCGGCACCACTCGCAACGGCCAAAGCTTCATGCGGGATGTAGCCGACTGCCTTTACCAGCCCCCTGTAAAGCAGTACATCTCCGTACACTATTTCCGTTCCATTGCGTGCTCCCGTCCATATTTTCGCGTTGCGCAGGAGAACTGGATTTGTGCCAGAAACGAACCGGTCGGATTGCTGCCTGGTGTAAAATTCGAGTGGTGGACCGGCTAGTGTTTGAGTATAGTGGCATCGGTGGAGAATATGTTTCCGGTGGTTGTACACCTCAACCCGGGCAATTTCAGGGCGCTTCCAGGCATATAGGTTGTATAAAACAATTAGGAGGAGGCAGAGATATAACGATGCAAGTGAAATACGATGGCTCAACGATCCCCTTGTGGACCAGACGGGGTTGAGAATGAAAGACACCGCACTTTCCAACGGCGTTTTCATGCTGATGGCGAAGGTGCAGCGACACCACCGATGGTATAAAGTAGAGAATGAACTTTTGATGACGGCACTAACCAGTGTTTGGCCAGTATTGTGGATCGATCACATTGGATACTCGCAGGACAAACAAACCAGAGTGAAAATTATCTAGGATACCAAAAAGACGACGACAAACAGACAGGAAAGATTACGATTATTTAGTAGTAATGCACCTAATCGAGTGGATGTTGAGTATTAGCAAAGGGTTGAGTAGGGTGACATACCTCCTCTCTCTCCCTACCTCTCATGAAGGGCGGTTCTGTGCCTTTGTAATAAATATCCGTCCAGAGGTCCTTATCTAGAGGTATAGGTGATGCTTTGGCCTCCTCAACCGCTGCATCCACCTCGATTTTGGCGAGTTTATCAAGTTGCTGCAAGAATCAGATTTGGTAACCTTAACGAGAGGAACGAAGCGAGCGACAAACCTTGAGTTCTTGTTCAGAAGCAAGTCCCCATTCCTCAATGTACCGTTGAAGGCCTCTGATAGGATCTTGCGTACTTCTCATCCTTTGCACCTCCTCACGGGTCCGATACGTTGTCCCGGGGTCAGACATACTACACGATGCATTAGTACCCTCAGTCGAGTTGGTGTTGCGTGATATGGAACGCACGAGTGGCCTCCGTAGCGGTAAGTCACGAATTCAATGAGCAGGGGACCGTTCCCTTCCACTGCCCAATTTCTGGCATATTTGACAGCCTGCGAAGTGGCAATAATGTCCATTCCGTTCACCTGTATAAGAGGAAAGGAGAAGGATAAGCAACTGAGGACTAACGACTAGCACTTACCTGAAGGCCTGGTATTTTATCTCCACGGGTGAAGTACTCGGGGTTGGAGGAGCTACGCTCAGCGGAAGTTCCCATTCCATACTTGTTATTTTCGCAAACAAAGACGGCAGGTAAACTCCATAGCTTGGCCTGAATTTATACGTGAGTTCTTGGTCGCGCGCCAGGATTAGAATCAGCACCATGTTAAATGCCTCGAAGACTTGACCTTGATTACTGGCGCCATCGCCATATAAAATAAACGTTACATTTGGTTTTTCGAGGTATTTTTGCGCGAAAGCGATTCCGGCACCGACTGGGACTTGAGCACCAACGATACCATTCCCGCCAAAGAAGGACGGGGTGAATATATGCATGGAGCCTCCTTTACCGTGGGACATGCCAATTTGTCTACCAAGCAGTTCACCAATGACACCTTTGATTGTTCCGCCGCGCATTACAGCGAACGGGTGACAACGGTAGGCAGTGATCACACGGTCGTCAGGAGTGATACCATGCTCAAGACCAACTGAAACTGCTTCCTGCATGTTGAAGGGTAAGTGTAGCCTTGCGATATAATCAAAGCACCACAAACTTGACCGATGGCAAGATGGCAGAATCCGCGGATGAGCTTGGCTTTGTAAAGCGCGTCTGCAGCCATTTCCATACGACGCATTGTCTGCATCTGCCGATACATCTCCAAGAGCTCGGTTTTGGTGACCTTAACTTCGAGTTCTGGTATGTCGCATTTATACGAGCGAAAAGAGTCCTCGTGAATTTTTACTGTGAATGGCTGCGACGGATCGGATGGAGTCTCGTGGAGCTGTGTCGTGTCAGCGGTAGTTTGAATAGCTCGCACAAACTGCTGTGCCTAGATAAGCTGCTTATAAAAAGAGCATCCCGCACGAGCAAGAGAAATGTGCCTACGATTCGAAAAGGAGCCCGTGTTCTTAGTCGAATGAGGGAAGACATGAAAAGTGGAGTGTTTTGAGCGGAGTGATGTGATGAATGCCAAATAAAGATGGCATTACCTGACCGCAACCTTCCTGGGCCGACCGGAACAGCATTGCCTGCTAGTTTTCAATATGCGCTGTGGAGAAAAAAGAACAACTTGAATGCATTGCTATCTACAAAGCAGAAGAATCCGTCGACCATGGGAGTGTAATTTCCCAGCCAGGGTGGCTGAACACAAGTTGGACGCAGACGATCCAAGAAACGTTTATATCAGTTCGGGACATCACGCATTACAGCCCTTGCAGTGGCGGTACGCCCTAACGAATCTCACCAAAAGGTCAAAGATTAATTTGCAGTTTGCAGACATGCCATCACGCGTCCTGCCGTGAGCGCCTTTGTGCTCAAGTATAGTCATATACAAGGCACATCCATATCACACATATACCCTATCACATCCACTCAGTGAAGTTACACTTTCCGCTTTCGTCTTAACCTATCAACTCAGCGCTTTTCCTGGGGCCGAGGTTCAAGTATCGAATCTTGTCATATTTAGAAAGGTGTAATCGTCAACACTCTTCCCCATCTTGTCCCCCGCTTAAATCGCGTCCTCCATTGGGTTATCATCCTCGTGGTATGCTGTGACACGGCTTAGCGCCATAACCACGTTTGTTCTTATATATACGCAATATTTGTGTTCATGGCATTCTAGGATGAGCAATCCGTTTCGCAGCCATTCCACCAGCGCCAGCAGCAAAGACGAAGGCAAGCCCATGGCCTCCTCTAATGATCCCGCCTCCGACTCTGAGGTAGTCCTTTGGCGATCAGCTGACGCCATTACGACGAGTCCTCTTCCACAGCAGCAACCTAACACTTCCATGCCAGGCGCGTTCCAGCCCTCACAGACCATGACGTCTACAACACCAAGCTGGCCTTCCCAAGGTCAACTACCTCAGCATCCTGGCTTGCCATCCATGCCAGGAAATCAACTCCAGCCCTCACAAAACATGTTTGCCCCCGGAACCTTCCCTGGAGCCCCTCCTGGGTCTCCGTGGTTCATGCCGGGGCAGTTCCCTCAGCAGACTGGAACGCAGCCGGCTAGTGCTGTTTCGCCGACCCAACAGCAAGCACATCAGACTAGTACAGCATCCCCAGCGGTGCTTGGCGCTTCCCATCCCATGTATGTGACCAGCCCTCCATCGCAGCCTGCTTGGGCACCCCCCGGTTCTTTCTCTCCTCAGCCTGGGCAGCAACCTCCAAGCGCAACCGCAACATTCAGTCCATCACAAGGACAAATGGGCATGCATGGAATGCCCCCTTGGGCAATGGCTGGACCTCCTATGCCCATGTTGTCGCAGATGCCTGGATCACAACCTACCGATCCATCTCAGGCACAGCAAATGGCGATATATCAACAGTATATGCAGGCAACGCCGTGGCAGTTTGGAGCTGGTGGGGTCCCAGGATTGCCTCCTATGCCTACTTGGTCGCCTCCGCCGTGGATGTATTCGATGTACCCCAATGCTTACCCTGGTTTCCTGACCTCACCCCCAGCACCTCCTGACGCCGCCTCTCCCATGTCCAAGAGCTCTACAAGTTCTTCGACCCCTAGCGCGTGCCCTCCTGCCGCGCCGCCACCTTACGCTGAGCCGAAAATGAGTAACAAGTCCCAAGATCCATCGAGAAACAACCCTCAAAGTTCTGATGATGTGGTTGGCCAAGGTGATATCTCTCTATTACATATTTCAGCGCTTAGCTGACCCGCTACATTTGACAAGTCAATGCAGGGATGTCGGCGATGTCGTTGTGAGTGCCCCGTTATGTTTAAAAGTAGACTTGAGTTCATGCTTTCTAGAGGACCAAAGCAGACTCTACCCGACCATCGTAATGCCCCTCCTGGACTCAAGCCTCTTTAGAAAAAGGGAAAGATCACGATCATCATTGTCGGTGAGACTGGTGTTGGCAAAACTGCCTTTATGGACCTTCTTGCCAATGTCTGTGTTGGTCGCCCGGTTGATCAATTCCGCCAGGAGCATAGCTCGCGCAACGAGTCAAATCTCGACAAAAACCAAAGTCAGACGAATGCTGCTATGATGTACAAATTCGACCGTCGCGATGGCGTGCAGCTCCGAATGCTTGACACTCCTGGGCTTTGTGACACACGTGGCCTGGAGCAGGACAAGGAACATGAGAGGACCATTGCCGAGACAATTCGAGCTCAGGTCCAAACACTTGATGCAGTGATTATCATGGCCAATGGCACTGTTGAGCGTGTAGGACCGGGGGTTGAATATGCGCTGCATACCCTTGCAGCCATGTTCCCGCGTTCGATTGCTGACAATATCGGGTTCATGTTTACAAATGTACCCGATGCACTGTCGTTCAACTTTCAACCCGACACTCGTCCGAAGGAAATCCGACACGCTGAAGTTTGGACCATCCAGAATCCGGTGGCGCAGTTTACCAAGTATCAGGAGGTAAAAACAGGTGGTCACTCTTCCGCAAGACAGCTGCAGAGCATGGAGAGGCTTCTGCAAAATAACTATGTCACGACGATGGAAACACTCAATGATTTTTTCTCCTGGCTCGATCAACGGAAGGCGCAGCCAACCAATGCCATTGTAGACCTGTACGACATGACGACTAATATTGAAGCTGCGATCACCAATGTGCTTGCGCAAATTGACCAACGGGAGAGGCAGTGGATGGACCTGAAAAAATTGCAGAATGATTTAGACCGGAATAAGCAGGTTGGCTGAATTCGCTCCACAACCTCCTTGATTTGAATCTTATCTAACACAAATCTGTAGGTCATGGATATTAACCGACAATATCAGTCGATTATGCAACGAGACACGCACATTCAAAAAGCCACCATGTATCACAATACCCTCTGCCAGTGCTACTCCAACTGTCACCTGCATTGTCAACTCGAGTTTTTGATGGATTCCAGCGAAATTCATCGCCGATGCTGGGCATTTGGTGACGAGTTCAATCGGTTTGAAATTTGCCGTAAATGCGACCATTCCTGGCAGGACCACCACCACTTCAACAGTGAATGGCAAATAGAGCAACAGAACGAGACTGTCATCGATGACGAAGCCAGGCAGAAGTTCACTGCTGCGCAATCACAGGCAGATTCGATCATTCTCCAAAAGCAACAAATCGAGCAGGCGATCCAGAGATTCGAGGAAGAATTGCGGCAGCATGAGGAGCATCTCGGGCAGCTTTGCTTGCAATTCCAGGAATTGGCGCTCTCTGGAAGCTTTTCTGGTCATCTTGCATCTGCGATTCGAATGCTGGGGGTGCGTCTCGCGACGATGAACAGCTCTGGATCCGACTCTGACTCGATCGAACGGATGGAGGAAAGGATTGAAAGTCTTCGTAAACGGTATGATATCGTTGAAAAGGCCAGAGGCGCAACACAGTCATCATTCAGAATTAGTGGGCATAGTACAGGTGAGACAAATCGGCCGCATGGGGGAGAACGCAGTCGATCTCAAGGCTGGAATCCGATAGCGAGGCTTTTTGGTGGAGGAGGGTACTGAGGAGCCTGGTGGAATGAATGTATGACAGAGTGTACTTGTATTCAATAAGGCGAAATGTTCTCACGATTCAATGTATTTCCCCTCCTTGTGGGACAAAATCTCCGCCACAGTCGAGCAATTTCTGCTTTATATCCTGGCGGCGGGTCCCATTCCTCAACATGTAGCATTTGTCATGGATGGAAACCGACGCTATGCTCGAAAGGAACGAAAACAAACAATCCAGGGTCATACCGACGGCTTTATGGCGTTGCGAAGAGTACGTGTCGTGCTTCGTCGCGCAATCGGAGGTTGCTGATCCCGAGGTCGTATTGTGTAGATACTAGATATCTGTCTCAGACTAAATATTCGTTGTGTCAGCGTATATGCGTTTGCTATTGACAATTTCAAGCGGTCTCCGGAAGAGGTTGATGGCCTTATGACTTTAGCGGAGGAAAAACTGCTGGAAATATGTCGAAATGGGTGTGTCTTTGTTTTGTCGTAGCAAAATGTACCTTTGCTCATATTTTTTCTAGTGAAATCCTTGACGCATATGGTGTCCGATTAAATTTGCTGGGGAAAAGAGAACTACTGCCTCTTGCAGTCCAGCGGGCCGCTCGGGCTGCTGAGGATATGACCTGTCACAATGACCGGTGATTCCAACCCCACGGCAAGGATGTCTCTGCATGATTTCACTAACAGGTGTATTCAGCGCAATTCTCAATCTCTGCATGTCTTACTCCTCGCAAGATGAAATCACAACGGCAGTACAGTCTTGCGTTCGCACTGCTGTCGAGCCAGGCAACGATCACACTCGGTTGGTCTCATTGTCTGGGATTATTTCTCCTCGCATTTATTGGTTTCGTTTTGCAGAAAAATCACCGTCAAGGATATAGACGATCAACTGATGACCTCGCTCACCAGAAGCCCTCCTCTTGAGATTCTCATTCGCACAAGTGGTGTTACGCGTCTTAGCGATTTCATGCTCTGGCAGGTATTCAAAGTCACTTCTCATCGCTCCAATAATCTGCTGACGTTGCTTTTGAAGTGTTGCGAGAATACGCAAATACACTTTACTTCAACATACTGGCCCGAATTTGGCTTGTGGGATTTTGTTCCTATCATTCTCGATTATCAACGTAAAGTCTGGTCGAAGGGTTAGTCCTGAGCAAGGCTGTTCCCCCGTTGGCTTGTAACTCGGCGCAGCGTTGCGCCATCGCACACCCACACACTTAGTATCACCATACTGTACTTTATTTAATTTATTCAAGTAATGCTACGAAAATGTGACGGCATAACCATGTCAAACTGAAACATTCCTGTTGGTCCTCCTCAGCAGTGATCTTGAATGTGCAACACGAACCAAATGGTCATTGACCATAAAGATCAGCTGCAGTTATCACAACCTCGTCGGCATCCAAAATTCTGGTTCGATGACGGATCCCTTTTTCTGAGTGTGGGGAACGATCTCTTCAAGGTGCATCGAACTCTTCTGTACCGACACTCTCGCGTGCTGCCCACCTGGCCTGGTAGTTATGACTTGGCGGACTACGGTATTGACAATGCTGGCATGGATGGCTGCGCGATTGTTTCTGTCCCAGAGGAGACCAAGACAAGCGCTGAGGACGTGGAAGCCTTGCTAGAGCACCTTTATCACGACTCGTGAGTCATTTTGCCGCCGCTCTCTTTGCTGTCTGACCTCGTAGTTCGAAAGTCCTTTATCTCTAGGCTCCTCGTTCTCTCGTGTAGTTTCTGTCTTGCGGGCATCTTCTCCTGGGCAGCTCGATTTTCCGGCCCTTCATAAACTGAGCCGAGATCTTATCGAAAAAATGATCTCCGGCGAACCTGGGCCATTTTGTCAGCCTGATCACTTTGAGCAACTGTTGGCTTTATCTGCAGAATATCGGATCGCTTCGGTGAGCAGAAATTCGCGCACAGCTAGATGAGGATTCTGATGAGAGTCCAGGTACAGAAAAGCTTGTACTACAGTCTTATTACAACATGCGACTTTGACATGGATGATATCGAGTCATCCGCACACAGTCCCGTCCGGAGTCGAGATGATCAAGCATCAAAGTCAACTCAAGAAAATGTAGAGGCTTCCGAACTGTCGGTACAACATTGCCACAAGGGCCACATGATATCCAGACTCGTTATACAACGATGCACGCGTCTTATGAAACGAATCATGGATCACTTCGCGCCTATTCTCTTCACGGCCGCGGCTACACCACACATGGACTGTACCGATGTGTTGGCGGACAAGTGGATGACGCTTGTCATTCAACCTGCATTAGAATCCGGTGGCGTGTACAAGCCCATAGAGACTCTCCAAAGAATGGCGGAAATAGATTGGGCAAAAGAAGGACTGTGCGGTGCGTGCGTTAAGGAGAAAAAGGCGGAGTGGACGTCAGAGCAAGAACTTGTTTGGGGAAAGATGGATGAATGGCTGGAATCGGAGGAATGTGATCGGGACTCGCTAGGTATGGGGGCATCGCCTGTGAATACTGCAGGACTGTGAAAACACTGTCTCACAGGTACGTCCGTTGAATTTTGACATTCTATTTCACACAGAATCAATGACCAGATCACGACGCATGGTGGTAAGTTTGTTTTCTTCTTTGTGTCGGGCGCAGCGTTGAGGCATTGCATGTACGATTGATAGCATGGCATGAAAAACAGCAATCGACAACCCCCACTTTCTACATACAAGACTGACTTTTTCCTGCCAGCGTACAGGTGAGGAGATGGCCTCGGCTTTCAATTACACATCGTCAGATGAAAAGCAATGGAGTCAACATTCGAGGACCACTGCCAAGGGGGCAGAGGTCAGATGTACCTTTATGCTATTGTACATATTTTTAATGAACGCGTTATCAAAATGCATTGAATGCTCACAAGGCTGCTATCATGTCCAGCTTCCGTCGTAATGTCCAACTCTCGCTGGAAATGGTGTCCGTCATATGGTCAGCCGCTGGATGCTATGTGGCCAGTATCCTTCTGGATCAAGCCTCTGTCCCATGACGCGACACCGAGAAGTTTGGGCGTCGGGAATGCGTCGTAAAAGCATCTAAACCTATTCCTCATCTGGGTATCTGCAATCCTGGCTGAGAGGAAGTTGATACGAACAGGAGGTTTGAGAAAAGACGCGTTGTTGGGACCAGTGCAACCACGTGGGAAACGACAAACTCAAGTTCACGCGTTTTCCCGTTTCCCTTTTCCCCTCGTGTTCAAACCCAACTTTGAATGTACTTTTACTGCCTTACCCTGTAAATCCATGGATTTTCTCAGTTTATACGATTCTCTGGATATCATCGGCAACGGCTCCTTCGGCGTCATTCGCAAAGTGCGGAGAAAGTCTGATGGCTTGGTGGGTAGACGCAGCTCTCGTCATGGAAAATGCTCATTATCCCGTTACAGCTATTCGCGCGTAAAGAACTCTATTTTGAACGAATGAACGAGCGTGACCGGAGACAGGTTGTGGCAGAAGTGTACGTCCATATCCCAACCTCCTGCCCTAGAGCCGGGGTCTCATTCTCTTTCCAGGAACATTCTCAAAAATTTGAAGCATGATCACATCGTACGCTACCACGACCGCTATGTAGACCGCGATGCCGGCATTCTCTACATATTGATGGAATATTGCGGCGGAGGGGACCTCTCGTCAATCATCAACCAATCCCTGAAGGATGACCGCCTCATACCAGAAGAGACAATATGGAATTACCTGATGCAAATCTTACTGGCTTTAAACCATTGCCACGGACACGGCCGTGCTCGGAGTCTCGACGCCGACGGCAAAGAGAAGAGGGCTCAAATTCTACACAGGGATCTGAAGCCCGACAACGGTGCGTCACCTTCTGGCCTACTTAGAACACTTTCCTCCATATCTATCCCCAGTTTTCCTTGACGAAAACAACATCATCAAGCTCGGTGACTTCGGGTTGGCCAAAGCGCTTACCCAATCAAATCTCGCATTCACCTGTGTTGGAGTAAGCTCTGTATCACATTCTGTTCTTTCTATCTAATAATCAATCCCCAAGACACCATACTATATGTCACCCGAATTAATGCAAGAAAAAGCATACGATTCCAAGTCGGATATCTGGTCTCTCGGCTGTCTGATTTACGAACTCTGCGCCCTGAAACCTCCATTTCACGAAGCAGAAACATACCCAGAACTTAATCTATGTATCAGGTTGGTCCTCGAATGAATTCGTTGTATAGTTGTTGACTCTCCACCAGGAATGGTCGTATCCCCCCATTACCAAGAGGGTACAGCCAGTCGCTCTGGGCCGTCATCAAGTCTATGTTGAGTCTCAACGTGAGTAGTGTGATCTCGAAATGCATGCCACTAGCTGAAACCCGATTAGCCAGCAATGAGGCCGTCAGCCGCACAACTTCTACAGCATGAACGTGTCGAGCTCGCATTCAGAGTCTTCGAAGCCGAGAAGTTGTAAGCACCACGTTTTCTTTCATCGTGTTCATCATGCACTAATACTTTATTCCAGGGCCTCAGTCGCAAAGAATCACGAACTCGATGTCGCTGTCAGAGAGAAGGAACTCTTCCTCTGGGAAACATCTCTCATTGAAAGAGAATCTCGAATCAACACTCTTCTGGCCGAAAAGGATGCCGAGGTGGCCTCTCTTGTCTCGCGACTGGAACAACAAACGCAACGTGACAATGATGTCGTCGAGCAACGGGTGAAAGATGAGATTTCGAAACGTGACAAGAAGTTGCGGGTGGCAATTATGAAGTGTGAAGATGAGGTAGCGGAAACGATGGCTCGGAGAGAACAGATGATTCTTGATGTCGCTAGGCGAAGAGAGGAAGAATTTCTCGAGATTTGCAAGACGAGGGAAGAAGAGATGAGGTGCGAGATGATCGAAACCATGAAGGAGCGGGAAGGGTGGATCAAGAATCAAGCAGTGGAGCTCGGACAATTGGCACATGCTTTGGATGAGATCAGGAAGGAGTTGGAGGTCAAATTCAAGATGATGGATGGATCATTTACGACACCAAGTGCGCTTCCCGTTGATTCAATGATCCTCTTGATATCTAAATTGCTCGGATTCTTGACAGAGCGGAAGCAGAGGCCATCAATAAAAGATATACACAACATCCTTACACCCCTCGCTCGTACAACATCTCTTCATGAGAACGTTATCCCCATTTCGATGCAATATCTATTACATCCCCTTGAGCCCCCACAAGACTCTATCCCCTCCGCGTCAGAAAGCAGCTTGATAAGGCCCATTTCTGCGACTCCAGAGCTCGTCAAGGTCTCTACGAAGCCCCCGATGGTCGACCTCAATCTTAGGAAAATTCTTGACTGCGATCTAGCTGCGGAATACGACAAGGCGCATCAACCACCAGGACCATCCGTAGGGGAGGAGTCAGCCAGTCATCCGGAATCAGCATCGACACCTCCACCAAATCCTTCGCGTCTATCCCCATCACCTCAATCGTCAGTATCAGCCAGCTCTGGTGACGCTTCTCCACTTTCGATCTCTTCTAAAACATTCGGGTCAAATACATCTACATCCACCTCAGCCCATTCAGATTCAGAATCCGATTCTCGCTGCCGTCTGCTCTCAAGGCCTTCCTTTGTACAAATTAATTCAACCATTCCATCTTGCGCTGCATCGAGCCCTACAACAACCGTCTACGATGATATCGCCGCTCTACTTGACCGGATCAGCAAGGGAGAGGTGCTCTTGTCAAGGGATATCCAACGGCCCCGGTACACTACGACACCGAGTAATGGGATGCTGCTAGCCGTGGTAGCCGCGAATGTTCCCGTTGGAAGTGTGGCGTAATGGATCTGAAAACGATGGACGCTTACGAACATGTGACTGGGTTAAAGGGCTTGGATTAGGAATTGTATCTCTCTCTTTCCGTCTTATCATTGGGTGCGTCTTATTTTTCGGTATGGGTGTTCCATTTGGTATTGCTCCGCTATCGTTATATGCTTTCGTGCTTTGTATAATTTCCAAGTTTGTAACAACTTCAGGTTCAAATATATTTTTTCTGCCGTCGTTCGTGGGCTTATTTATATAGTACCGCTGTGGTGCTTGAGATTCGGGGCAAGAAGAGGTCAGCAGCTATGTATGTACTGTACATGCGCAGATCCAGCTTCTATATAGCCCGCTTTCTTTCGGGAAGGATATAAGGGGTAGCAAATTCCGGACGAACGCCGGTCTGAACGATCCGTTGACGAAAGTGACAGAGTCATTTCATTTCTGATCGTGGGGGACCTCAAAGCCGCAGCCCAAGGGGGGACTCGGGATCATCATCATTGATGCTGTTTCCGATTTCTTTTACATATATAGCGCCAGAGGCTGTACCGTTGCGTTGCGACGAGCTCTTGTACAATAATATCTCAGCGCCTATTAAGCGCTGAGAAGGGAAAAAGTTTGTAGCGAGCCGTTGCTTTGGGTCACTCCGCTCCAGCAGAATGTACCAAAAACGGGGAGACAAAAAAAGAACCCGACGGGTCAAATCACGAGAACGGTCCCCACATGGAGAAATATTGAGTCCGATGGTGGAACCACCTTAGGTGTGAACGAGGATCTCGATTATCAGCAAGCCAGTGTAAAGAAAAGTAGGAGGGTACAGTAGTGTGTCGGTGTTTTTTTGTCCATCTCCGGATGTAGAAAAGTCCAAAGAAAGGGATAGTTGTAAAAGAGTGACTGGAGTGATGGCAACTCATCAAGTTTGAAGGAGGGGGAAGGTAGACTGCGAAAAAAAAATACTGTCTGCCAAATCTGAATTGTTCAGTTTCTGTTCCACAGTGACGAGGGGGACGTTCACAAGGGATGAAAGAGAATTGGAGAAAAAGAGTGATTACAGAGGGCCGAGAGAATTTTTAGGCAGTTTTGCTACATGGTCATGAAGAGTGTTTGTTTGAGACATTCCCCTCCTAACGTAAAGGAAGGAGAATTGGTAGTCGAGAAAGGAGGGAAAATAAAAGCTAAAGGAGCGCAATGAGGCGAGAAGTGCCGATAAGCAAGGTATCAAGAGCATCGTTAGGACGCATGCCAATAAAGGAGGCCATGGGTATAGCGACAGAGGAAGAGGGAGGATTCATCACGACACGAACCGGAAGGACAGAGTAAAATGTATGTGCGCCACCAGACATTGAAGGAGTGAAATGCCCGATTTAGGCGCAACGAAGAATATTGCACGAGGGGGGAGGGCAGAGAAGAGTCAATCGCTCAAATCATCATCGCGAATCCAGCTCCGTTACCTCCCCCGACAGCGATCGAAGGTACAAGATTCGACTTCATCAACCCCATCCCTTCTGTCTCATGGGCCCACCCTGTGCTCATCCGACGTGGTACGCCGTAGTCACCACCACCATTGACCAAAGGGGGTTGCGGAGCCATTGGCATATCGTAGGCTATGGGTGAGGATCCGTTATGGGGCGATCCGTACCCACTCACACTCCCACTCAAGCTTCCGCTCCTTTCCCTCTGACCCCGCCCAGAACCAACGGAGGACGAATCATCCGCATCCGGACTCCCATACATATGCCCCAACGGCTGCTGCTGCATAGCTGTCATCTGTTGCTGTCTCTGAAGGTTCACAAGGAACGATTGGCTTGGATCAGCGAAGGGGTTTGATGATGGCTGCTGCGTAACGCCCGAGGTAGAGTTAGCGTTTGCGGTTGGAAGCCCATGGGACGTGGCAGGAGGCGTATAGAGCGATCGCTGCGCTTGCAACAGTTGCTGGGGAGAGGTGCCACTTGCCAACGCAGAATACAGTTGGGCATTCCACACAGCCACTTTGTCCATCTCGCCTTGGTTCATCACTGCCGATTGCTGCTGGAGGTAGGGCGCGTTGGGAAATTGCGAGCCATGATGCAGATTGGGTTCATAGAGAGAAGACATGGCAGGATTCTCGAAGGAGACTGTTGGAGGGGCTGACACGATCATTGGACCTTGGGTAGGCCTATTGATCATATGGGCAAGGTTGTTGTTGCTTGAATTGGGTAAATTATGGGCAAAGGGGCTGGGATTGTTGAGCATAGTGAGATTCTGCACCATAGGATTTCTCGAGTCATCCAGCTCATCCATGGGATTTCCCATCATACCCCCAAAGTCGTCTTCACCATCGTCGTAACCATCAAAACCTTGTCCTCCGTTCTCCTCTTCTTCGTCAGGTATCGCCGCGAGGACCTCGAGCTCACCACTGAGGACCATGCCAAAACCTTCGCCGCGGATAGGCTCCTCAATACGAGGAAGATTAGCACGATCGTGCCACTCGTTCAACTCTCGACGGATAGCGTCAGATTCAAGCTTGAGGAGCCTGAGCTCACGAGAGGCAAGGACACGATGTCGACGAGATGCATGAATGTGTGCGATAGAAGAATTTACAATCGAAGATTTGGATGGACGACGAATTTGGGAGAGGTTTGGAAGGAGAGCGGCAAGATCCTAGAGACAAATAAAATTGATACCAAAATTTTAGAGGAAAAAAAAACAGACTGACAAGGAATCTGCCGTTAAGGGTTTCTCTCCGTTGGCGTTCGACAGCATTGTGGGTAGCACGTCGTTCGGCGGTGTTTGCCCTCCTGCTGGGCTTTCTTTTCATCTGAGTCGGACCTGATGGTTGTGGTGGAATTGATTTGGATTGGTCGGGAAGGGGAAGAGGAAGAAGTTGACTGCGAGGAGAGACTGGGGTATGAGGAAGATTTGAGGTATCGTCCGAAGACGCAGGAGAAGCGGTCGAGGGAATCGCTATCGGAAGTGTCATGGCCATTTGATGAAAAAGATACGATGTCTATCGGAAAAAATTTGCACGAGGGTAGATCGGAAAGCGAGGGTGAACGCGAAAGCAAGGGGAAAAAAAGAGCTAACAAGGAAGGTTGCGGGAATTAATTTTGAATCGAGGTCAAGTAGGGTTACGCGATAGAAGAATCAGCGGACACCCGTTAGGTTGACTGGAGGGGGGAGTGTGGTGGTGAGTAGTGTAATAGATAAGTAGTATCGCGAGCAGGGCTCAAGCGTATACTTGGAGGGGTCCTTTGATAGGTCGGCGGGGGGGAAGGGCGGATAGTAGAGGCCGGCAAGGGTCGCGAGATCTATGGGGGGTAAAGGAATGAGTCGTCGAAACGATTAAATTAGCTGAAGAATAAAGAGAATGAAATGAAAAAGAAAAAGAAGGACGGAGAGAAGGAGTGTCGAAGACGGGTGTTTAAGCAAGCAAAAAAGCGATGCTGTTGACACGGAAATTGATGACAATCCGGAGGTGAAATATGCGAGAAACGAGATGGGGGGGGAGTGAAACGAGGACGACGTACTCCAGGCGGTATCCTTGGGGCGGCGAGGGGTAAGGCGGGGAGGAGGAAGAGAATGAAGGAATGAAGGGAAGGTCAAAGGACCATGGGGGGAGGATGATGAGGACGAGGAAGGGAGGTCAGGGAAAAAAGAAAAAAAAAAAAAAAAAAAATTCTTTTTTGTATTTTTCAGTTGGAATAATATTCTTCGGCTTTGGCCGTAAAAATAAAACTTTAATTATTTATTTTTGGTCCTTTCTTGAGTCAACATCGCAAGTGCTCGACAGGAAGAGTTTCAAGGGTGTCCTTCATACTTGGATGCAGATCTCATCCTTCTCCCACAGAAAATGCTCGCCGACTCGATCCCCCAAGTTACGCATCGCTTCCCGGATTTCACCTACCGGGTGTACCAACCCTTCAACCGCCTTACCTTGCCCCTTCCTCATAGCTATAACAACTGACTCTATCACGATCGGATCCTTGCCATCTACCAGTATGGTAACCACAAGCGGTAAACATGATCTATCAATCTGAACAAATTTGATCCACTCTCGGCTCTATTCCGGGTTCGGTTAGGTCGTCATCTTGCCAGTATTTCCATTGCCAGCCTCGGTCAATGATCTAAGCCGTCATGTGACTCTCTCCTTCCCCTCGCTTATAGAGAACTTCGCTCCCTGAACTCTCCCGGTGTATTACTTGAACGCATCGCAAAGATGTTGACACAGAGACACTTGCCCTCCACCATGCTCTACATCCACTTCCGAATTCACGAGCTCATCGGCAGTTCTCTCTCTTCAGCATAACTTGTTCGAATCTCCACCGTTCAATAATTCATCTCGCAGTAATTTCAGATCGACCAAACCCCATGATCCTGATCACTAGGCGCAAACCGTAGCTTCTAATAGAACAACTCAACAAGTTCTTCAAACATCGAAGCCCACTGGATGCCCTGAGCGTCACTTTTGTTCACAGGTTGCCATGCAGCCTGCGGATGGGTTTGTTCAGTATTGACAATAGATCCAGGAGGCCGTGTTACCGTCAGCCCAATTCCTCTACGCGAACGTGAATCGAATGTCGGGCCCGCCTATTCCTCACCAATTTCATGAGCCTCCATTCTGTGCCGATTGTTAGCTCGATCTCTTGAGTAGGTAAGCTTACAAATAATCCATGTTGGGTCCTACCAATCCATTCATTTGCACTTCGCGGAAGGGAATGCGATTTCATATTATCAATCAGGCGGGACCGTTGGCCCCCACTTACACCACCCTGCATTCCAAAGATAATAATACGCGTTTCACAGCAAAAGGAAAACACATGCCTGAGCTCACCTGTGACCGGACTTGTGATTATTACTCGAAAATGATCACTTTCGCGGGTCTATAAAGTATCGGGTCCGGACGACTTCATGGATTACCGATCTACGTGTGATTTCGTTCGAGTGGCTGCGATCAACAGCCAGTGCCCCGGTCGCTTGAAAGATCTTGTACTGACCGTATGGCCATCTTGGCCCTGCGTCGGTGGTATTCAAACATCTAAAGATCTTATGTTTGATATACTCCGCCATTTACTGTGCGTGCCAAAGTTGTTGGATAAAGCAGTTGAGTACCTGTGTTCGAAGGAATGAAAGATGTTCGAAGAAGGCATGAAAGAAGATTTCGAACCTCGATGTATCTAACGCCGTATACAATACACGTTGGCCCTCGCGATCGGAATGTCCTGGATTTGAGCATCACAACGTCTGCACAACGATCAACTAAATGTCAACGTCAATCTTCAACCTTCAGCCTTCAAGTTTCAAGATTGACACAGCTCAACCTAAAAGCCCTCCATATCTACCATTGGCGCATGCCCGTATTCCAAGGGAACAACATAGCATAATGTAACTGTTCTCGATTCCAGAATAACACTGCCCGCCACACAACCGTCTAAATGTCCAGGTCATCATCATATTCACCTTTTCCGTAGCTTTTTTCGTGTATATCTGACACTCGAGCTCCTAGTTCCCAATGTGCAATCGTGGCTGCATTGAATATCGCATGGGAAAGCGAATCCACCCTACTATTGAATTTGAAATTCTGACATTGATGGTATGACGAGAGTACTTGTTTGCTGACTTTCATCATGCTCCTCGGCATACTGTCCAGCTTGCTCTGCATTTTCCTTGTGTCGCGTCTTTACAACTTTCAGTTGGCGTTGCGGGTTCGTTCTTTTTGACTCGTAAACTTTCGTCTCTAATACAGGAGAATAGGAAGTCAACTATGTGCCAGGTCTTAGGGTGTTATTCTCGCCCATTGATGTGCTTGGTAACATCTTCAAGTCATCCCTCACCCCAGGCATAGCCTGGTCATGGAATTTCCGTCACACTTGTGAGTTTGCAATGTCAGATGAGGAGAAAATCTTCAAATTCTATACAGCTTTCTTTGGGCATACCCATGATGTTATCTCGGTTGTTCCGATTATCTCTGGAAAACCGCTTTATTACACATGCTCCCTTGAAGTGATGAAACAACTATTAGGCAACGAAGGGAAAGTCCCATTAACAAAACCCCTCGAAATCACTTTGGCTGGGTCTGCTTTGCTGTCCTTTTTTATTCATTGAAACATTGACTCAGTATTTTTGCCAGGCTTTTTGGAGATAGTATCGCATCCTCAAGTGGAGAGGTGTGGAGAAGACATAGGAGAATTGTCGCGCCTTCTTTCAACACCCACACGTATGCTTCTGCGTTGCACAGAGATAGTCCTGAGGTTCACCATTGTTTCCACAAGGTACAGGACAGTTTGGGCGGAAACAACTACCACATATAAGGAGATGGTCGAAGCGGAATCATGGGAGAGTAAGAGTGTCGTTCAACTTTCAGATGTCAACAGTCTTATGAACAAAGTAAGTGATCAAATAACTGAATTTCATCGTCTATATCGATTATTTCACCAGTTTACCCTCATCATCATATCTCGATGTGGGTTCGGCCTACCCATGTCTTGGGCCCAAGAAACCAGCAGCGTCACTGGCGACCTGTCCTTCGAAAAAGCTCTCCGCATTGTTTCAGAAACTGTACAGATTCGTATGGTCCTACCTCGCTGGGTTTATAAGCTTCCACATAAGAGGTGCGCTGCATTTCCTGTTCCACCTTCTCCACCCAATCATGGTCCTACAGGCTCCGTTCTATTGACCAGGCTTGGACCAAAGTTGCCACTCACATGGAGCACTTTGCACAGGAACGGAAGCTGGACTTGATCAATGTTACTGACTCAAACCACCTCTCTGGAGACATCTTCACTCGTTTGGTTGCTGCAGTTGACGGGGTAGGCAAATATGCCCTCAATGAAACGGAACTGGTATGTTTTGCCCCATCTTGCGCATGATTTGAACGTACTAACGAAACCAAAACAGGCGTCGAATATGTTTTCATTGCTTTTCGCTGGTCATGGTGCGTCAGTTTTTGGACCTTGAAAGACTAGCCGACTTGCTCATGTGTTTCCGACTGATGTAAACAGAAACAACCGCTGGCGGGCTTGTACAAACTCTGGGATACCTTGCCATTTATCAGGACGAGCAGGAGAAAGCGTTTGCCGAGATTAGGAATGTGGCTCCCCACGATCGCGATCCCGTACATGCTTTCCCGCCCAAATTCACAGTCTATTTTAGCACTCACGAGCCACCAGGTATTTGATGACTCGGTCAAATTGCCTCACATCTTGGCCTGCTTCCTAGAAGCTCAACGGCTTATTTGTAAAATTTCAATACTCTTCGTGAGCTTATTAACTAATTCTGTATCCCCCAGCCGGACCACTCATACTTCCAAGGGATATGGTAGAAGACACTTTCATCAAAATCAGCAACCCGACAGAACAAACGATAGTCTTGAAGAAAGGGTGTCGCATGCTCTTCGATTTGGTTGGAATTCGTGAGTAGTCACACATCTACATCCGATTCCCAATATCTCAATGGTAATAACAAAGACCGCAATCCAAAGGTTTTTGTTGAACCTGACAAATTCCGACCGTCGAGATGGTACACAGTATCGGAACATGATCTATCCATGTTCGGCTTAGGACCGCGAGCATGCATCGGCCGGAAGTTCTCTCAGACTGAGGTATTATGCTTTCTTTGTCTCTTGCTTCGAGACTGGAAGCTAGATGTCGTTCTGCGGGATGGTGAGACTAGAGAAGGGTTCGAAGGGCGGGTTATGGGGAATGTAGCTATGATGGGAACAGCGTTCCGACTCGAGTCCCTTCCCCTCAAGCTTATTAGACGTTAGTAATATAGCATACCCGTTGAAATCAAGGGGGAAGTGAGAGATGATCACCTCCGTTGGATCAATTTAAGCAACTTCGCGTCATTCAGATCAATCGTGCCTTCTTCCTTATGATGCCCATGGGTATGGTTGATGTGATGGTAAAGACGGCTTGGTATTCAATGGTAGTAGCAAGCCGCACTAGTTCTCCACGCATACAATGGTGTCCCTTCGTGCCTCATTCTTTCTCCCCCCAAACGACCGCTAGCTGTAGTTCGTTTGTGAATTCGATAAGTAGGGTAGAAGATCGGAAAGAAACAAAATTTTGATATCAAGAGAGCCGTAGCTGCTTTCTAAGTGCAGGAACTGCGTGGGTCTGGTGTTGTCATCGAAACCGACGAGCTTAGACCTGGTCCTGCTATGGATGAGGGATGAATCGAGAGGCACCTATTGGCATGCTAAATGTGGCAGCTTGGAGGGTAGCCTAGCAGGCTAGTACCACCCGCTATGGCGTTCAAGCGCTCAGGTGAAACTTCCGGGTTTGTGGACTCCTTTTGGCCAAGGCAGTGAAAGCACTGAGATTTGATGTGTCGTTGTAGCATGGAACGATAAGTTCTGGGTATCGATCATGAATCAACGTATTGAGCAGACCAACAGTCTCGTTGGTGAGCTAGAAGACGCGTAGGCGGAAAAGCAGGGTGGGGTTGTAACGTGGAGGCTTACTCGGATAAGAAATGGGGACTTGGCTCAATCTCATTGTTGATGATCAGGGGTCACGATGCCTGATGAAGACTAATATGTGGCCTTGAATTGAGAGGTCGAAGCCCCCACTAACCAGGATCAAGACCAACGTCGTCGTTGTCTGACGTGTCCAGCGCTCGGGTTCGTTCGTTCAGCAGGTAAAAATCGTGGTGGTCGACCAAATGGAGGGAGCCGCAGCCTTAACGCATTAGCTCCTCTGCTAACCAAGACCCGCTTCGTGACTTTCCGCGTTCTGATTTTGCCACCGAGAGCAGTGCAGAGTAGGTTGTTGGAAGGCCAAGATATCCGCGCGGTGCGGTAGGGGAATTGAGGAAAGTTTGGTGGTCTGGGGACATTGTGGCGACAGCAATAGCAATCTACTCACATGTTCCTGGCATCTCATCCTTCTTCTCCTTAACGTCGAAGAGTAAAGAACGCGAATAATATTTTATGTAATGGACAAGAGGACCTGCAAAGTAGTCGGAGGAAAATGGAGATGTAAGCACGTACGAATTGGAGAAGTTGAGTTCATGCGCGCCCAACTCCAACTCCTCTCCTTGGTCGACTGCCCCTCCTCCCATACCCACCATATCCACCGACGTACGCACCTGAAACTTTCTCAGTGGGCTTACCACACAGCGAGGGGGTATACTGACCGGGACCCATCAGGCCTACCCCACCCGGCTCACCAAATGTAGCAACATTCCTCTCCCTCTCCTCCTCCCTCCTATTTCTGACGCCTGCCACTCCACGTCTTCCGCCGCGTCCACTAGGCCCTCCACCATCTCCGCCGCCGCCACCGCCGCCGCCTCTTCCAGATGGGCTACTTGTCGACGACGACAAACAGTCGAAAAAGCTCTTTTCTGGGTTGTACGCAGCCTTTTCCTTCTCCTTCTCCTTTTCCTTTCGCGCGTCATCCTCCTGCTCACTTGGATTGGTAACTTCATCATCTTCCCCCTCTCTCTCGCTACCACCGTTACTCGACATTCGGGGCGCAAGGGCAGCTTTATCGAATCGCGCGTTTGAGCTTTGGAAGTCGAAATCCGTTGCGGGAACTTTGATCTCGCCGGCTTTTATTTCCAAGCGACCCTGTCCATGCTGTCCGCGCCGACCATGCCCATGACTATTTCCAGTTCCGTGACGTGGCCCTGCCACAGTACTATTTGCATTGGAGCTATTTGAGACACGGAGATCGCCCAGGGCGCGCTCTACAGTCTCGAGGGACGCGGCTGCGGTATAAACTGAGTTATTGCGTCGCCCTTGTCCCTGCGGGCGGCTGGCTTGCGCGGGCTGGGAATTATTTGCGGCTGTGTCCTGTTGTTGTTGTTGAGCGGGACGAGATTGCTGGGATGTGAGGGTGGGTTGATGGGGCTGAGCGGAATTTTGGGTTTGAGGTTGGGTTTGAGGAAGCGAGGAAGCGGCCGCGGGGAACGATGGGGTTGTGTTATTGAATTGCGAGTACGAGCCTGTTGATGGCGTTGGAGCTGAGACCTGGGAAGAAATGTCAGTCTAGAAACTCGATTGAGAAAGGGCTAATACGGACGCCTAGAACGGCTGGATCATCATGTACACTTCTCTGTTGGAGGGGGGCTGGGGCGGGATCGTCCACGGACAAGTCCTTCACCTCAGACGCGCGGAAGATGATATATTGAAATGGATTTTGGAGGGGAGGGATATATTCGGTTGGCGGGCTGCGTGGACGCGTTAGCAAATGGTTTAATAAAAAAGGATTTGAATCAGAAGGAAGGCAACGGAAGAATCCACATGAGTTTCGGCAGGGTTAGTCCGTGATGGTTCATCTTTTTGGTGTATTTTTTGGGAAAAAACGACTAACCGCCGTGATTCGGTGCCCATAGAGTACACTAGAAAAATGAAGGATGAGTGGGATGTTGAGGCGGATGAATGGTTGCACCATTTGAGAGCCTAATGGTTGACGCGGCAGGGTCAATTCCAGC
Source organism: Porpolomopsis calyptriformis (assembly GCA_951640195.1). Lineage (NCBI taxonomy): Eukaryota > Fungi > Basidiomycota > Agaricomycetes > Agaricales > Hygrophoraceae > Porpolomopsis > Porpolomopsis calyptriformis. Next base: position 2,188,391 of record OX621169.1, on the reverse strand, counting down.
GAGAACGCCGCGATATCGGACATCTGAATGAGAAATAAGTGAAATAGGTTTTCTGCTGAGGTGATCAGCATCATTCTTGACGTTGGACGCAACCAGACGACCTCACCCAATGAAACTGAGAGCCATCGCGCAAAAACAAACCTGCGTTCAAACTCCGATAGCACCATCAACGCTCAGATAAAACTCCGACAATGCACGTGCGGTAAAGTGAGAGCTTTCGCGGTAATATGGTAACAGAGGTTGAAGTCTATTAACCACTCAAGTCAACGGCCTTGAGATGAGATGAGCTGAGCTGAGGTTGGGGGCCTGGAGAGGCGAGGAATGGAATGGGATGGACACTATTCACGTAGACCTTTGTGACGAGTGACTGTAACACATTACTGAAGACTGTTCCATGTCTGCGGTAACCGTCGTCCTCGGCACCCAATGGGGAGACGAAGGGAAGGGGAAGCTCGTGGACATACTATCCGCAGAGGTCGACATTTGTGCGCGCTGTGCTGGAGGTAATAATGCTGGACATACTATTGTCGTGCCTACCGGTCCGGACAGAATCAAGACTACTTATTCTTTTCATTTGGTACCAAGCGGTACGAGTGCAGAGGGCGTCGGTGATCATATTGATTTGATTTGAACATCCAGGAGTGATCAATCCAAAATGTGTGGGCCTTATTGGCTCCGGTGTCGTCGTGCATCTGCCGTCATTATTTGCAGAACTCGATGGTTTATTGTCACAAGGTAAGCAATCATCCCCTCTCGTTCTTTCGATGTTGTCTAAACCATCTCAGGACTTGATTGTACGGACCGTTTATTTATTTCGGATCGGGCCCATCTTGTATTTGATTTTCACCAAATCGTCGACGGACTGAAAGAGATAGAGTTGGGTAATTCCAGGCAAGTTAACGCGCTCTTTTCGTTGGAAACAACTCACGATGGCCTTAGCATTGGAACAACTAAGAAGGGCATCGGTCCCGCTTACTCTGGAAAGGCCTCCCGATCGGGTCTTCGTGTCCATCACCTGTTCGATCATGGCAGTTTTGATCAGAAGTTCCGCAAAATCGTCGACGGCAGGTTCAAGCGTTATGGGTACTTTGAATACGATACAGAAGGGGAAATTGCGCGGTACAAGGCGCGTTTTGTCCATTTTATCAATGGCTTATCCCGGTTGATCTTATACAGGATCTTGCACAACGGCTGAAACCCTTCGTCATTGACAGCGTGGTTTACATCCATAACGCCTTGGCGTCCGGCAAAAAGGTTCTTGTAGAGGGGGCGAATGCGCTCATGCTTGACCTTGACTTTGGAACATACCCATTTGTCACCTCGTCGTCGACTATGATCGGAGGAGTGTGCACCGGTCTCGGGATTCCTCCAAAGATGATCGGAAATACCATCGGGGTCATGAAGGCGTATACGACGAGAGTAGGGGGTGGACCGTTCCCCACGGAGCAACTCAACGTTGGTCATTCTTATATCATCTCTTCCTCGAGCTGAACAAGCTTCGTGAGTGAAGGACATCGGCATTCACATGCAGGAGGTGGGAAAAGAGTTCGGTACGACAACAGGCCGACGCAGGCGATGTGGATGGCTGGATCTAGTCGTTTTGAAACATTCCTCCCTTATTAATGGGTACGACTGTCTCAATCTCACCAAGCTCGATGTCCTCGATGATCTTGCCGAGGTGAAGATTGGTGTGAGATATTTAGTGGACGGGAAGGAGCTTCCCGGCTTCCCAGGTCCGTCCCAACACTTGCCATTTTTGAGGAGGCTAAGACGCGACTTGTCTGTAGCGGACTTGGATGTGCTCTCGAAGGTGGAAGTGCAGTATGCAACACTTCCTGGATGGCAGGCCTCTATCACGGCGAGAGCGAGCTTCGATTCGCTACCTGACAAGTGCAAGAACTATATAGAATTTATTGAATCATTCCTAGGAATACCAATAGAATGGATAGGCGTAGGTCCGGAGAGAGAAAGCATGCTGAAGAAGGGAAGGCTGCTACATTCTAACTGATGTATCTTGTCATGTCCTGAGCGCCACCCTTTTATTTGTGTTTATATGTTTGTCACATCGTTTCGTGTTCCTTGTCACCGTTCCGTCACGACCTTGTCACCCCCGTACCAAAGCAAGCAAACCAGCCACACCCATTTGGGAGGATTAGGGTCACTTCAACGAAACTAAGTAAATCCAATGGATTCGAATACACATACCGACAATGGACAGAACAGCTTGCCTCCAGCACCCGGTTCTTCCCGGAAACGTTTCCGCGAAAATGAAACAACCAGTCAGAGGCACAAACGCGAAAAAGCAGCCGAGAGACAGCGTCGGAAACGTCAGCGCGACCGTAGTGCAGCTGGTTTGGGGCTCGTAGGTTTTCCTCAGACGGATGAGCAACCACAGCCTCCACCCCCGACACCCCCTGACTTTTCGGGCGAGATTTTGAACCCTGAGGAAGCCGCGCGACGCGATCGCGTCCGTGCTGCCGCTCGGGAGCGACAGAGAAAGCATCGGCAGCTTGTGAAACAAAGGAAGTTGAGGGAACTTGGCTTGGATATGGGGAATGAGATCATGCCTGGTATGGAGGAGGTGCATTATAGGGTGAATGCGGACGGCCAGTATCAACAGGTCCTACCCCACGAATTGCAACACAACCCACACGCGATCCCCCATCATGAACCGCCTTTCCCTCAAGGCCAGGCCCTCGGTGGCCAAACATTCGCGTCGACGCTGCTCTTGTCGTTCTCCTGCGCACCGCTGCTTAAACAGCATCTCCTTCGTACGCTTGTCATGACGAATGACGAACTGGCTTCCCTAGAACCGATCATTGCAGAAGCCTGGGATCGTTGGGACCACCAGGTGAGCTATCTCGTTCCCAATCCGTCCTGCTTTGTATTCACTCTCAGCTCAGCGCCGAATGCACTATGCAGAAGCCTCGAAAGCTGGTGGACCAGGAATCTCTGGGCCATCTCCTTTCCCTAATGTTGACATGAACGACCATACGAATCATACATACGCTACCGGTGACCCATCGCAGCAGCCATCCCCAAATGACTTCCGCGCTCGGTTTCACCGACCGCTAATCGCTCCCTCTCCCTTCCGTAATTTCACTACAGACACACAGACGAATGCGACGATTTCGACACCTACATCTGCGACAGAATCGTCCGCTACAGAATCAGGCCCTCCGTCGGATCCGATCGATCCACATCTGAATGGGACAGCCAACGGAGGTGCGAGTGAGTCAAGGTATGATTATCCCATCCGTGTTTTCATGCCTTCTGATCTGACCCGATGCTTGATCAGGTGATAGAAGAACAGAGTGTGTTTTCATTCCAGAGTAGCGACGCTTTCTTTTTGCTGTGTCTGTTTCCGTTGTAATTCGGAACGCTGCCTGTCGTCAACCTCGGCCTGGTGTCACATTCTTATCGTTGTATACGTAGTACTTTGGGCCTCTAGTTCGTCTATACGCTCGCCCTTTTGGTTTGTAAACGAGTATCCCAAGGGAGTTGCCGATCGACTGCGTGGCTGCGCAGCTGCGGTTTCCCAAAGGTCTAAAAAAGACTCATGGTATGAGCCCAGCTGGTCAGAATCTTCCCCTCCTTCCAGTATGATTGGGACCAGCAGGAAGGAATACGTCTTCATTCGGCTTGCAATCACTGCCCTCCGCCTCATCGCCCCGAGCAGCATTATCTACCTCGCCGCTTGTGCGTACTACCGCAAGTTCCTGATTTCTCCTTGGTTTGCACCACTCCCTATCGCTGAAGCTTCCTTCTACCTACTGGTATACCTTCCGCGGCGCGTTTACCTCCAAAGGGTGGGTTTTCTCCATCGAATTTTCCTTCGGGCCATGAGGACTGAATTCAACAAAATCCAGGCAACAGCGCACCCCCCAATTTTAAATCGTCAAGAGCGACAGGCTCTCTTCAACAAATGTTGTTATGTTCCCAATGATGCATATCCTTCCCGCTGGTTTTTCTCCACGGACTTCTCGAGAGAGAACATGGTAGAATGGGTGCTCTGGGCGCTATTTTCATCAGATAGGGCACACGCTTCTCCCCAATGGCGTGAGGAGATAGACGACTACATCCTTACGGCTGAAAGGCTACTGGGAAGGAAATTAGAAGGTGGATATGATGAAAATGCGAAATCCATGAGAGTCACTCTGGATCCCGTACGTATGGTGCACAGGCCATTGCTGTGGTACTCAGTAAGTGCATCTGTTATTGATTGCCGGGGACACAATCACTCAAATGCAACATCAGATTGTTACAATGGTCGATGCCTATGCGTCGTTTTCACTCTATCGTTGCGGATTTAAACATTACACCATGCAACACTGGTTCCAAATATTCCCTCCTCGCCCGTTCACTTTATTATCTCGTCTCTCTGCCGCTCCAGATCTCTCATACTGGTATCGTCCATCTCGTTCTGGAAACAAGTTACCCGTGGTATTTATCCACGGGATCGGTGTGCGTTTCCCAATTTCTTGTTTCCAACCACGACCCCATCATCTCCTCTATCTAGATCGGATTATACCCTTACGTTCCATTTCTACATGAGATCTCGACTATGGACACGGATGACGACACGGGCGTGCTTGCAATCGAGCTTCTCCCCCTCAGCATGCGGATCACCCACCCCATCCTCAGCCGCAGCTCCATCTGCCTTGCCGTCTCTCGCATCCTGGAGTCACACAATATCGATCGTTTCGTTCTTGCCGGGCACTCCTTTGGCACGGTCATCGCTGCACACATGCTCCGCTCGCCTGAACTCGGTCACCGAATTGCCGCGGTGCTCCTCACCGACCCCATCCCGTTCCTCCTCCATACCCCGCATATTGCTTACAATTTTCTGTACCGCCAGCCGCGCTCCGCCAACGAATGGCAGTTGTGGTTCTTTTCGAGTCGCGATGCGGACGTATCTCGTTCGCTTTCTCGCCATTTTTTCTGGACAGAGAGTGTGATGTGGAGAGAGGAGCTTGGTGGGAGACCTACGGGGGTCGCTTTGAGTGGCCGGGATCAGATTGTCAATGCTGAAGAAGTAAGAAGGTATCTGACGGGCGAAGGTGATATGAAGGAAATGTGGGAGAATGGGGCGTTACAGGTGCTATTTTACCCTGAGTTGGATCATGCTATGGTGCTTGATACAAAGGATCGTCGGTTTCCTTTAGTAAATATCTTGCGGAAGTTTGTACAACTGCAGGATACCTAACTAACACCCTTTGAACTTGGACAATAATTTCTCGCCTTTGTCCACACGCCAATTGTGTTAGACCCATGGTTATTCCAGGAGGATTGGGGGCGCCTGAGGAGCAGCGCTAGCACTTGCCACTGCAGGTAGGACTAATGCTGCCCGCGGATTTGTAGGAACGGGTCCCGTCAGCGATGCAAGCTGACCGGAAATGGGTGACAGAGGTCGTGTTCCCAGTGAATGGAGCTGCTGGTCCGGGAATTTTGCTTGGGGGTTGCTGAACCTCCCAAAGGGGTTGGCAGAAGGACCGCCTACTTCACATAGGATATTTACAACAGCCCGTGTTCATGTTAGTAGTCATAACTTGAAAGGATTACTAAATAAATTGGGCGCACTAATGCACGGTGTTGCAAGCATTTAACCGAACCCTGCCCATTCGATTGAGAAATATGAGATAGCGCGTTTGTCGTCATCCCACCCGCATAAAAGATGTGATTTCTTCGTCGCCGAGCAACGATCTCCATCTGCCGAAGAGGTGATGTCGGTGAGTCTAAAATGGTAGCGATGAAATGGGAATGATAGCGTAGGGGATCACCTTTTGTACGAGGGTAGTGAGGGCATGATAACCAGAAACTGAGTGATGCATACCAGGGTAGACAAGATAGTCTCCTCCGAATTTGATACTGCTTCCTATCCTGCTCCCACAGTGAACACACCACACCTTGCTTATTGGTGGAGTGTTTCCGGATAACACCATATCCCGGCCGCTTTAGCAGCCGCAAGATCGGAATACGTCCTTTCGACAGGATCGTACCATTCAAACGAGGTCGATGAGGCGGGTATGATGACGGTATAAATTTGTGAATGAGTTAACGAGGATTGACCGTTTGATGTTAAAGCTTTGGGATTGGGTGTGATGCGGAGCTACAACCGGAGGGAGCAACTGAAGGCGGATCGAGAATTGCGTTCTCTGGAAGGGTCCAGAGAACGTAATTCTCGACCTTCTTTCTTTCGCGCTCTTTTCGTTTCTGGATTGCTGCTTCCGTCATTGCACGCCCCCGGGAAGCCTCCTTTGCGACCCTGGCCTCTGCCATCGCCAGCTGGTGCTTCACCCCGTCCTTTCTGTCATCATGCCACCGTTGTAGTCCTGCTTTTGTTGGACCCCTATGGGATAGTGGGTCATCTGTTAGAACGGCAAGTTCTAGGAAGCGTGATGAGTTGAATAAAAACTGAATGGTAGATACTCCAATCGTACTTTTTTCGACAAGAAGAACGACCTCTTCCGGCATTAGGACCAAAGGCAAACCCAGGAATACATTTTGCTGCGACAGATGAGGGAGAGTTCCGGTCAGGATTCCGCAAATATGGTGTTCTGAACGGAGCTTTCCAATGTCTGTCCTTGGACCGATACATTACCATAAGTTTGAGATAGGTTTGGGTGACATACCATTGACATCCCACACATATACCGTTTGGTTGCAAACTCGAAGATGAATCCGAGAAGAAGAATCCATTTTCGGCTCACCCTGATTATCCGCCAACATGAAACTCCGACTCTTATCTTTACCTCGAACGCCATCATGCTCAAACTCAACTGCTTGCGCATTGGTGATCCCCCGGAGAGAACCTTCCCTGTCAAGATTGAGGAGGAGGAGACTCACGGCGATTTCAGAGATGTCATCAAGGAAAAAAAGAAACCCGAATTCGACCACCTTCCTGCCGACTCAATTTATCTTTCCCTGGTGAGCGGTCTTGACTTTGGCTGGTTCCACAGGCTTATGGTCGCCCAACAGGTATCCATCCCTTTCGATGATATTGAAGCGAGTCTACAAGATGTCAATGGAATCCCGGAGGTGCCCCTACTCCGTCCTCTCGACAAACTGAAGGTGTACTTTCCGAACCCTCCTAAGGATGACCACATTCACATCCTTATAAAGACTCCAGCTGCTGGTGAGTACAAATGGCTTGGGTTGACTACGCTTTGCTGATGGGGACTTGTTACATCTCTCATCCACGTCTTCGTGTCTTGTGTCAATCATTGAATAGACGAACCAGCACGATATCCAATCACAGTCTTACCCCCCCCTCCCGAAATTGTCTTTAGTGTGCCCTCCAAAGGAGATTTCGGAGGCCTTACTGGAGTCCAAAACAATGATATCCAGGATGCAACTGGTTCCACGCATCTTCCCGAGTTTCTGAATGCTTTTCAGAACCTTTTGGGGCGACAGCGAATCATTAAAGATGGCGAAGTAGGTCTCTTTGTCCTCCTACACTGTCACACTGCAATTGTTTACAATAATTTGTAGAATTGTCTTGCTAAGCATCTCAGGAACCTTCTTGGAGACCGATTCAGTGTGTATTTCGAGGAGGAAAATGTGGCTGTGGATTCAGACACGCCGACTCGTACAGCCTCGGAACCAGAACTCGATCATTTTATTGCCGCCCTCTCCTCTAGAACAAGTGCAGCCTCAATTAATATTTTTGGAATGCCGTCTGGGAAACAACGCTTTATCTCCTACTACTTGACGGAAATAGCGGAATATTTGCGGGGAGTCGTCAGTGGTGGACACTATGGGTTGTACGTTGGAATTTATCATCAACCCGTTGGTTGGTTGTTGACTTTCCTTTCCAGTGGGACTTCGTGGCGATTCCCACTCGTCGCGACAATCCACTCTTCTGGCGAGAACTTTTCCTATACACCACACAGCGATTTCCACTTCTGTATTGATGGTATCCCATATATGATATGGGAAATTGTGTCAGACCCGTCTTACGAATCTGATCGTTATCGAATGCTGTTACAAGCTGCATGTGTCGTTCGCCTTTGGAATTCATTACCCACCCGTCATACACGGCCATTTGTAGCTATGTCCATCTACGTCAACAGCAGACTTGAAGTTGAAAGATATTTATTGTATCAACCCGAACCAGGCAAGCGACTTGTATGTTTTTTTGTTTGAATGTAACTTTGCATACTCAGGTATTCTGCAGGTCAATTATGTTATCCGGAAATTCAATTTCCAACTTCCCAGTGACATCTTTGCCCTCCTATTCGAACTGTATAACTTTGCCTTTTTGGCACGTTTACACCACAATGACCTCAACGATCCTCAGTCTCATGTCTCCCAATTGAAAATTAACGTCGAAAAAAATCATTATCCCAGGTTCACCACAAAATCTTCTAAACGCAAAAGAACGAATCGCAATGACCCCGGAGATGATGAAAATCCACCCGTCAGCGGTCCCACAACAGCATCAAATTGTGTCTATGATTACCCGAGCGTGCAACGTTTACTTTTCAGTGCTGGATTTCAGGTCGTCCGTGATCGGGTGATACCTGGGTGGAAACCTTTGAATCCAGTATGTTGCCATCTCACAGCATTAGAATATCAAACATTACATCTTTATGCGCAGTTGAAACCAACCCTGAGCCGAGCCAAAAGATTATCGAACGGCGCGCCAATGATCCTCAAGCATCTAGACAACGATTCCGACGAACTTTCGATCCTCAAGCATCTTAACAGCGTCGAGTCGTCCTTCAATCACACCATACCGTTGTGTGGAGAAGTACAGTTCCATATGGGATCCATAATTGCCATACCAGCCGCACTGCCGGTGTTTGCTGCCAAGTTCGACACGGTGGTCGACGATCTCATGCAGCAGTTCCTCGAAGGCGTTGCCTTTATCCATCAACAACTGGTTGCTCATCTCGACCTAAAGCCTGACAATCTTGTTGTTGCTATGGAAAAACCTACTCCTCGACTTTTCATTATCGATTTTGACGTCGCCGTCGTTGTCAAAAGTATCGATTCATCAATTCTGGGATTCAGGGGAACCCCTTCCTGGGCTGCGCCGGAGGTTGGAGATGCCCAACCATACAGTCCAATCCGTGCAGACCGCTGGTCATGTGGACGGGTGCTCAGCTACTTTGCGGAACATCACTCAGGGCAGAGAAATTCCCCCCTCATGATATTAGCTGAGCAGCTCTTGAACCGAGACCCGTTCCATCGCCCTCCTCTCGATCGTCTTCCTCCAGTGCAAGGAGTGAAAAGGAGGTCCTCGAATGACAGACTACCCCAAAAGCAGATGCGTCTTCGGCCTTCACCTCTCCCAGCCCCAATAAAACCGACACCTGAGGTTGACTGCTATCTCACCCATCAGACACCTCCAGCCAGCAAGATGCATTTTCACGGCCCCCTCTCTTCCATGGCATGATACGACAAGCTTCACCACTGGTCCAAACCTGGCACTTGTCCTCCCACACTCTTATTTTCTTGATACCTCTTATTGCTTGCATGTTCAGTTGTATATCCCTCTTACTAACTACTAACTATGAAAATTCAAATTAGTTACCTGAAAATCTATTCACTGCGGAAACGAAAAAATATCTTGATCCAGAGATAGTCAGAGTAGAAGGCAAACTAGATGGTAGTACGATATTGAATAGAAGCGTGATTGACATCAGGAAAGGTTATGAAGTGTCCATCTACCCTTAGGACTTGTTTCAGAATGGTGTAACCTCTTGATATCGTTGAAGCGCTCACATTTGCATGCTGGGATAGCATTAACCAAATTAACCAAAAATTACACGTGTACCCTATACCGTCCCACCTACTAAGAGTATTCCATCAAACCCCTCGTTATTACGCCAAAACAAAAAACAATTAGAATTAAGATTTAAAAAACCTGATACGAGTCAAAGACCACCCTCGTCAACGTCGCCACTATGATCAAGCCAACCCAAAGCCAGCCGCGCCAAATCTACAACGTCCCTCTCTTCTTCCACCGACGTGGGGTGCCCCAAAGCCCGACCACCTGGATTACTGCCCGTCCATTCACATATCCGCTTCAAGATTGTGGCAATGCCGGAATCCACCAACCTCATGCGTTTTTTTGGATTTTCGCGAGCCAGCTGGAGAACACATGTCACTGCTGGCCGTCGTGTTTCCACCCTACCGTCTGCTAAACATGAGCGGAGTGAATCGAGAATCTGAGGGCGAGATAAAATCAAGTCTTGGCAGGCTTGATTCCCGTTGGCCAAGTTCGCAAGAGAATGGATAGCCTGCCTCCAACGTCAGCACGCAATGATTCCAAGATTCGGCTACCCACTTGAAGGAGAATGTCTTCGTTCTTGGATCCCAATGAAACCGTCAGTTTGCTGAGGAGTACCTCGACGCCAAGCTCTTGGAAAACCATGTCAATTCCTGTCTCGCCATCTGCGAGGTTTCTCACGACGCTCCATGCTTGCTCCTGTACTCCTTCTTCGGGATCGGACAGTAACCTGTTTAGCGATCAATGGTTAATTATGACCTGAAACTGAAAATACCTACTCAGTCAACTTAGGCCATGTAAGATGATCCATGACCTCTTTTTTTGTGTCTAAGGTCGTCTTTCCCAGGAGATTTTTAATTGCCCAGAGGGAGGTGAGCCGAAGAGTAACATCACCCGAATCGAGAAGTTCAAGCAGGCGAGGCACGACACCTTGCTCGATGAATATCTATAATCGGACGTCAAGTTGGCCGTGGCTAGAAGTTCAAGTAGACTAACTCACAGGACGCAACGGCGAAAACTCATTGACAAGATTGCAAATGGCCGACAAAGCCGCGTAAGTGACTTGTCTGTCTTCATCATGCTTTTTGAAAATATGGAAAACTGTCATCCCGAGCCCACTATCCATGATGTTGGTGCGAACAACAGCCACAGCGCGACTCAAAGCTCTTACACATTGGCAGGCGGCATACCGAATACCAGCGTGTCGATGCCCCAGAGAAATATTTATCAATGGTATGAGGTCTGTAAATTTCCGGCGAGTTTCGTTATCAACGAGAGATAACGTAGCTACGGCGGTAAGTGCCGCCTTGGTCATTTCAGATATACCAGGTGACGGATGGGGAAAAGTTGAATACCTCTCGTAAACAAGACACACTCTCAGGTTCATCTTCATCCAGGTCTATATTGTTCCCAGTTGGTGTTATTGACTTGGTCAGAGTAGCCAAGACCTCTGCCGACCCGCGTTCGATGGCCATCCGACAAAGGTCGTTGTTGTCGGCCACAAGGTAGTCTGCAAGTTGTGTCAGAAGAGTAGCCAGACTAAGATGTGTGCAGAATTCTAGCCTTACTCAGTATAAAACACGCTCTGGTACGGTTCTGCCGGGAATCGGAAGGTGATGAAATGAAGCGGTTAACAACGTGCATAATGGGCAACACCGAGGAGGCATCGGTCTGCAGTGAGTGGATAGATGTACTCGATCGAATGATATGCGTAGCACTGAGGCAAGTTCTGTCAACTAATGCACAAACATATAACCACAGCGCGAAACGCACCATAAGCAGGCGGCTAATTGAACGTCTAGGTAACGGGACTTGCACAAGGATAGGACGGACGATAATGGTGGTGGCGCTTTATAGAATATGCAAAATCGGTGATTCCGAAAATCCTCGATATAAAGAAACTCTGACCATCCCGACCAGGACTCGACTTCGCGAGAACAGTGGCTACACTTGTATTACCCTTGGCCAAGGCAGCGAGAGCCGAAAGGGCCGCTTCTTGGAGCTAAGAGCAAGAGGAATTATAAACAGTATCAATGTGAACGGGACATATACCTTGCTATCTCTGCTTCGGAGGAGGGCGGTAAGGTTTCTAGCAACCCATCCGCCCTGCCTACTTGGTGAATTCAAGTTTAACGTGTCAGGTTTCTCCCATCCACGTTTACCCTTAACTCCTATCATTCGATCCGAGCGTGGAAGCCAATCAGTGACTGCACGACGATGCGCTTGGCTTCGGACGGCAGCACCAAGTAGTTGGGCAATTGAAGTGCTCGTCTTGGGTGGTGTATCCACTAATAGTGGGAGATATATATCCAAAGACTTGAGCTACGAAAAAAAAGGGGGTATGAATTCACTCGGGCTTCCACAGAATACATGAAGAACAGAATTACTCGAAAGAGGCATTCCAGGGCTTCTTTAGCTTCGCCACGAATATCGGTGTTTTCAGAATGGAGACCCCACTGCGAGGGTCCCACTGTATCTGCGATTGCTACAGCTAGAGCTCGAAGTGCACGGGCAAATGCAGATCTCAAGGCGACCGAATCCGAAGGCTGGAATGTAGATATTGCGTAGAGGAATGCTTCAAGGGCATTGGCTCTCAGTAAGCTTCCCAACGCCTCTTGGGATCCTAGAAGAAAGCTTGAGCATCAGTCTATCGGTCTCATACTCAAAAAAGATAGGTCGACCGTAAGAGAGAGATGATATGACATGTGCCGCTTCAATCCGGATATCATCCAGGGGATTAGGATCTTCCTCCGAGATGGATGGATTATTCAAACATTCCACGAGTCTGGGATAGATCAAAATGTGCTGAAGTGAATATCGATTTTGACGAGATGGCCGCTCACTTGTCAATAAATACCTCATCACGCGCACGCGCCAGCTTCGCGGAAGGGTTGCCAATCACAGAGTTCTTGACTGTTTTCAAAGTCGAAAGATTTACGGCTACGTAAGTCATGCTTTCCATGAGCGATGAGCGCGAACGGAGCAAGTCAGCGCAGTGCCACGACGTAGCCTCAGATAACCACGTAGGTGCCAACACCTCATATTACAGTCACGTCACCATGATACACACAGAAAGAATAAATCGACGGTAGGCCTTGAAATAAAAATCTAAGCCAGCTAACGACTGACGTTCTTCGATACTTTCTGTACTCCTCACTCAAAATTGGGATCCATTGATAAAGCCAAGGAATGCATTACGAGTATCCCACGGAAACAGTTGCTCGATATTTTCGCTTTGTGATGCCCAACTACATGGTACCTTTTCGGTAGTATTGATGTGAGATCTCTTGACCGCTTGATGTGTTGAGTAAACTTACTAGCTCCGATGTTCCAGCGGAAGCCCTGATCGACCCCTTGGAATATAAAGAACCAAAATTTACTTCGTATTTACCCGGCGCAACCCGTATGCAAGCACTTTAAAACGCCACGACGTCCTTCGTTCATATGCTAGAGGCTGAACTGCACCGTAGCTCATGTCAGTTTCATATTTGCTTAGGGCGCTGTCTTGAGTTCGGCGGTATCTATCTTGATACCAGGGCAGAAATCAGACACAGCATCGATGCGGGAGTCGGAACCAACTACCGAGCCACCCATTGGGACGATGCCTGGTTAAGGAGCATCTGTTACTGACTTGGGTTCTGGATTGGCCTCACTTTCCGAACCGTCTGTGGTGATATGCCGAGCCATACGAGAGTAAGCGGCTGAACGCTGGTCGTGGTCTAGTGAGATGTCAAATGGTCGAGGGTTTTACTATACAACATCTTCGTAGGTAAGACAGACCCGCAGGCGGGGCCTTCACCAAAGACCAGATCCACGCGGAGGTCATCGCTCGCAAGCCGCTCAATCGCGGACTTCATATTCGCCCACCTGGCAGCCTATGGCACACAAGGTCATCACATAGTCCAAGAGGGATGGCGAATAATTCGTACCTTGGCTGGAGCCTTCTCTTCCACCTCATCTTTGCTCGCTTCTAAAATAATAGTTCGTTCGCGCACCTCTGCAACTCTCGTTCCCTTCGGCTTTGTTTCCGCGTTGGCGGCTTCATCCTCCTTGGTAGGTATCCTTTTCTCCTTTGGCTTATCTTTTCCCTCCCTTTCCCCGTCAATAGTAGCACCTCCGGGTTTTTTGCCAGCTTCAGGTATGTGCTCGTTGACGACTTTCCCTACCCCGAACGTCTTGGTGACCCGCTTCTGATCTTCCTCCTTGGTCCTCGAAACCGTCGAGTTCGAACAGGCTATTCGAGATTTCATGTTGGCTAAGGTCTTGGTGATGCCACATCCCTGATGCCTCTAAGTGCTGCACGAAAAGAAAAATGGCGGTAATGGCAGTGGCAGTGAAGAGTACAGAGACGGAATAGGGAAGCTAGAAAAAAAATTAAAGGGTAGAAGGATAATGACATTTAGAACATACAATCGATGCCAGTCGTAACTCATTCTTTCCGATCGCAGTGTCTATCGACACGGATGTCACGAGTGGGTGGACGTAACTTAATATAACATTGCATGGCATAGCATTGGTCCTGTAGCACAGCGTGGTTAGCGCGGTGAGAAAGACAACAACAAAAAAAAGAGGAAAGGATCGATTTTTACGTACTGGATTGGTGGGAGTGTGAATGACACCTAACTCTTGCACTTGGCCCCCAGCGGCGGAGTCGTATTCCAGGGGACAAGACATTTGTTGGGGGAACGACGAGATGACAGCCAATTTAATGTTGTCGCATGGCGCGTCGCTTGTCGATTTTCTCATTGACCTCCAACATGACCCACCCAGGTCCAGATGAACACCGTGCATGGTGAGGTCAACCGGAAGTCCTGAACCAAAACATTTCTCATCTGCAAAGTGTCGGCGCCATAGTGAGCTGCCGAGGCTGAATTGTGATCCCCTTCCACTTGGAGAGAAAGAAGTAGATTTCCGACGTGGACGCGACATGTCCAAACAGTTAGTGGAAGAGCAAACATACCACAGTATAGTGATATATTGAATTTAGGACGAATAAAGGGTGCCGCGTTGGCGTAGTGGTAGCGCGTCTCACTTGTAATGAGAAGGTCACTCGTTCAATCCGGGTACGTGGCAAAATTACTTTTTCTCAACTTTCCTGACTAAGTGCGGCTAAGTTCCCGAGTCTAGCCTGGTATGCGGCGTTTGTGAACCTCCGGTTGACAGGATGCATGGAAGAAGGCTTCGGTCCCGATAACTATGGTCTAGATCTATTGGAGGCGCCAGGCCCTTCAATTTTGCCGTTGACTATGGCTCTCGGGAACAACGTCTTCCGAAGGGCTAAAGTACTAATATCATGACCCACCACAACCGCCGTACTAGCGAACAACAGAAAGGGTCCAGGTGCTCAAGACAAGCCTCAAGTCATCCACGAGGTATCGCCGTTAATTTTGTTGCCGACAAAATTTTCATATTAACCGCATGAGGCAAGCCTCGAGTCGTTATGACAGGGTACCCATTTCAAGAATATTGCGGGCGCTCGATCTATAAGGGAGGCAACCAAACGCCACTTCTGACTACGTTTCGAAATGTCCCAGTCCTCTGTTCCAGAAGAAAAAGTCAGTCCATGAGGTATCACAGTTATCATCACCCTCACTCCTCATCCAGCAGCCCATTCGCTCCCCCCAAACGCCACTCCAGTTGCGAGCTCGGGTTCCTTCCCCTCTGAGACCTCTGGTTTGGATCTCTTTTTACGTTGGGCTAGTTCTCGTCGCCGTTGGAATTGAAGTTGCCCTTCACTTCAGCAACCAAAACTCTGGTCTGTATATCATGATTTCCTCCCACCCAGAGTCAACCATGAATCACGCTCACCCTTATTCATACACAGGATTCGGAATCACACGCCATATCGCACCCGATGGGAACCTAATCCATTCCGCTATCGTATGTCTTTATCCCCCGTCTTGGTGATATTTTCTGAGTTATAGGCGACGTAGTCTATGCCTCTTTCCTTCTTCGCGATGCTAATCGTGGGCATGTGGCTAACGACGGATGACGAGATAAAGAGGTTACAAGTTCATAATTTTCTTTGTTCTCAAGAGACCGGTTTTGACCAATGTTTCAATAGCCTTATGTAGACCTTGACCATGGAGATTCTCCTCCCGAACGGAGCCTTTTACTGGATTACAGCCGCGTGAGGTAGGTCACTCGGGATTCAGTCCTCTCACTGTTGGCTATTAACTAACTCATCCGGACAGTAAAACCGTAGTTTGGGCACGCGCGTGGTCGAATGGGCACCCGTTAATTGTCATTACAAGCTTGATTGTGTTGATCTGCTCAGCGCTTCAGCCTTTAGCAGCAGTCCTGTTGGTCATCCGCGATACCGCTTGGAATCCGCAAGATAGTGCGTATACCATGACATTCTTTGCCATGTCCAATCCTGAATGGTTTGAGCAGATTTTGTCGTGAATAACTTGGCCGCCATCGGGTTGAACCAGAACCCAGCATTCACGGATTTGGCCGGTTAGCTCAACTTCTGGGTGGTATGGTCATTAATAACTCTTCGTGCGCTTGACAGGCTTCGTCACCGCTGCAGGATATGCCTCCTCCGCCATCCTCTATAATCTCACAGATCCACCTTTTTTCCACGATGGCTGGACGGTCGCCCCATTTGAGGTACGTTTCATAGCCTGTTGCCTGTTGGTGAAATTGACCGTATTACTGCTAGATGCCTAGTTATATTGGCCAACTCGGAACGTTTTCAGCCACCACATCTGCTATCCTTTCTGATCCTGGTTGTACTGCGGCTCCACCTGTACGCCATCATTCATACACCAAACTGTGACGCTGACATACACAACCCATCTCACTTCAGATCACCTTGACTGCACTCGGTGGTAACGCCGGATGGAGTGCCACCGTGGCCAGCCCCGATGTTACCAACCCCGGTGGTACTTGCTATGTGTCATGGACCATAGACATGAATACGACCGAAACATTTGGTAGCTTCGGTGCTTCTTTCATATCCTGGTTACTAACACAAGTTATAGGGACGGACATCTTACAATGTGGACCCACCGACGATTCGGCAGCTACATCACGGTAAATATGCTGTATAAGTTTCCTGACAACATTATTTTGACTTCTTCGTGTAGATCTGTCATCTTCTGGTTCTTCACATCTCTCCCTCAGGCTACGTCAAAAGTGGTCGTTTGTAATCCTACCATTTCCCTCTACGATGTCAACGTCCAGTTGAGTCTCTCGACTGGCAAGATTTTATCCATCACGAAAAATGACAACTTTACCACCGGATCATCCCCCTTTTCGTCATTCTCGGGCAATGTGACCGGACCTCCTCTAAATGGCTCCGCATTCAACGGTATTGGTTTCAATCTGACCAACCCCACTGAGGTGGATATTGGCAGGGAGCAAGCGATTCAGTTGCAGTTGCCCGCAGCCATGTACGAATATGCCAAGGGCAGTCCCGGTGGGTCGAGTACGATTTACAACAGTGACGCTATCCTCGGGATTTCTCAGCAGGTCTACGTGAGTTGCAGTTTATGACTCTGACTAATCAATGTTTCTCTGACCATGCCACTTGCAGACCACGTACCTGAAGCTACTCGCCAAGACAGCGTACTTCTTGCCCATCTCGGAACCAATGAATATGCAAGTGACGGTAATAATCAAGCGCGTGTGGGTCAGGTTAGAATCAGCCATATACATCAATTGTTCATTTGCCAAACGACTAAATAATTTTTCGTACCAGTGCACCGGTGGCGCACGTATTGACAGCAATTCTATTCTTAACCGTTGCACTGGGTGTCGCCGTGCAGCTTGCCCATCGTCCAGAACGAGATCCCCTCCGTCTGACATATGAGACTGGCACCATTGCCTGCGCGGTGTCCGTTGGGGCCGAGAAACAAGTTGAGGGAATGCTCACGGGGTTAAACCCTGAGGCTTGAAAAAAAGGAAAGCCACGTTCGGCTGTTCGATATGCTAATCATCCATTTTTTTTATGTCGTCACGGATTTGTGGGTAGGCACCTCCTTGAGTTTGGGATGTACTTTCGTAAAACACACATTGATTTTTGGCCGCAAGGCTCTCCTTTGTGAATCATCACAGAAAATGAATCGCTGTCAATGATGGCAAAGATAGCATTTGCATTGTCTGTTGGGTTCAAGTTACTTTCTCTTCTTGATCGTCAAAGATGGCTTTACTCAAGCCATAGGTCCGGAAAGAAATCGACCGCTTTCCCCGAGTTTTCCTTGTTCACGAGAGTGGAGGATGGTCGGCAATTCTCCATATGCTAGGTAAGAAGACCTCTTCTTGAAACTGGGTAAGATTGGAATAAACTTGCTACATTTTTTATTTATTAAAAACTCTTTATGCGATGTTCATGTTTGCGGGGAGAGTACAAAACTACAGTACAAGATACAATACAACGTTGTAATAGATACAATTTTTTTTTCAATCAGCACTGCGCAGACACAGAACAGTAGTGAAATCCAAGATAACAAACACGACGAAATCAGTTGGCCGAAAAGAAAAAAGCAGAGCAGAGCAGAGCAGTCCCCCTCCAAAAAAAAATGCGGATGGCATCACTCAACCAGCTCAAATCGACTTCTCTTCCCGTCCCTCCCGTCGCCTGGGTCATCCAACGCCCGCTTTTCACCCACACCACCGTCATTTAAGCCCACCCCGATTCCAATGTTCATGCCCGCGACGCTAGGCATTGATTCTCCGTTGACCAAATTGTGTAAAATCGCGGCGTATTGCTCGTCCGTCACACCCATCCCAGCCAGCGGATTAATTCTCACATCTTCGCCGATAGCAACCATACCGCCGCCGCCGCCACCATTACCACCTTGAACAATATTCCCGCCCCCAGTTGACATCAAGGGTACGGTGGGATCGGAGGGGGGTGGTGCTGGAGTCGTAGCCGTGCTGACATCAGGTGTCTGTGATATGAAATCTTGCTCGGGAGTGTCGTCCGAGAGTGGGGGGACACCTACTGAACGTGGGACTTTGGACATTTGTTGGATAACCTTGAGATGCATGAGATGTTTCTACGGGGGGGAAAAATCCGTTTAGCACCTCTACCTCAATCCCACGAAACGCACCTCCAGCATGTCCAGAAGACCTTCTTTCGTAAACGGTTTTGGGAGTATATCGTTCATGCCTACACAGAGAAACCGTCAGCAATCCAAGTTGACATAGTGCCGTTGAGAGTGAGTGTGATAATGACCGGAGGAATAATATGTCATGATTTCGTTTGGTTTAGAGTTGCTTGTCATTGAGATGATAGGCGTCATATGGTCAAACTGGCGTATTAACGATGTCGCAGAGACACCGTCTAATTTAGGCATCACGATATCCTACCATCCCAGTAATTCATCAGCATTGTGTCGGAAAACCGGGTAAAGAAGGAAACACTGAGGTATCGTCACGCACCATAAGGACCAAATCATACTTTTCTAAATTCATCTTATGAACGGCTCCAATGCCGTCAACAGCGACATCAATGGTACACCCAAAAACTTGCAAAAACTTGCTTGACAGCCTACGGCTCACAGCGTCGTCGTCGACCAAAAGCACGCGTGGTGGTACCGCCCACCCAGGCACGAATGTGGAACGTCTCACCCGCAGCTTTTGTGACGATGACGATGCTTGCCCACCAGTCGGGACAATGTCGTCACTTGGTGGAGTAGGGGCCCCGACTCCCGTCGCCAATGATACGGGTTCGTCATTGTGTGCATACGTCGTCTCGGGAAGTGGTTGTTCTGGTAATCCATACCCTGAACTGGAAGCTAAGGCTGAGGTATCAGCAGTCGTGACACTAACGGGTGCAGTGTCAGTAACATCCATCCCGATACGTCCTAGCGCATTAGGATCGAAGCACCAGTTCCCATTTTGATCAACGACGCAGCCTTTCGGCATCAGGTGGCCAAGCGTGTATACTTGCAAACCTTGATGCGTCGATGCCGCCAATTCTCCTGTCCCCACATCCCCTGTTGTTCCCGCACAGGCATCATCACCACTGCCTGTTTCCGTGCTGGCGTCCGCACCTGTGCCACCACTCCCGCTCCATACCGGTACCTCCTCACTCGGCCCCACTCCCACCTGCTCAGCATTTGGCATCACAAAGCCATCGTGCTCGTTTACCACAGTTTCGAATCCATTCAGCACTACCGTTTCAGCGATCGCCAGGCCCTGAGCGGACAAAGGTCGAGCTCGGTGCAATTCTTCAATCCTCGCGAGTGTATCTTCTCTGCTCATGCTCATCCCTTTACCGCTCCCATTCAAATCCGAATCCCACCCCATAAGCTCGGCAGCCGCGGCCAACATTCTCGCGGGATCTCTCGCCTCATCTGCCTCTCCCTCTTCCCCTCCACCTCCGACTTCCGCGCCCACTCCAACTCCGCCAAGAGCAGCCCCAGATGACATCCGCAAAACCTCTGCCCTCCTCGAAATCTCATTCATTTGGACAAGCGACGCGTGTGCGACCTCTGACTCAATATAAGACCCACCCATCATCCGGTGCGCTTCTTGCGCTGCGAGAAATAAATCATGCATTTGGTTTTGAGTTTGGTTTTGGGGTTGATTTTGTGAAGACGATGAAGGTTCAGTCATGATTGCACCACCGTTTCTGTTCCCAGTCCCGGTCCGGGTTCCACCCGCCATAGTTTGGGCTTTGATTTTGCCTTGGCAAAGGAATATGGGCGGCAATGGTGACAATTTTAGATGGTTGATCGGTGATTGGTTTTAAAGGGCAAGAAAGGTGATTGTGAGAGAAGAAACGTCAGTGATGTACACGCGGCATGTGACAGGGAGGCAGCGAAACTGAAATCAAGCGGCAAGGTTGAAGTAAAGAGTAAGACACCAAAAAGAATTAGTCTTTCAGCCATTCGACAAACCTGTCCCAACCAAAAAATGGAGAGAAAAAAAAAAAGAAACAAAATGTGATGATGCCTACTCACCATTCTCAATTTGCAAGAAATATTGAATGAGAATGTGCATCAAGCCATCCTGCTGTGCCATATTCCGTTGACAATTAACCATCTCTCCGAGGACCTCTTGGTAATTCCTCTCTAAACTCCGTACATGAGCGGACATATCTTCTTGTGCCTGAGTCAGACGCTCGACCTGAGCTTGGAGCGCATCGATGGTTGCGGATGAAGGGGAGGTAGTATACGGTCCAGGCCCTGGCGATGTAGACGGGTTCGAGGGATGTGTGTGTGAGGTGGAGGCAGGTTTGCGTTGAGTGGGAACCTTGCGTTTTATATTTTCAAGTCCGTCACGTCTGTCGGCGTGGAAATCCGGGTGGCGGAATGTCCAGCTCTGTGGAAGGAGGGTGACGGATAAGAAGGCCAAGAACAGCGTGAAGCAGAGACATACATGTTCACCAAATTGATTGTCTTCGGTATTTTTTACCTGCGTGGCGAAAGGGGGTGATTCAGGGTAAAAAGCAGGAAGTGTAGGCAGAAACTGACTTTGTGGAAATCATACTTGTTCAACTGGCGCACGAAGCTGGCGAAATTCGAATGTTTGAACATCCGGGGGAGGATCGATTTGGTGAATTCATTCATGTCCTGAAAGTGGCCTGTTCGTAAACACATATGGGAACGTCATTGGCGAGTCTACCTTTACGACGAAGCAATCGCCTTGTGGGCCCCATTGAACAACATGCTGGAATGACTGATCCTCAAGCATTCTATGAACGAAGGGATTGCACGTGAAAGGATACGCCGCGGTATCAGGTAAAGACGAACTTGTATAATTTTTTGACGAAATCACTGGTTGAGGGCATGCCATCCTCTGCACTGTCCTTGACAGGGTGGGTTTGTTGCACGAGTTGTTGTTGTTGCGGCTCGTGGTGGAGGGGTCGATGGCTAGATCCCGGTTCATGCTTGATGCCCAGGTCAGTACGAGAGCTACGATGATGTTGCTGTGAAGGACGGATCTCTTCTCGGGAGTTGGAGGTGCGATGGAGTGTTGACCAAGTGCCTTGGGATGCGGGGGGAGAAGGTAACGGAGGAAGGACTTGAGGGGCAGTTGGAAAGGACGTTACCGGGGGGAATCGATGGGGTTGTGAACTGGAAGGGAAGTTTGGGATGGGTGGTAAGGTGTTTGAACGAAAGGACGATGGTGGGAGTTGGAGTTGAGAGGGTGGGGGCAGTTGAGGGGACTGAAAGAGATGCTGCCTGGAATGTACGTTAGGGTATTGGCCAGATTGCTCCATTGTGGGCATGATTCGGATGGGTTTGGCGTTGAGGCTAGCGGTGTTGACCGTTGGCGCTGGCTGTGAAGCTCAATCGCAGGTGTCCCACGATTTACAGACTCGCTCATGAATACTCTTTCAAGAAATTTGTTCTAACTCTTAATGTACATTCGTTCTAGGCTCTGTCTAGACCTTGATGCTAACCGAGAGTTGTCTAGAACGTATCAAATTGTCGCGGAAGTACAATCAGGGTTGAGTTACCGTTCCTAAAGGAAGGGACAAACCAGCCTTGGGTTTTTGTTCAGCAAAGTCGAAATGGCTCCTACGACCAACGACCATGTTTTGGGGCTTGATGTCGAGGTGGGGAATACCAAGAAATGCGGCGCCTTCCATTAACTGCCGGCTGAAATCCACAACTTTGTCGCAAAATGAACGTGCCCACGTTCAAGTTAAATGTTCTGAGCAAGGGGAGATTATAAGCTGATCAGAGGAGTGTGAGTGCCACCGGATTATATGGCCCGTCGCATGGTGGGCTTTACCAAGTCTCAAAGTGTTCGGTTGCCTTTACCTTGTTCAGGGGTTCTCATTTGACTCCAACGTGTACCCCGCACTTGCAAACGCTTTGGCGACTTCGTAAACATCGTTGACGTGTTGGCCCTACAGCTGACAGAGCCTCTTTGGCCCCCCAGAATTTCCTCGGGACCGCTTGTTTGCATCCCCCGTCATGTCCCTTCCATCGACGTAAATTTATGAAGGAAATTCTTCCGGATGTGGGAGTTCATTTTCTCGATCTTCGATCGCATGTCACCAAGTTGAGGCTTATAATATCGTATCGGGAGTCTTGAACATAGTAAACCTTTGTTATCAGATTTATCTGGCGGGAAGAGAAGAATCCTGCCATCCTCATAACAGATTGTGCTCTATATCATTTCGTGAGTTCTGGATGATGACACCATCAGACCCATTCCTCCAGATTCTCGCTGTTTCTCCCTGTTCGCTGCTCCACACGGTTATGTGGCTATTCAGGCGTAGACAATTCAGTGGGGTATGTTCAATTCTATGACATACTTGTACCTCGATTCCGAGTCACGGAGAGATTTAAAAACCCTCTTATGGCACGATAGATGAGGGCTGACAAGCTAGAGTATACGAATAAGTACGCTGCAAAATCAGACCGGATATGTAACTCTCCGACATCTTCATGACGGCTCCAATGCTAAGCACACATGCAAGATGCAACAATTCATCATCGCTGGTGAGGCGGCTTTCGGTCTCATCTTCCAAGTAGTCGTCAATCGTCGGGTAGTACCCTCCTTAGAATCTTGGTGTTCTGTGACGACAATCTTTGGTAACTGGAGCAGCATGTAATAAAGAAAAGAAGACTTACTGTATTAGGGCGCAATCCATCGCCGCTGCCTCAATTGGTCTCTGAACGCGGTGAGAATTGGGGGATCTCGCAAGTTCGTGAGATTGTTGGCCTCGAGGGCATCCTTCCCCACCACACTTTCCTCGAGCAGGCGTTTGGATGATGGCGTTGGGGTAAGTTTGAGTCGTTTCTGTAAACGCCATTGCTGGAACCAACTCTGTGGGACCAGAAGAGAGGGTTTAAGTGGGGAAGGAAATCACAGGGACAATGATGCAAAGTACAGGGATAAATGTAACACGGTTGGATCAGGGTGACGTGAAAGATGGGTGGAATGGAGGAAAGTACCATGGTATCCGAGCGAGAATGTGAATATGGAGCGTTGGGAAAGTACTCCTTGGTGGAGACTGGATTTGTGTCAGATCTTGTAGTCTCGATTCGATAATATCATCGTAAGGGATGGATACCTTTCTCAGACGAGTGTAAGCCTGTAGAACCAGCAAAAGTCAAAACTGCTCACTTTGGAAAGGTGAAGTAAGTTGGCATCAACACGGTGTTCTTGGCCTCTCTAAACTGGCTAACAGTCTTCTCCTCATCAATTTCGACTTGGAAGCCTTGCATTGGGGGATGGCAGTTAGAATCTCACCAATCCACTTCCATAATTGTGCAGTGAAGATAATTGCAGCATGGACAACGCAGCATGGACAACTCGCAACAAATGTGGCAACAAATGTGGTAGAAAACCAATCTAATTTTGGCTCCACGTTATTTTAGACCAACAGTCTTCGAACCCGGGGGCGCTGAGTATCTCCAATATATGTATGTGTGGCTTAAATAGGGGATTATTACAACTGTCCGCAATATACTCATTGGTTGTAAATATTCCAGCTCTGCGCATGCACTGTCAGAAATAATTTATCCAAGATACACAATATAGACTTACCTTGCGCCAGAGCAGGCCTTTGTGATCACTAATGGGACCGTCGATTCCAAAGGCGACTCCCTTGAACCACCAGAACGTGCCGAAGATGATAAACGCGCAAACACCGAAAGAGATTGCCTTCGTTCTGTGCGTTAAACGGCGCGAGGAAAAGATGAAATGGTCCAGGAGATGCGCAAGCATCAGGACTGAGAAATAGAGCGTTGGAAGCTGCATACAGAGTTAGACTCGATGATCCGAGGAGATAAAATACATTGTACGAACGTAATGGTGTACATATGTGACTCGCCCCATGATGAGGAATGGGACTGGGAAGCAATCAGTATACAAACTTTCCGGACAAAAAAAATGAACCTACCGTAATGCAATATCCATCCAACAAAAGCGATTTTGCCAACATACAGAAAGTGGTTCCATTCGGCTGGTAAACAATTTACAAACCGTTGCTGAAATGCTATGGTTTAAATTGCTCACCTTGATCCATATCAACATACTTTCGTTGCCACCGTAGCAAGTACCAACAAAAGGAGAGGACACCGACAATTAAGCTGATCGATCCTCCCCACCAAATAACTGGCGTTCCCAACAGATAATATTTCGTCTGTGAGTCACCCCAGCCACACATACGCAGGCCGAGGTGAAGAAATGGCCAGTCAAAAGGCTTGGACGCGAGGATGTCTTCCTTGTCGGGGTCAGGTACCAGAGCGTTGTTGGATGTCATCATGGCAACATTAAGGTGCCAAAAGTCTCGCAAAAACGGAGATCGATAAAATTTGGTCTCCCCAGCCGGCACTAGATGCGAAAAAATCAGAATGACGAGGCAGCCGTTGTAGACGAAAAATACCAACATCGATCATTCCAGTGACTTTCCACATTCCAATAAGTATGGGTGTCTGTCAGAGAGGTATCCTTGGCGCAGCTGACTTCAATCTGTTTGAAGCCCCATTGAGGCAGAACCGAATTGGCAGCGCGGAGGTAGCATCCGAGAATTTGGTGACGGAATCGTAGACGGGTCGTCAATGAATGTATCTTTGTAACCTTCTCCTTTGAACCTTGCTTGATGTCATCGACGACCTCGATAATCCACTGATCGTGTACATCGCCAATGGTTGCATTACCGTAACAAGAAACCTCGTTGTTAAGCTTTGAGATTGGGGCAGGAACATTGTGAGAATGCAAATTCCGAGTTGTTGGCCCATGCGAGAGTCGGATGGCATCGCCGTCTTTCACGAATCGGATAGGATCATTTGGGTTGTATTCCGTCTCGTTCCATAGAGGTAGAATAGTCCATTCATTATTCTCGTCCTTGTAATGGTAACATGTCACTTGCTGCTGGTTGGATCCGACGGGGTATGTTTGTATGTGCGAGTGTAGTAGTCCGCCGCCCCATCCCATATTTTTGAGAGTGACTTTTGAACCAACAGCAACCTCTGCCAAAGACAACGTTACAGTCACGGAGATGAACACACAGAGAGAACTTACCCAATGGGTTTCTCGAAAAGTCATTGCCTACGAGATTGGCTTGAAAGAGTGAACTCATTTGTGCATCGCCGGGGCCGCTGTGGTTGAGTACCATGAAATGAATTTTGAAAGATAACATGAAGACGAGGATTGGGAGGACAATGAGACAGGCTATTCGTGCGCCCCAGTGTCTGAGTTGATCCCGCTGTAATTATTTACTCAGATTGAAGACAAGGACAGATCGTTTGGGAGCCTAGGTTTACCGCAGACATCCTCAAATCGCCGAATTTTTCCCAAAGATCTTCGATGGTGTACAGACCGACCAGAGCTGTAACAAAAAGGCCGACCATTTTGACACTGAAATTAACGCGTGAGCGGTAGTTACAAGACCAACCGCGGATCCTTGGGTTTACCTTGTCACCAAACCAATGGAAATCCCCGTCATAGCGAGCCACAACCACCAGTCTATTGAAAAGGATCTATGCAGCGATGAGTTTGGGAAGGTTAGAGAGACAAGGAGAGCTTACTGGTATTGTTGATTATGGAATTTAGTCAAACAAAAGACTGTGGTGAACGTAAAGCATAGCAACATAGAATCGAGTAGAATGAAGCGGGAAATGCACAACCAAGCGACATCTGCGTTAGCCGGTTGTTCAGAAAGTTGGGTTTATTACATATGAAAGTTAGCCTACCGCAGAGGACCATGAGAGCTACTAGATGGCACCCCCATAAGCTCATCCCGAGTTCGACGGCTGTATACCAACCCAACGGAACCATGACCACACCGAAAGTTGCCATCATCACCCGCATAGCGACATATGGGACGGAGGCAGGATATTCTGCCCCACTTTTGAAGTCAAAATTCCCGTCGTAACCCGATAGCAGGCCTGCAAGACCGACGAGCATTTTGCCAAGTGGAGGGTGAACATCGAAGTAAAACTCCCGCTTTATATAATGAGTGCCGAACTTGCCAAAATGAGCTTCGTCCCAGATGACGAGGTTGGAATGTCCGATCTTGTGAAAGCGGGTCCAGCAAGATAGAAGGGTGTATATCATAGGTGGGATGTGCTCGAGATTTTGGAGAAGAAATTCTCTCTGAACATGCTTCAGCTCAATTTTTCAAGAGTGCAGGAAGACGAAACGCACGATTGATGTAGGAGGAGGCGGAAGATGGTGTCTGATACGGCCACCGCCCATAGTATGACCGTAATTGGCCGCGTTTACTTTGGCATATACATCCTTCCCTTCGTCGTCGTGGTCTTCTTTCGGTCCCTGGTGACCGACAGCACTCCCGGGGCCCCTTGCAACACGCCGGCGAGGCTTTTCCTCGTGCATATAGTGTAGTGGTAGCTCTTCTTCTCGATGAGACGATGACCAGTCGCTTGGAGGGTATGGAATTTCTTCAAAGTCAGATGAGGTACGAGTGGGTGATCCAGGTGGCGTTCCCAAATCAAGAGAAACTTCAGACGGTCTCATCAGCTGAGTTGTGAGCAACGCCGAGTGGTGGTCTGGCGGAATGCACGACCAAAAAGGTGTAAGCAAGATCGTTGCTTCTCTGGTGCTTGGTCCCTGCGCCACATCAATTTGCCACGTCTCTCGGCATCTGGTACATACAGGCGCTAATTTACTGTATCGAAACAAGTCGCAGGTACGACTGTATGTTAAGGTTGAGATAGAACGAGGAAACGGAGAGTAGCACCCAGGGTTGAGCGGGATACATTATTAAGGTGTTCGCAAAACCCCTCGGAAACGACGGAGAAATATGAGCGCTACTTTAGATGCCGTTGATACACAGCTTCATGCGAGTGAATGAAGGGAAGAGAAAATTGTCAAAGGCACTCACCAGAAACCATGGCATGATCCCGCTCGTATGGCTCAAGGGTTACCTGTTCAATCGGTTTCATCTGCTCTTTTCGGAGTTCTGCAACTACCGAGGCAAATACTGTCTCGGGTGGTACAGTCGAATCAACACAGCTTGCTTTGATGGAAAGAAGGACATGACCGCCGTCCTTGAGGAATTGATGGGCATTGAGAATTACAATACGATCTTGATCGGGCTGGGCGACGTCGGCAAAGATCACGTCCACGGTCGATAGGAGCATCCGATATTTGTTGGGAAGACGAGCGTCTTCCACAATGGCTGGAAGGATATCAGTATTAGGTGAAAACAAACGGGGTATCACTTGCGAATAACGTTTGTTCGTTTTTTAGCCATAGTGATCAAATCCCGTCCAGAGCGCAGGGAGAACTCTACGGCATATACGATACCCTCCTAGCCGTCGAGAACGCGTTAACCTAAATGATGCTGAAGGTTTCGGAAATGTACCCACCGGTCCAACGATATCGGCGACATGACTGACGCTAGTTCCACTAGCAGCGCCGAGATATAAGACTTTTTTTCCCGGCGCGATAAAGATGTTGTCTAGCCCCCCCAAGATGCCAGCGGCCAGCTTGCTCCGAAACGGATTCCAGACGCGATATTCCACCTTTGTACCATCCACCCCACCTTCGATTGATATTCGCTTTTCACCATACACTGATTCCCCGGGAACAAGATTTTTTGTGACCAGCATATGATCTTTGCCTTTTGCAATGAATACCCCTGGGTGTCGATGGGGTTCCAAGACTGTGTTTGAGCCCCCTCTAGGTCCCCCGCGACCTCCTCCCCCTCGACCACCTCGACTGCCACGGCCACCACCTCTAGCACCACCTCGTCCCCCAGTGCGTGATTCTACACCACCCCCTCTGACACCACCTCCTGGATAAAGGTTAGGTTACGTCGATTGATGTCTCAAGTTGGAGGAAAACGTACCTCGTCCACCACCCCTTCCTCCACGATCACCTCCCCGTCCTCTCCCTCTTCCTCCGCCAAACGCACCCCTGCGATCACCTCCGCCTCGTCCACCGAACCCCCCGCGATTACCTGATGAGCCTTTAGATGAAAGAGTAGTTAGAAACAAATAGACATGAAGGTCACTAAGAACAAACCGAATGCCATAGCTTTGAGGTCAGTCCAATTTTTTTTTGGGAGGGACTGGATGGCAAACAAACACAAATAAAACTCGATCCCGCGACAGAAAAACAATAAATAATGAAAAAGCTCTGCGATCTGCTTCACCTGGTCGTTCTTTGTCCTGGCACGTAATATTCCTCCGTGTGCGCAATTGAACTTTGGTGGTCGCTCATTCCATGTCAGTCTTGGCTGCGCTTTTAGGGGACGAAATCACTCCACGTTTCAGTACACAGTGCCACGGACCAATCGAAACCCGATGGCCGTGCCCTCCACTCGTCTCTTAATACATTTAGGCGTGTTGTTGCCAAATAAAGCGCTATAAGAATCCGTTGGCCACCCCTGTTCCTTGTGGTGACCGTCCCGAACGGGGTTCATTATTGATGTACCGATCCTGCAGTGAGTGATCGAGTGATTCTCGTTCTGTCTTTTTGTTCTCAGTCATAAGAAGAAAAGTAAACTATTACCCCGTCGCGATGGTGAAGCAGAGCATCACCAATGACCTCACCCACGTTGTGAACTTTTATCGGGCTGATGAGCCCTCCCAATCTGATGATTTGGATTAAGCGTGTGATGTGGAAACATCATACCTTCCCCCAATTTCAACCAGAATAAGCGTGATCGTGCAACTTACTTTTAACTTCAGGTGGTGCTGAATGGCGTGAGTGGCCTTCCGAATCATTATATTGACGAGATGGCAACGTTTCTTACTGTGTATCAGCCCCTACCCAATTTATTCCAACGTTGCTACAGATAGGCGATGTCGGTCGCTGAGCAGTCCACATACACGCGGACGTCTCGCTTTCTCCTTCCCTTCCTTCTTGCAAGGGACAGGGCCGCGGCAACTATGAGACTTCACCAGAGTGATTCCATGCAATCTCCATTTGACAATTGCGATTCAAGAGTCCCCGCACCCATATCCGCCTCAGCTCCCTCCAACCTACGTTCCCGATGATCCCTTAAGTTGACTCTTCGTTTAAGACGTCGTATCCAGGAAAGTTACTTGCATTCCCCACGATGTAATGGCTTCGTGATCGAAACAGTCAAATTGACCTGGCTCGACGACCGCGCCTGTTTTCGGCCATCGTACATCGAATGAAACTCCACGAACACCCTGTACCAATTTTGTTTTTTTTTGGCCCGAGTCCTCAGGCCTCAGGACCCGGTTGCTTGCATACTCGCCTCATGCCGTAATCCCGAATTCTTAGAAGCGCCTCTGGACCAATTTGGCTCGTGGCTTCCCGATTGTGAAACTCAGCACCTTGAGTCTCTCCGTTGACTTCCTCCTGCTTTTGCCCTACTCATTACGTGATTTGACAAATGTTCTGCTGTCCTTCGCACCTGGGACCCACATCCGAGGCTGTATGTGTACATACTTGAGCCTGTGCTTCTCGCGACTTCCCTGTGCGATTGCTCGGTCTTTGTGTCTTGACATAAGCCCAAACACGCTTTATGTCCCTTGATTCACTTTGATGGTCGACACTTTACATCTTGCACACACCCCTTGCCAATTTCTCGGAGTGGGCGATCTTACTAGTCTCACAAACGCTCGCCCGAGCTAAATATCGGGGGAGAACGGACCAAGACTTTGGAATTGCCGCGGCACGTTTCACTAGCTTTGAGGATTAATTTACCCGATACTGTTCAAATCAAGGATCTTGTCCCCGACTGGAGACTCGAGAATTCTATAACACTATTTTTGGGAACATATATATGCTCTTTGGCTATTCATTCTCTATCCTTGCCCTCGCAACCTCTGACTTGGGAGCATTCCATGGCCATCACTGACGAGAATCGTCCTGACACGCCTCCACACCGACCCTCATCTGATGAGGGGACACTGCACGACGGATCTACTTACGGAGAAGCCCAGGAAAAACCCTTTGCGACTGATGATCCCACAAAGCATTCGACGTATGATGTTATAGATGGAGGGCTCAGAGCATGGTTGGTTCTATCTGGAGTGAGTTCGCCCCCTTGCATAAGTTGCATGTGCTTACATGTGTCCTCCAGGCGATGTTTACCACATTTTCAACGTGAGTGAACAACAGTAGTTGTGCGTGCCCTGGTCCCCTGCTTTGCTTCGGCAAAGGTATCCCGGTTACCCCCCAAAAACTCTGAAAGTCGTCCCACCCCCCTCTGTTCATCCCTTCGATCATTTGAACCCTGGTGGGTATCCGGGATATTGGCACCATTGTTGGCACCCAAGACGTGTGCATTACGAGATCATCTCATGTCTTCCCATCAGGTTTGGGTTCGTAAATGCGTGGGGTGTGAGTACCATTGTGTAAGAGACCGAAATTCTTTTTTCTCATACTGGCACAGGTATTCCAAGCATATTACGAACAAACCATTCTCTGCGAATCTTCTCCATCCGACATGTGAGAGCTCATAACTACCTGCAACGTTTTTGTTTAACATTTCCTCTAGTGCATGGATCGGTTCCATCCAGGTGAGCATTGTAAATATCGACGTTGATCTTTGCTTTCTGACACGATTGCAGTATTCTTTGATTTTCCTTCCCGGCCTAGTCTTTGGTCGATTGTTCGATCTGGGTTACTTCCGCGTCCCCTTCCTGATCTCCAGCATATTCCTCGTCCTAGCTACATTCCTCGTCGCGGAATGCACAAAATATTGGCATTTTCTGTTTTGTCAAGGCATTGCAATCGGTGTACGCTTTTTCCTCCTGTTTATCTCACAGGGTGATATTGACCTTTGACGGATGGTTTCAAGTTGGCTTCAGGCGCTTGCTTTGGACCTACCATCCCTGTTACTGCTCACTGGTTCAAAAAGAGGAGAGGTATAGCCATGGGGATCTCCGCTACTGGAGCATCTCTCGGAGGCACTATCTTTCCGGTGGCTGCTCGGAGCTTGATACAAACAGTCGGGTAAGTGCTCTATTTGCCTTTGAATCTTCCCCTCCATCTTTTCATTATGGTCCGCGCTCGATTAGGTTTCCTTGGACGATGAGGATATTCGGCTTCATACTGGCGCTCACCCTTGGCTTTGCAAACTTGGTAAGGGTCGGTTGTTTTCCCGTGATTTTTGTAGAAATCACTGGGGTCGTAGACGCTGAAAAGGCGACTACCACCCACCAATGTGGCTGGCGGTCTATTCAACTTCCGCGCCTTCAAGTCTGCACCATTTACGGTTTACTGCATATCTGCGTTCTTTGGTTTTCTTGGACTGTATACCGGTATGTGATCGTTACACCCCGGTGGTTTGTCGAGGATCGAAGCTCATTGCATTACCAGTGTTGACCTATATAGACATCAGTGCGGTGTCGCAAGGGATATCACCCGAATTTGCATTCTTTCTCGTCGCGATCGCAAACGCAAGTTCTGGATTTGGACGATGTGGTTGTGGCCTCTTGTCTGACCGAATAGGTTCGTTTGTCTCCGAGGTTCTCCACCCTATGGGTCGTCTCACGCTATCCCCAGGACCCCTGAATGTTATGATTCCAATGACAACACTAGCCGGCTTGTTTACCTTCGCTTGGCCATTTGCTCGGAGCAAAGCTGCGTTCACGGTCATCGCCATCCTATATGGGTTATTATTCCCTTCGATTGTTGAAAACTAGTCTCGAACTAACTTCATCCAGCTTTGCGTGCGGGGCATACGTCGCCCTTCTTCCGAATGCTATAATAGAATTTGGAGAAACCCAAGATGTGGGTCGTCGGATGGGGATGTTTATGACGATTTTCGCCTTGGGTGCACTAGCGGGACCGCCAATATCAGGCGCTTTAAACACCGCGACGGGAGGGTTCGAGGCCGTTGGTTATTTTGCTGGTGCGAACTTGAACCTTCACATCACGCTGTCCCTGGTGCTTACTTTTTTTTTTTGGGTCGTGCTCTCAGGAACGATGGTCGTCATTGCTGTCACACTATTGTGCATTACCCGTCATCTTGTGCTCCGTCGCCTTTGGGGCAAATTTTGAAAACATCTGATGCTTGACTTTTGCGGTAAGCACTGATCTCTGCGTCTGGGGATGAAATGGGGGAGGGGGAAGAGCAGATCCTGACTTGAACACTCGATTGACCCAAACCTTCCCTGGGTGGTTCTGGTATTTTGTATTTATATTCCATGCATTCTGCTACTCGAGGACGTACACGTTATTTTGCAGCCCGGTTATTACTAAAGCTTTGCTAGAGGACACATGTTTTTCTTTAAATCTCATGTCAATATGCAGACATTATGGTGCTATGTCGACTTATAAATTGGCTCCACAAGTGACCCCCATGGAACAAAAAGCCCAATATGTCTCGAACGGCAATCTCGAACGGCAATCTAACGCAAACGGGCGATATAAATTACCGGAATACGAGCGGAAAGGCCGATCTTATCTGATATCTACCTGGTTTCGTAACTGACATTGCCTAGGAAGGAAAGGCACATTACGTCCCCAAGTCAAGACGATAAGCCTCGCGAGCAATTTAGGTACCCTCCATCCAGCAGGGTTTTGAGAATTTCCCACCTCAAAACCACCCTAACCGTGCGTTTTTTTGTTCTTTTGATCGGGCGGAAAACAAAGCTGATATACGGCTTTCCGGGATTAATGATGCTGACAGATCAACATTTCACTTTTTTGCAAGCGCAATGGTTATATCATTCTGCCGTGCACTTACCGTACCTGTAAATAATAAAAACTCTGGCACCGTCCGTGAGGGTTTTAGTCTCCTTATCTTTTTTTCGCGCTCATGTCTTTCAGCCCCGAATCCAGGTCTTCTGCTCCTACCCCAGTACAAGAAAAATGCGGAAAGCCTCATCGCAGTGATCGGGACAAGACATGGGCAGAGGGGCCAGATCCCGATGATTTTCCTGATGGTGGCCTCAGAGCCTGGCTCGTTCTCCTTGGTGTGAGTGGGATGATGTCTTCCGATCTGTGGATCTGCCTTACCAAAACATATCTAGACAACGTGCAGCGCATTCGCGACGTGAGTCCCGGGATTTTTTTTTCATTTATTCTTTCACTAAGTAACCCGAACATGATTCCCCGAGAAAAGGTTTGGTTATGCAACATCATGGGGTGTCAGTAATACCTTCCTCCAAGTGCTCCAAGTATTGACCTAGCCCGTAGGTGTTTCAAGCGTATTACGAACAAACCATTCTCCGCGATTCATCACCATCTGCCATGTAAGTGGTCTTACCGTCCGTTCTCTTGTTCTCTCTCTCTAACGGTGAATATGTTCCTAGTGCATGGATCGGATCAATCCAAGTAACGTTTCGCTGTTGTTCTTAACAAATCCACAACTATATCGATAAATCTCATAGTTCTCTCTCATCCTTTTACCCGGATTGATAATGGGCCGGCTATTCGATCTCGGATACTTTAAGCTACCGCTATTCATCGCCAGCCTCATCCTCGTGCTCTCCACCTTTCTCGTCGCAGAGTGTACCCACTTTTGGCATTTTCTTCTATGCCAAGGTTTCGCCACCGGCGTATGTCCCCCCACTCTTCTTCTTTCACCCCGTTCGAGTCATATATATATTCTAAATTTTCGCGTGTTGTAGTTGTCGGCTGGAACCATATTTGGCCCTATGATGGGAATAATCGGCCATTGGTTCAAGAGGCGACGTGGATTTGCCCTCGGCATGTGCTCCTTAGGCTCAGCCATCGGCGGCACCGTCCTTCCTATCGTAGCGCGAAACTTGATCACTCATATCGGGTATATACATGCAACTCGTCCTCTCTTTGAACCATTAAATGCTCATTTTGCCCCCTTTTAGGTTCAAGTGGACGATGCGAGTGCTTGGGTTCATATTGCTATTAACCCTTGGCCTCGCAAATGTGCTTCTGGAGCGTCGCCTACCGCCGGTTGATGTCTCGGGAGGTTTATTCAATTTAGGCGCATTCAAATCACTTGCGTATTCGACCTACTGTCTATCCATGTTCTTTGCTTTCCTAGGGATGTACACTGGTGCGCCCACCACCCTTAACCTCCTACAGAGGATACTCACTTCTTTCCGTGGAAACAGTACCCACGTTTATAAACATCAGTTCGATATCGATAGGCATCGATCCTAATGTTGCGTTTTACCTTGTCGCGATCGGAAACGGAAGTTCGGGCTTTGCTCGGTGTTTATCAGGCTGGTTGGTGGACCACACCGGTGTGTAACTAACAAAGGTAGCAAGCACATCGCGCCAGTGTTTTCTTACCATCCTCTATGCTCAGGCGCGATCAATCTCATGGTCCCGATGTCCACATTAGGAGCGGCAATGACACTCATATGGCCTTTTGTGCACCGAGAGTCATGGGTCGTTGTCATCGCCGCTTTGTATGGGTGAGAGAACATACAGTTCGCTGTTTTTTCCCACTCACGGACGTAATTTTATCAGCCAGACTGTCGGCACGTATACGAGCGGCTTCATAAGTCCCTTGTTCTCCCTTGGGGAGATGGGAGACGTCGGACGCCGGACGGGAATGGCGCTGACGATCGCAGCGATGGGCGCGCTTGCTGGTACGCCCATTTCTGGCGCTATAAACAAGGAGACGGGTGGGTATAAGGTCGTGGGATGTTATGCTGGTACGTAACCTCATCGCAAAGGGGAAAGGTGGCAAGCGTTGACTGATCGGATAGGTGGGATGATTGTTATCGCTGTCGTACTCATGCTTACCACGAAACGTTTGGTGTTGGGAAAACTTGGAGGGAGGTTTTGATGAAATGTGTATTTAGAACTAATGTAATGACCCACGAACACGCACGAAGAAATTTTTTTCGAGTGTACGGCTTGAAACAAGATCATCCAAAATGCAAGATTTCAAGTTCCTTCACGGCACCGTCAGCCTCCTGCTTGAAAAAGAGGGAGATTAAAGAGGCAGGTCATAAAGCTGACGCACATACCCTCAGACCAATAATCCTCTCCTCATCCATCAACACCGAGTCATAATCAAACTCGGCGACCGACAAACACTCCACATACGGCAAGTTTCCCGACACCTTCTCCATATACAAATCTTCCGAATGAAACGTGGCGTCGTGTTTCACGAGCCGCACACGTGAGAATGGCGATCGCGAGGAGGAGAAGCGTCGGACGTGGTACGGATTGAAATCGAGTAAAAAGATCCGCCCATTGGGAAGGATGAAGACGTATCGCTGCCCATGGCTGGTGGTTATCCACCGGGTTGGGATGTTGAACATGTTGAACCAGCGGGTCATGGAGGGGCCCCATTGAGCCCATGGGAGGCCGGGCGTGAAATTGGGATCGGTGGTGGATTGGAGTAGATTGAGCAAGGAGCTGCGATGAACGACGAAGGAGAAGGAGCCGCCGTCGATCTGGTCGACGAAGATGTTGAAGAGGACGAGTGCGTCTTGGGGGGAACTGTAGAACGGGCGGGAGTTGTTAAGGGCGGTCGAGGTCGATGTTGAGGGTGAGGGGCGACCTATGGGGTTGGGTTCGCTTCTACAGACGATTCGGATGATTTCGCGGAAGGGGGCGAGTTTGGGGAGGGAGAGGGAACGGACGAGTTTGGGGGGGAGTGGGGAGGGAGAGTCTATGTATGAGGTGCAGATGCGGTAGATGTCTAGAGACTCGTTGTACCTGTTTGGAAGGAGGATGAGGTCGTCTGAAAGGAAGACGAGGTTGGAATAGGTGTCATGGGGAGTGTGGAGAGTCTGATGTGGGTAAGATCAGGGAGAGGGATTAAAGACATGGAATGTCGCACCATGGCCAGTTTGCCTTTCTTCCAATCAAAGATGTAGAGTTCGTCTTGGATAGTCTCGTCGGCAGAAGGGAACGCGACGAGGAGGGCGAGAATGTCACCGACGATTTCGATGCTGATAATGCATCGTCCTTTTTCGGGGGTTATTTCGGTCACGAACAGGGCGGGTTTGGTGGCGGCAGGGTGTGGTGTGTTGGTGGAGAGTTTGAGAAGATGGACGTCGAGGTCGATAGCCGGGTGGGTTGAGTTTAATGAGCTAACCAAAAAAACAATAAGTGGATGGTTTGGTAGAAGATGGAAATGGACGGACTAGGTGACGATGGCGATAAGATCGTGTTCTTGGACTGATAATCCGATGTCGACGATGTCGCGGTTGAGGGAGAGTTGGGACCAGGGTGTGAACGCGGGCTTTGAGGGAAGGTGAATGAAGCTTAGGGCGGTGGTGACGCGGCGATTGTAGCCACGACCGTTGCCGAGGAGGTAAATGCCGCCTGTGAGATCATAAATACCGGACGGGGTGTGGAGGACGGGGACGCGGGAGGTGAAGTTGGCTCTGAAGAGTCGCCAGGCGTTCTCTCTGTCGATGAGCGCGTTGAGCTTTTGGGGGAGGGAAAGGTTGGAGCGGGGGTTGTCGACGAGGCCGGCGGCTGTTGCCTCGATCTGGTACTGGAGAGAGAGAGAGGAAGCGACGGCGTCGTGGAGGAACTGGCTGACGCGCTGGCAGCGGAGGATGTCAGGGAGGGGGAGGAAGGAAAGGAGGTAGAGGATGAGCTCGGTGGGGAGTTCGAGGAGGAGTGACATTTGATTGAAATTCTCACGGTTATTTTTGTTGTTTTTTTTCAATGCAAGTCGCTCAACGTTTGGCCCGCGCTCGAGCATTGGACCGATGCATTCGCTCGGTGACGACGACGGTGAACGAGAGCGGGAGCAAGCCATCTCCGGTGCATGTCACAAGCTACACTTCGACCGCTGCCAGTTCCGCCATTCCGCTTTCGAACGTGGAGGCCCAATGGGAGAAATTGAGCGTGGAGGAGCAACTGTCTGTCCATCAGCAGCTTGAGGAGTTGCAGAAGAAAGACTGGAAGGAGCTGTCTCTTGATGAGAAGAAAGCTGGTGGGTGTGTCCGTATTCACGACTGATTTGTGCTCATTCTCGCAGCGTACTATGTTGCGTTTGGGCCACATGGACCGCGGACGCCGACGAGCCCACCCGGGAGCGGGATAAAAGTGTTCCTAGGAACGATGGGCTGTATCGGTGCTGCCGGTTTACTCTGGTTGGGAATCAGGACTATGGGTGGGATTTAATTTATTAAATATCTTGGTAGCTAACGGAATTTTTTTTCGCAGCCCCTCCTCCACCCAAGACGATAAGCAAAGAGTGGGAGGAGGCGAGTAACGCGCGTGCGATAGAGGCGAAACTGAATCCCATCACCGGTAAGTGGTATTCGTCTTTGACGCGGGTATTGATGCGATAGGGATGGGACACAGGTATTTCATCGGAAGGTTACAGTGGCAAGGGATTCGTAACACACAAGTAGAAATTTTTGTTAATGAGAGTTCTCTTCGTCTTTCAACAGTACCTACGACGGATGAGTAAAGCGAGAGAGGAAAGAAAGAAAGAAAGAAAGACTACCTGCTGCCCGCCCTTGCCATTCTCCCAGTGCTGATATCGCAATGCAGTCAGCCCTCTCTTCTCCGTCGCACTCTTTTCGGTCTCCTTCAACGAATTGCGGAGAGCGCGGGCTGTGATTTGAGCGTATTTGTTGTACCTGCAAAATGTCAAGCCAGAGATGAACGAATAAATCAAAAAGACTTGCGTGAAAACCGTTCTCCAAGCAGTACCGCTCATGATGAGGTGGATATAAATCACGTGAGTATTATTCACCTTTCGACTCGAGCTCGATGGCCGGAATTACCTGGCATTACGTCTTTAAATTCATCATCACAGGTACTTTCCTCCCTTTTAATTCTCTCTTCTACTTCATCTTTCACAGGAGATGCCGCCGTCGGTAAATCTTCTCTTCTCGTACGGCTCACCGACCAGCGGTTCTTGGCCAACCCAGACCCAACCGTGAGTCTCTCTATCCTACACCAATGGCGTGATCACAACCATCACTTTAGCTAGGTGTCGAGTTTGGTTCTAAACTGATTGAGCTGCCCGAGGAAGGCAAGATCGTCAAGTTACAATGTGAGCACATACATATCGCCTACTCCTATTGACGCTATGTACGTACCCCAGGCTGGGACACCGCCGGCACAGAATCATTCAGGTCTATCACGCGTTCGTACTACCGCGGAGCCGCCGGCTGTCTTCTCGTCTACGATGTCACCTCCCGCGCCAGTAAGCCCATTCTCAGTCCCTAATCTCAAGCCAACCCTTACCGCAGGTTTCACCAACGCACGCTCCTGGCTCGCCGACGTCCGCCAACACGCCGACCCCAACCTGTCCTGCATCCTCGTCGGCAACAAACTCGATCTCTGCGCGTCCGACTCGGACCCCGATCCGAACCCATCATCATCCTCATCCTCACCACCTCCCCGTAGTGCCCGACGAGTACGACAAGTCCCACGGGAAGAAGCCGAGCAATGGGCGAAAGAGGAAGGGATGCTGTTCGTCGAGACGAGCGCTAAATCGGGACGGAACGTCGATTTCGCTTTCCAACAGACCGCGAGGGATATTTTAAACAAAATCAAACGTGGCGAGTTTGATGATCAGCGGGTAAGAAACATTCGTCAATTCACCGCAATCCTCATGATGGACTTGAAACAGTCAACAGGTGTTAAACTTTCAAAGCCGGGCCTGACGTTGGAACAAGGGCCGACCAAGCAGTCATGCTGTACATGATGTGATCCAGTTATCTTTTCTCACCCTTGTTTAAATACCGAGTACATGTGCAACGATAACTTAGAGTTCGAATCGGAAAAAGACGAAAGACACAGCCCGACGATCACCAAGGTCCATGATATCATCCGAATCCGTCACCCACCCCATGTCCATTTCCTCACCGCAGGTGATATTGATGTTGATGTTGATGCCAATGACGTCGAGATGGATGACGACGACGACGACGAGGACGAGGACGAGGCGAGCTGGACTCGCTCCGCGTACTCGTGCAGCTGGGCTACAAACCCCGAGTTCGGATCGGCCACCCTCCGACGCGCCTTGACAAACTGAACGGCCTGTCTCGGCGTCATCCCGCACGCAGCAATCAGGTACGCGCTCACCACACTCACACTCCTACTCACGCCCTCCACGCAATGAACGAGCACGCACGCCCTGGGATCCGCCAGGGCGTCGCGAACGAATGCCGTGCTCGTCGGTAGGTGCGCGGCGAGTTCCGCGAATGGGAGGTCGTCTACTGGGATCTGCGCGTGGGTCAGCGTGAGTGCGGAGGGGAGGGCGACGAAGCCGGGCATGGCGGAGAGTACGTGGGTGATCCCGAGTGAGACGAGTGCGGCCGGGGACTCTGCGGTGGTGAGATCGGAGATGTAGAGTCTCGGCAGGATTTCGGTGAAGGAGCAAGAGGAGGGAGTAACGGCGGACATGCGTTGTTGAAGCTGTGGTGGTAGTTGTGCTTGCGGTTGTGGCCATGGACGGTGGGTTATTTGTGGCAGCGGCAAAGAGAGATGGTGAAACGGCTAATCGCGAACGGGGATGAGACTGGACACATGAGGAGAATGTCATGAACGCACCATAGCGAGATCGGTCATGAGTGAGTTGAAAAAGAACGAAATCGAGCCGGGAAGGGAGATGGAAGAAAGGAAAGACATTAAAGAATGGTCGGGTATATTTGATGGTTTGATTTAAGATAAGATGTGATGAGGCCGGGCCCGGGCGTGGGTGGGGTGGAGGTGGAGGGGGAGGAGGATGGGGATGGGGATGGGGGCAGTGGAACGGAAGTGATGTGGCAGTGTTACCGGAATCGGACCAAATATCTCCTATCATACCGACGGTTGGATTTTATCTCATCAGCATCAAAGGACGAGTCTGATGGGTTCGAAATAATCAATTGGTCATTCGAAAAGTTGGGTAAAAAAAAAAATAATCGTGCCGTTCATTGGGCCGAAGGGAGAAAGAAAAATGGATCAAAAAAAGAATAAAAAAAAAACATCGACACTAGATGAGGTCGCTGCGAGCAGTAGTCAGTTCATCACATCAGAGCCGTTCAAAAATCTCACTCACGCGACGTTGAGTGGCATTTCATCAATCTGTGTGTTGTAAAACTCTGAAACAGAAATCAATTTCCCATTCATTCCGCGGAGCAAGGCAAAAACAATTACGTTCGATATCCCTCAACATCCGCACATCATCCGTAGTCACAAAATTGATCGCGACGCCCTTCCGTCCGAACCTGCCCCCACGACCGATCCGATGAATATAATTCTCTCGGTTCGTCGGCAAGTCATAATTGATAACCAACGACACTTGTTGCACGTCGATGCCGCGAGCAAGCAAATCCGTCGTAATGAGCACACGCGACGAGCCCGACCGGAATTCTTTCATCAATACCTCACGTTGTTTTTGCTCCATGTCCCCGTGCTGGCCCCCACATAAATAACCATCAGCAAATACACAAATAGCACTGATCGCTCACCATGGCAGACACCGTAAATTCCCGTGAGTGCATCCGCTCCGTTAGCCAGTCCACCTTCCGCCTCGTGTTGCAAAAGATGACAGCCTGCGTGATCGTCACTGTCTCGTACAGGTCACAAAGCGTGTCCAGCTTCCACTCCTCCTTCTCGACCGCGATGTAAAACTGCTTGATACCTTCCAACGTCAACTCGTCTCTCTTCACCAAGATCCTCACAGGTTCACGCATAAACTTCTTCGTCACCTCCAACACGTCTGCCGGCATCGTCGCCGACAGAAGCACTACCTGCGTGTCCTGCGGCAACAGCTGGAACACCTCGTAGATTTGGTCCTTGAATCCGCGCGAGAGCATCTCATCCGCCTCATCCAAGCAGAATATCTTGATATTGTCCGTCCGAAACGCCCGCCGGTTGATCATGTCAAACACCCGTCCGGGCGTGCCCACCACTACC
Source organism: Porpolomopsis calyptriformis (assembly GCA_951640195.1). NCBI lineage: Eukaryota > Fungi > Basidiomycota > Agaricomycetes > Agaricales > Hygrophoraceae > Porpolomopsis > Porpolomopsis calyptriformis. The sequence continues at coordinate 2,147,020 of OX621169.1, read as the reverse complement.
TGCACGCCCTCCTGCAGCTTCGCCATGTCCTCGCGCACGTTCGTGCCTCCCACGCACGCATGACACTCGATGTTCATGTAATCCCCGAGTGCGATGACTACTTTTTGGATCTGCTGCGCGAGCTCCCGCGTCGGGGCGAGTATCAGTGCTTGCGTGCCCTTGATGGTTATGTCCAGCTGCTGCAGGATCGAGATTGAGAATGTGGCGGTTTTCCCCGTACCCGATTGCGCTTGCGCGATGACGTCGTGTCCTTTGACGACCGGCACGATCGCACGCTGTTGGATGGCTGACGGACGTTCGAAACTTGTCAGGGGTGTGTGAGGCCAGTCAGGTGCGAAAAGCGTGTGGGGAAAGGATCTATCTTACCCGTAGGCGTACACACCACGGAGGAGCTCAGGCTTCAACTCCATGTTATCGAAGCTGTGTTACTTACTCATCAGCCCCGTTAATTCTACGGAAGAAAGACCCGTACTTGTCTACGACTTCGTTCCAGTTGGACTCGATCTCATTCTCGGGGACATCTTGAAGCGATTCTTCTCTGAATGATCCCAAAAGATCAGATCTCGAAAAAAAAAAAAGAGAAAAAAAGGAAAAAAAAAGCAGATGAAAAAGGATACTGACGCTGACATGTATAGTTAAAAACGCCCAAGACTCTGTTACTTGTGCCGAAAAGAAAAAAAAAGTTGGGTTCTGTGAAGTGCGATTGAAGTAATCGATAAAGCGGTACAAGTCAAAGTCAAAGCCTTTTCCTTGGGTGATCTCATCATCGCCTGTCGGACAGTAAAATATTAAAGAGGAGATTTAATACCATATGTGAGTCAGGTGACTGTGGCTTTCAAAGGCGAGATATTCTTCAGCTTGCTTTCATGGCTTCATATCAGCAAGTTTCGCTCGCGAGGGTACCAAGAGGGGAATCAAGCCATCTCAATCGTGCCGCTCGCCAGGTCATACCAGCCTTCCTCCAGAAACTCTACGAGTCTGTCCTACTGGTTTCATCGCTTCCTCTGCTGACATCTTTTGGCTACAGGATGGTCAATGATTCCGCCAATAGCTCGTTGATCAGGTGGTCAGACACAGGCGACTCATTTTTCGGTGTGGTCGTGCTCTCTCCATCCCCTCCGATCAAACATGGATAAAAGCTCACAAAATGCGGTTTCCTGCTTCCTTCTTCTGCAGTGCTGGATCACGAGCGATTTGCGCGAGAAGTCCTTGGGAAATGGTTCAAGCACCAAAACTTTAGCTCCTTCGTCCGCCAACTGAACATGTACGGCTTCCACAAGATCCCCCACCTCCAGCAGGGCGTCCTCAGGAGCGACTCTGACACCGAGTTTTGCAACTTTGAGCACCCCCACTTCCATCGCGGCCAACCCGACATGCTCTGTCTCATCCAGCGGAAGAAGCAGACTCCCCAGGTCGACGACTCTGCTTCAGCCGCCATTGACGTCCGGGACCACCACAATGGTAACCATAACGTGACGTCATCGCAAATTACTCCTGCCTCTTCGCAGGCAGCATTAGCATCCGGTCATATCTTGGACATCAACTCCGTCCTCAATGGCATCGCCGCAATCAAGCGCCATCAGACCACCATCTCCGCCGACCTGAACGTGTTGAAGAGTTCAAATGAGCTTTTGTGGCAGGAGGCACTCGCCGCCCGCGAGAGACACAAAAAGCATCAGGACACCATCAATCGCATCCTCAAGTTTTTGGCCGGCGTGTTCGGGAATAGTGGCGGAGCTGTTCATAAAGGAAGCGCCGTCAAACATACCCCGGTTGTCTCGCGGAATCCCCAGAGGTTGATGATCGAGCAAGCACCTAGTCGTCAAGGTAAAGGTGTTGGGATCATCGAAATAGAGGATGAGGAAATGGGTGCTACACTTCCAACGGCTATTCTTGCAGACGATCAGCCGAGTCAGTTGTTCAATTTCTTTTCTCCTGCCTGTCGCTATTCCCGTTCTAAATCTTCGATTGTTCCCTTAGATCGGTTCCCTAAACCACCGTCGCCCACCACCGAAACCTCGCCATTTTCAGTACCTACAATGCCGCCCTCCTCCGCTTACTCAGCACCATCACCAGCACCCACCGAAACTCTCATAAACGAGAATCAACCCACCCCTTCTACTGACGGCACCTCACCTGATCGACAATCCACCTCTCTCACCCAAACCACCACCAACAACAACACTGACGCAATGATGCAGGCCGCCTTTGCAGAAATACTCAACTCCCCGACTCAAATGCAACGCCTCCTGGCTGCTATCTCTGCACAGCAGAACTATCCGATCCCGGAGCCGATCCCAACCCAGAGCATGATGATCGATCAGCCACAACAGCCTTCTTTTTTGTCGCCTGCACAATCACAACTCACATCGTACGGCCCTCAGTTTGACTTCTCACCCGCGTTCCACGCAGGCACCGATTACAACAACAACAACACCAACACCAACACCAACAACAGTACCAACTTCGCCACCTCGTTCCCTGAGATGTCACCATCAATGACGTCACAAGATCTACTCTCTCCATTAGAGCCGTTCGTCGATCACACCGATCGAGTTCACAAAACGTACAAAGATACACAAGAGATCGATAAGGATGTCAACGTTCTCCGTAATAGCATCACCTCCCTCATCGAGAGTCTCGGTCTTGACCCCAATCTCGTGAACACCCGTCCGCCAACACCTGCTCAGCCGGCCGACTTATCATCAACATCACCATCATCATTAGTGCCGCCACCGCCACCATCACCATCATCAGCACCACCACCACCGCCTGCTTGGGCCTCTTCTGAAAGCGGCGGCGATGCCACCCTCGTTGATTTTGACCTTGACGCTTTCTTGAATGACATATCGAGTGATCATAACGCAGATGGGAACAATGATTTCACCAATCAACTGGAATCAACAGCATTCCTTGATGAAGTACCTTCACCCTCTGATGGTACTTCCTCACCCATCTCTCTCCGTCACCATTCACCCTTCAACAACAACAACAACAGCGATAACATTTCACCCGCAACGACGACGACAACGACAAGGAACGGCCAAAAACGCAAGTTGGATGTTGCTCAATTGGACAATACAAAAAGTAGTAGTACTACCCATGTAGTCAATTCTGGATCGAAAGCCAAGAAGAGAAGATAGAACATATGTGTGTACTTGTTCCATTTGTACTTGATCCATTATGTATATCAGAAGGAGAAGAAGAAGAAGAAAAAAAACCAAAAGATTGTATTAATTGTGTGGACTAAGAGGCAGCATGGTTGACTTTAATAAATAAGCAGAGGGGGGGTTTAGGGCACTGGGTTGCGTAAAGATAAATGTCGCATTTGTGTCTATCATTGAATAGGGACATTCCCAGGCAGAGGAGGAGGCGGTCCGGGCATTGCCCCTAAATCAACGGTAGCATTATAGGTAGGCTGTCGCTGCAAGAACACGGCGCTGGGTGGTGGGACGTGATCCAAAGGCGGTGTGATTCCCTGAGACACATATCTCGACACACGCGCGTCCTCTTCCTGCGTCTCCTTGATGTACGCCTCCGGAGGTCGAGGCATCAGAGGAGGAGGAGGCGTCGAGGACGCCGTTCCCGGAGATACCACCGCCAAAGACGTAGGATTTCGATGGATAGATAAAGGCGCGGGCGGTTTCGCGCTCGTAACGTAACTGCTTGCAGATCGCGTGGGAAAAACACCCTGGTTGGGCGGAGATGCCCGGCCCTCGGCTTCGTACTTGGCCTTCAACAACGCCTTTTCTTCCAGAGCTGACAGGATCTGGGAGCCGCTCGCAACTGGTGGGGTGGTCGGTGTCGGTCGGGTCGTGCCTGTTTGTGATCCGGCACGAGGGGGTGCTCTAAGGGGTGAGATGGGTCGACCACTGTTCCCTGAAATGGAGGCGTCTTGAGTTTCAAGTTTCCGTCGAAGTATCTCTTTCTCATTGGGTATTTGAGATCCGCTGCCCGAGGAACTGCTGCCCGAGAATGAAGGTTGCCCATAACCGTTCGAAGTAGGTATGTTGCCGTTCTGTAAAGACCGGCCCTGTTGTATGCCGGTGACATCGTTCGCCTCGTAAGCACGACGAAAAATTTCCTTCTCGGTAAGGTGTGACGGTGGGTGCCGTTGTTGACTGGTCGTGCCAAATGGCGGTGGCAAGTCGTTAGAAGCGGGTGGAGAAGATTTTGGTGAAGGAGTGATAGGGTAAAGAGCGTTGTATGGAATAGGGTTGTAAGTCTCTTTCGGTCCTTCGTCGGCGATGAGACCTTGAACGCGATCAACAGCAGACTTGGCTTCGTGATAAAGTTTCAAGGCTGCCTTCTCCTGTTCGGCGGTAAGGAAGAAAGGCGATGCTGATTTGGGATCGCTTGATGAAGATGGTTTGCTTGTTTTATTTTCAATCCGGCCCGAGCCACTTGCCTCCTTCGAGCCCATAGCACGATGAGAAGCTCCGGCAGTGGAACTTTCAGCGACTGACAGAGGGGGGATGGCAGGTTTACTGACAGATGCGGAACCACTAAGATCCGAATTGCTTCTGTCATGAAGAGAGGTAGAGTATGTCCCGTAGGCTTGAGTTTTCTTCGCCATAGCTTGCGCCTCGTTGTATAATCTCAACTTTTCTTCTTCGGCAGTAGGCCAAGGAGTCTTTCGAGACGATGAAATTGATGTTGGTTTCCCAGGAGACGTGTTAACACCAGGCTTTGGAGGTGAACCCTGAGATTATGCAAATTAGCAATGTGCTCCAGAACATTTCTTACATGCATACCATAGGGAGCGATGGGCCGCGTGCGAGGTTGCCTTGAACCCTCTCAACGTCCGCTCGAGCCTTCTCATATAACCGCTGCTTTTCTTCCTCGGCAGTTGGCCACGGTGTACGAGACTGGCCTACTGCAGGGGCAGCGGTCGTTCCTGGACCTGGTTGCCTCTGACGTTGTGGGTCGGCGTTGGTAGGAAGTCCGTGTTCATCGGGAATGTTTGTGACAGTCAAGCGATTAGTGCCGCCACCTGCCGAACGTGGTCTACGAGGAGTAACAGGTGTGGTGGTGGTGGTCGTCGTTTTGGGAGGTATCTGGTCTCTTGGGTTAGGGGAGTTCCTCGAGTCTGTGGCGAAATTTTGACGAGGAGCTTGCGATGGCTGGCTCCCGTAGCCACTGGGATCCACAGTTGGGTTGGCTCTTGCACCTGGACGATTGGCACCGAATTCGTCCACTTTTGTCAGGCTGCTGGCATGGCTACTAGCAGGATTTATTACAGTGGTGGAGGCAGAACGGGTTGGACCAGCACTTGTCGGCTGCTGTGACGGACTGGTCGCGCTGGGCCGACCGAGATAGGATTGTAGATATGATGTATCAATTTTGGGAGTGGGGGGTTGCGCAGGCGGACTAACACGAATAACGTTCTGTGGAGGGGTATTATTATTATCTTGGTTCGACTGCGGGCTTGGAGGGCCTGGTGGTATTAAAGATAAACTCGGCGAAGGTCCGATGCGCCTTGTCTAGAATTTCAACCGACAGCAAGAATGAATTGGCAAAAGATCTGACCTGATGGCTTCAACCGACACGTTCCTGTTCCATATAAGAATCATTGAGAGAAGCCACTCTGAATGTAAATCATGACGAACCTTGGCCAGTTCGATAAGATGATAGGAAGGTTCATAATGACGTGGGTTCCAGTACCCATAAGCGCCTTGACGGTTAGCACGTATGTAATGTCGATGTGTCTAGCAGCATTAAGGGTGGTCGTTGTGTGCCTGGGAGAGATATCACAAAAGAGCTCTCCCTTTCGTTCGGAACCCCCGTAAAGTGTAGCGTTGATTGGAAACTTGTTTTCTCCGATAAGAGTCGTCCGGACTATAGGCTCGAGTCTTTTGGCAGTGGAGAATGGCCCGGTACGAAAGATGGTGGTTTCCTTGAGCGTTAATTCAAACCCACGGAGAATAACGGTGTGGAGACTATCAGACTTTAAGGTAGCAACGACGGATACTCGATCCCCAGGGCCATAGCATGTTTGATTACGCTCGACAAACAAATTGACACCTTCCTGTGCAAGATGGCGACTTTCATATTGGCAATAAACCGGCCAGGTTGAGTGCAGTTCGTGCTTATCGATAATAATGGGGGATATGGTTGAGACAATCGCAGACTTGCTCCTTCGCAAAAACCCTCTGGGTGCAGGACTGAGCACATCAGAGGAAAGCTAAAGGTGTTACACACCTTTTGCCTTTCGTGCACACAGACGCTACAAGCTCGTACTTGATGCCAGCTGAGATCAAATGTGTCAAAAACCGAAAAAAAAATTGCAACTTGAGTAGGTCACTCACCCCGATTTTCCAAGGCGATACTGGGAGGTATGGATTCCGGTATCCGAATAAAAAAGGGAAAATCTTGCTAAAGAGTGAGAAGATGGACACCATTAAGGGAATTTGAATATGACGAGCATGGTGTGAAAGTAACCGACCGTATTCAAAATAGCATACTCTTCGCTAGATTGCCAGAGAACGATAGGGCTCGGGCCGACGTGGTCGAAAAAGGTGTTGGTTGGACCACCTGTTGGAAGGGTTTCCACCTTGCGAAGTTCGATCCTAACCCATTTCGCTTTCACGCCTGGTGGGTTGACCCGCACTTCGATAGCCTGGCAAGAGTCGGTCGAGAACGGAGAAAGACAAGCGTAGGATACCCACCCCTCTTACTGATGCTTGTGGGCGGTCACCCACTGGTGGAATTCCTGGGAAACCTGGAAATAAACCGCCCCCATTGAGACTACCTTGCCGAGAATGTGTTTAGTTGTGCTGACCGTGGACAAAGTCGACGTTAGGAGGTGGGCGGAGTGTCCTGGGAGGCTTATGGTCAGGACATGTTGAGCGCTGGGCATGCTGGACTGATACGTACAGTTTAATCTGGGACATTTGGCACCCTTACGGTGAATGGGACGGACGGTAAAGAAAGAAACGGATTTCATTATGAATAAGCGGAAAAGTCACACGTTTTGAGTATCCCCTTTGACACGCTTGCACAGCATGCCCTCAGAGATGGCTCTGCTCAGGTTTGATCATCATCGATGAATAAATCAGATCAACAGCATTGAGAAACTACAGGAGGATGTGGGAGATGAGAGGGAGAATAAAAAGAAACTAGAACTTGTACTCTTTTCCCTTCTTAACGTCCCGGTCTCTGTCCATTTTCTGCTTCTTCTTTGCCATCTCTTTCGCAACCATGTCAGAGAAGTCCTCTTTAGTAGCGACGCCGGCCGAGCCTCTCGAGTGTGCATCATACTTCCGTCGAAGTTCATCCTCAGAGAGGCCCTCCAGCTCCGCAGCGTCAATCGAAACATCCACGCCGTTGGCTTTGCGCTGCGAAAGAAAAAAGGGTGGAATAGGCTCAACCATCCAAGAACAGAGTAAGAATGACGACACCGACCTTGGTCCCCCTCTCCTCACCCAAGACGGGTAAGGGCGCGCCAGAGACAGCGCTAACATCATAACCACGTTCGCTGCCCATCAAACCTCGCACGGTTGTCTGCTTCTCGGGTACAACCTGATAGAGTGATCTTGGACCAGATTCCACGGCTTCCGATACGGATCGTCCCGAATGTTTCCGCAGCTCCAGGAAGTCGGGTGTCTCGAGCCCTCCGGCGACGGTGGATACAACGCTAGTCATACCCGATGGTGTCTCCAAGCCGGATGGTGTTTGGAGGCCATCTGCTGGTGTTGGCTCGGCGGTCTCCTCCTCTTCTGATTCAGACTCGCTCTCCGATTCTTCCTCTTCTGTAAAAAGTCGCATGAGTAAATGGGGTTTGTGAACAACACAGAGCAACGAACCTTCCTCTGGCTCGAGTTCTCCCCATAATTCTTTGTCGATAGGCTCACCCATCTGGATAACATAGTCATGATTATTAACACAAATGCACAGTGGAAATGAACGGACATCTGCGTCAGCAACTTTGGGCAGAACGCCAAAAACATCGCCATACAGCGGGCGATTGTACTCGTCAAGAGGTGGTTTACCCCACCCCCCGGGATGGAAACCCCATTGGGCGCTAATGAAAATTAGATCAGTCGGGGGAAAGAGTGGATATATATGAAATTAACCCTTCGGGGATAGGTGAGTTCAAGCCAGGTATTCGCAGTGTCGGGTAGCTCGGCGGCGGACCAAATCGTTGCATGCTAATCAGCCAAGGAGGTGGTGCAAGCGGAGGGATTGACAAAGCTTCCACAAGTTCCGGAGAGAGATCACCAGGTCTTTTCTCTTTCAATGACGTTTCAAATTCTTTGCCTTCATAATACCTAATTATCAGAGGCCGTTAGCTGAACAAGAACGCGCTGGGCATCGTGCTTACATTTCCCCAAAGCCCGTGACGGGAGGCTTTGTCTGAAATTTGAAAAAGGCATCGTGAAGCTTCTGGTAGTCGATATCGACCTTGCCCATCTTGGGTTGAACTCTTTCCCGTGTTTTTGCTTTCAAGGACATGTTCGCTTCTTTTTCTTTGACGGCGTCTCTCATCGTAGCGATGCCGGTATCTGCGATGTAAGCTGGAAGCTGGAAAGGTGGTTTCTCGATACCGCGTTTGCCTTGAAGATAATCTCGCTTGGCACTCCAATGGATGGGAATGGCAATTGTGTTCCGGTAGCTTTTGAGGTGAAGCAATAAGCGAGGATCAGCAGCAGTTACATCTGTCCATTCGACGACCTCAGGTTTATTGACTAGCTGTTTCAGTTCCGCGACGGTCAGACGAGCCAGCTTGCGTTGCTTCTTTTTGGAGAGTGGTTTTTTCTCCGTTTCAGAATCGCCTTCAGAAGCCATGTCGTCATCTGAGTATATAACTTCGCCTTTGGAGGGTTCGTGGTCCTTGGTCTGCTATAAAAAGCACCGACGATAGGGTCACGGACGAAATTCCGCCAAAAGTGAATGGGACGCACTGAAGACTCTTCGGGCGGTAGCTGAAATCGAGCAAATACGTCGGCAAACGCTTCGAGAGCAGCATCCTTAACATCCAACTGCTCAGACACGTACTCAACATCCACATCTAAGACCTGATCTTTTAGAGTATCATCGGTTGAAGTTCCGTTCACATCCTGTATTTTTGCATTGAGGAGAGACAAATCAAGAAGTAGAAAATGACCTGAACCGACCTGTCTTGATTGAGGCACAGTCTTCCTTTGCTTTTGCTTTGCACGCCGAAGCTGGTTCTTGGATTTCGCGGTCTTGCCATTAACTTTTGGTGCGTGTGATGCCCCATTAAGGGTCAGTTTTGCCTCAACTTGTGCCGTCATAAAGAAAAGTGACCACCCGCTGGTTGCAACCTTTGAGGATGGCGAGGGCCGATTCGAGGATGGCCAATGTTACATAAGCAACATGGGTGCACTGCCACACCTACGCGTTCCCTCACTCGACGTTCATACCGTAGACACGGTATCGACGAAGGATCGGATGTTCACCTGGACGGTTTGATGGCCAGAATTACGCTGTTCATCTCTTGAATTCTTTCTCACTCAATGTTACGTCCAATGCATTTTCACTCCACGGTCCATCTGTAAAATGAGAGGTACAAGGATGAGCATAGCCCATGTCTACGCCCACACCACATGGAGATGTTGTCCTCCAAGTTTTTGCCACCCCTGTTGGAGTGTAACCGTGGTGGAGTGGTCACCACGAATATATCAATTGGAACTGCGAGTGGGTGGCAGTTGTACCAAAAAAAACATCGGTCTTGAACCTCAACCGTTAGAAGCATAACATTGTTGAATCTGATAGCGAGGGTAACATCTATGAAACGAGTTGCCTTTCGAAATATGCCGATCAAGTTCGTCTGGCAGGATAACGCAGCATGGTAGACGTTTGTCTATGACGGAGCAATAAGGGCAAGGAGCGTCTTGGTTACGTCTCCGCCATTTTCGGCGAGGGCTTTTTCTGCATGCGCTCGAGGTATTTCGAGTTCGTTCACCTAGACCGTGCCATGAGTTGGTCTTCAGACGAGGAGCAGAAAGGATGGGAAATACGATTAGATCTGCATCTTCCCTTTTGACAGAAAAGGTCTCTTTCGATGACTTGGTAGGGTGCCTGTCCAGGATGCCACCAGGCAGAAATGCCTCTTCAAGTTTTCTTTTGGAGTACGAACATCCATCGCCGAACTGGCATGTTTCTGGTGAATGGATTGACTGCCAGAAAAGAAAGAGAAACAGACATTCATGATGACCTCTGGCTCTGGTCGTCCATTGCTGCTTGACATCTCTTTGGTTCGCGTCCGAATTATCTCAGCACAAGCTCAGATCGTTTTCATCCATGCGTATATCATCAACCGTCAACGACCTACTCGCGGGAAGCGTAGGTGGAGCCGCACAAGTTCTCGTGGGGCAACCGCTGGACACAATCAAAACTAGAGCTCAGATCGCTCCCAGTTCAGTCTATTCTCCGCGTTTGCCGTTTACCTCTCACTCACATTTTGTCCGTTTCACCTCTCAATCAGAGGGGATGTTCGTGAGTATCTTCGTTTGACTTTATTGCTCATCGGCAACTCGTTCAGAAAGGACCCGTGGACATCCTTTTACAAACCATGAGAAAAGAAGGGTTTTTTGCCTTATACAAAGGTCTGTTTTCTCGGAACCACATGAAAGTCTTCATTTGTCATTTTCTCCCAAAGGCATGACTAGTCCTTTAATCGGGATTGCTGGTGTCAATTCGTTACTCTTTGCTTCCTATGTCGCGTCCAAGCGACTCATCTCGCCATTCCCGCAACTCTCTCTCAAGGAGACCGCGCTTGCAGGTTCCATGGCGGGGGCAGCCAACGCTATTCTTTCGAGTCCAGGCAAGCACTCGCGTCTACTACCCTAGCAACCTAAATCTGAAAATACCACTTATTTCATTTACTTAGTGGAGATGTTCAAAGTACGTATGCAAGGACAATATGGTGCCAGCACCGACAAGCGACTTAAAGTGGTAGTGAGAGAGATGTGGTCTCAATGGGGTTTCCGGCAAGGTGTCATGCGCGGATACTGGGTACGAATGCTTATTTATGCATACATCTCCTGACTATTTCGTTAAAAGGTCACAGTCGCTCGGGAAATTCCCGCATACGCTGGGTGGGTCAAGACCTAAACATCCACTTTGACGCGACGGTAACTGGCTACGATCGGGATGCCCTTAGATTCTATACTGGTCCGTCTTTTGACCTTGAAACCCACCGAAAATGATTATATTTGGTCCGCTCCAGCCTTTGAATTTACCAAACGGAAATTCACCGCGATATATGGCACTCAACTGCCAGTATGGGCTCTTCTAACCAGTGGGTCTACTGGAGGGGTATGCGCAAGTCATTCTTAAGATTTTCGACGTCTGCTGAGATGCATACATTACTAGATCGCTTACTGGCTTGCTTGCTATCCCTTGGGTGAGCTCTCAAGCAGCCAACATACGATCCTTTGTGAATTCATAGTGACGTCTCCCAAGATGTGGTAAAATCTCGCATACAACTCCGTCCCATTCCACCAAGCGGGACCCCACTGACATACATTGCAAAAGAACTTCAAGCTATTGTTTCGGAGTCTGGAGTGCAAGTTCGTTTTCTTTTCTGCGGCGAAAAAACTGCTGATTGTCTTTATCTCAGAGCTGGTCTCTTCCGAGGGCTTTCTCCATCATGTGGGCTTCTCGAATTGCCTTCCTCATCCTGCTTTACTCATTTTACTGTGGTTTCCAGTGCTAAGGAGGTGAGTTTGAAAAGTCGATATCAACGTTGGAAGGTCTGTGATCTTAAATTTGTACCGCTCCTCGATAGTATACCTGCTGCAGCAAGCACCTTTGCGGGTTTTGAGCTGACTAGAGGTGATGTTGTGTCATTGATTGAGTGCTTTCTGGATGTGCTGAATTGTGATGCAGAATATCTCCGCGAACTTACCGGGACCTGAATGTGTCCAACAATACACATCGTAAGCCACTCTTCTGGGCCACGGGTTGTGAAATGTTAAAATGTGTCCAACCTTTCAGCCAGGCAGAGACATTTGGACGATTTCCAGGGAGAGTACATCGGAATTTCGATGCAGGTAAGGATTCTTGCCGTTATTTATGAATGTATCCCCGCCGACCTCATTTGATTCCACAGTTGCGACGTATTTCTGAATGTCCTTAAATGTTGGGTTTGACCCTCACGATTGTACGACCTGCCACAAAGTTATCCTTTTCCATAATGCATCCGAACTTCATCCGTGACTTCCCCACCCTAAGCTTTTTGAGACTTCGGTTAACGCATCCACAGCGTCCTAGATCCGATTAACCTTACTTTATGTTGGTGGTACAGTTGATTTCTCTTCACACCCTGCTCACCTTAATCATGTTAGATGATCACGCACCCGAGGCTCAGCCTCACTCGTTGCTTTGTTTTCGGAGTGACCTCCTAATATCGGCTGTTCTATTCATTGGCCTCGTCCTGAAATTTTTGGGCTGTCGACCATGACAATCGCTCCCTTCGTCTTCTCGCTGCCATGTCATTTCCGGGTATTGCCAGTGCTCAAACATGCACGATTTTCTGCTCCGCGTATAATGGAATGCAGCTATGTGTGCTCACAGTTCCCTTCGAAGTTTCCACAAGATGCATATCTTGGCATTATCTGACATCCGTTGGTTTCAACAATGACCATTGACAAGTGTGTCTGCGTTTCGAAGGCAAGAATAATCTTTCCGGCTACTACGTCGCCACGACGCAAGTCACCCTTCAGATGTTGGGTGTATCCTGGGGCACGTCGGTGGCCTGCGAGAAGGGATGTTACCTCCGCGGTAACAACGCGACTATTCAGTCAATTGGATATGACTTGGCCCACAGATTTGGTTGATCGAATTTTTTTTGTATCCCGTCTACCGGTTCTCCGGGTCATTGTGGTGCACCGGCCCTCTTGTCACGGCCATGATTTCTGAAAAGTGCGTCGCTACGTGCTGTGGGAGCTAGCTCGCGGATTAATTGTTTGAGGTTCTCGCGTTAGGCACCAGCTCGTTCCCGCCCACCAAAGAAATAGTCCGATGAACTCCTCAAACATAATTACCCTCGCTTCGTTTATATGATCCACAGCGATTCAAATTCATTTGCAAACATACACGATTCAAGACTATTCTTACACAAAGAAAAGAGAGCATATGCGGAGAAAAAGGAGATAGAACGGGTTGCATGGTCAGGTGAGTTGATCATTTCCTCGCTCCACTTGATAAGAAATGACGAATGGCAGCAACGATTCCTGTAAAGAGCAAGGCATAGGTATAGACCGTAGTGGTGGTCCACCCCAAAAAATTTTCGCTAGGAACGGAGGGAATTGTTCGAAAACCCGAAGAAATAGCGCATCCCGAGCCAAAGGCCATAGCAACAAGTGCAACATAGTATTTGTCGAACTGGAAGGAGGACGCTAGTAGCCGTACTGTCCTCTGCAACAAGCAAGAAGGTTTGTTGCAGTTATAGTGCTTGAACACACTAGGGAAATGTGTAGGCAGTAAGATAACTGCACTTCCCAATAATGCTGCACAAAGGACAACGATGCCAAATGCAACTATGGCTATACCATCTGGTGATAAGATCTTTTCCACCTTTGTAATATGTTGATTTGGCAAGAGAGTGCCATTTCTGAAGTATTCTCCACTATGGGGGCAGTTTAAGCAAAAATAGACATCACCAATTCCAGTGATATTTGCATATACCCTCCCATAGATTGGCACTGATAATTGTAAAAGGCCAAATACTATTGGGTAACTCCACAACATGTTTATGAGAGCCATATAGCTGCAGGCTTTCAGCCAAACAACCTTCAGTTTTTTTGGCTGTAGTGGCTGCCTGAAGTCAACACTTGACAAGTGAATTTTCTGACCATCTGCTCTCTGTGTGAAGATGCAAAACATCTGATTTCTGCATGGGCAAATGTTAATGTGTGGTTGTTCATGGTCAAAACCATATTCAAAGTTGTCCACAGAAACATGAATAGCCCATGCAAGCAGATTTATACACATGGAATTGAAGCCCAGAGTGTGATCAGTGTTGAGAGCAGTTATCCTGTTCAACTTTGCACTGATATCACTAGCACACAAGCAACTTTGAGCCAGGTTGTCAGCAAACATCCCACTGAATCTCTGTTATAAACTGGTTGTCGATGAGATGGTTTTACTTCAGAGAGCTCTGTCCCAAGACGATGATAATGTCTCAAGTCCTAGTTATTGGGTTGCTAACGAGGAATCAGACTTAAAGTCTGAGTATGACTAACTAGGGGTTTATATACTGACTACGCTACTGCGGATGAGTCAGTGTAAACACAAGGAATACATGTGACGAGTAAAGATAAACATGATAAGGGACTCGGAGCATGTGAAGAGATGAAACATAGTCGTCGGAAATGAAATGTGTCCTATCTCGGATATATGAAAAGATACGGAATTGTGGGGAATCCCTGGGGAATCCCAAGTAGAGATAAGACCTGTCCGACTAAACAGTAATGACTAACATAGAGAGGAAGTGAAAATTTACGTCCGTGACATACACCTCGTTTTTCAGGAAATTCGACCTGAATTTCAAACTTGGGCGGTGTCGGTCGTTTCGTCCTCTGAGGCCTGAGTTGGGATTTCCTCAGTGGCGGAGGCCTCGATGACCACTGAGAGGGAAGCGATGGGGGTAGCTTCCGAGGCCGCTTCGATGGGGGAAGGGGCTTGGACTGTTGCGACGTCATCTTCGTCTGGGTATTCCAAGTCGAGGTTGATGGGGTACTCGACTGACGCACTGTAGTTGATTATGGTCTCCGTCGTCGCGAGATCCTGTTGAGCCTGAAGAAAATCTTCTCGGGAGAGTCGTTCAGCTCGACGACTCTCTTCTACAAGCTTAATGATAATGGCGTGGGTGGTGACGTTGTAGCAATCGACCCATGTTCGCTTCTTTTGTCGTTGGAGCTCCCAAACTTTGAGCTCACTTTCGTCCCAGCGGTTCTTCCAAAACAGGGCGCTCTTCTCCGATGCTTTGAGCTCGGCTTTCAAAACTTCGCGCTCTTGACGAAGTTCTCGGTTCCAGTTGCTGACGCTATTACTGTGAACCGTGAGACGCGAGATGGTGACGGCGGGGTCTTCGGGAGGAGGGGTCTCCATAGGGTATTCTTTGAAGAAATCTTCCACGCGTGCATGAGCTTGTTGACGTAACTGTCGAGTGGAGGAGGAAGAGGTGGAGGGACCAGGGGTAGGGGAACGGATGGCGGCGGACGAAGGGATTCGTCCAGCGTGTCGAATGGCGACTTGAGGAGAGGGAGATCGAGTGGCTGGCATTGTGAATGATAGTTTTACGACGTTGGTATTGGAGACAATGGTGTTGGGCAAGTTCGTCGAAAGTGGGGAAAGACTGGATGGAGTCGTATCAACGACTCTGAGTTTATAAGCGCCAACTCGATCTAAAAATAGAATTCAAAAATGGACAGCCGGAATGATGACAAACGAGCTAAGTCGCCGTTTGAATTGAGTCTTCGTAAGTCTTCACAATTTCCTTGGCGTGTCGTAAGACGTTCGACCATTCTTCCCAAGTGGCTTCTTCAATTGGATAGCCTTTCCACTTGACTAAATATTTTCGTCGGCGTTGAACTCCGGAGTGCTGAAGAATAGATTCAACTTCATATTCTTCTTCATTCTCGATCAGATCTGGTGGAGGTCGAGATGTATCAGTAATATCTGTTATAAACCGGTTGTTCAGAACGCGTTTTACTTCAGGTGTTCTGTCCCAAGAGATATAAGAGATGGTTCCAAGTCCTTGTTATGAGTAGGCTAATGAGGAATCAGACTTAAGGTCTGATACGTACAGAAGTACTCTTTATATACTGACTACTTATCTGTATGAGTCAGTGTGGCATAACATGAGGTAAAGATAAGGATGAGTCATCGTGATCAATGACGAATCATAAAGGGGTTGAAACATAACGGAAATGAAGTGTGTCCGCATATAGGTAGAGTAGTGGGGAATCCCGGAGAAAGGTAATGGGGAATCCCGATAACAAATGGGGGGAATCCCAAGATAAGAGATAGGTTTGCATACGATAAGATAAAGAAAAAGAAGGAAAATTACGACCGTGACATACACCTCGGCTTTTAAGGAAATTCGTCCCAAATTTCAAACTTGGGCGGTGTCGGTTGTTTCGTCTTCCGAGGCCTGAGTCGGGATTTCCTCGGTGGCGGGGGCCTCGACGGCCACCGAGGGGGAAGCAGTGGGTTCGGCTTCCAAAGTCGCTTCAATGGGGGAGGGGGCTCGGACTGTCGCGACGTCGTCGTCGTCGATCGGGTACTCCAGGTCGACGTTGATGGGGTACTCGACCGTTCTCCCGTACTCGATTAAAGTTTCCGTTGTCGCAAGGTCTCGTTGGGCTCGGAGGAAATCCTCCCTGGTAAGCCGCTCAGACCGGCGACTTTCTTCTACGAGCTTGGCGATGATGGCGCGGGTGGTGACGTCGTAGCAGTCGACCCACGTTCGTTTCTTCTGGCGCTGGAGCTCCCAAACCTTCAACTCACTTTCATCCCAACGATTCTTCCAAAATAATGCGCTTTTCTCTGACGCCTTGAGTTCAGCTTGCAGAACTTCGCGTTCTTGACGAAGTTCACGGTTCCAATTGCTGATGCTGTTACTGTGAACCGTGAGGCGGGAGATGGTGATGGCGGGGTCTTCGGGGGGAGGGGTCTGAATGGTGTAGAAGTCTTCCACGCGTGCGCGAGCTCGTTGACGTAATTGTTGAGGAGAGGAAGCAGAGGTGGAGGGACCAGGAGTGGGGGAACGAATGGCGGATGAGGGGATCCTGTTATAAACCGGTTGTTCGGAACGCGTTTTACTTCGGGTGTTCTGTCCCAAGAGATATAGAGGATGGTTCCAAGTCCTTGTTATGAGTAGGCTAACGAGGAATCAGACTTAAGGTCTGATACGTACAGAAGTACTCTTTATATACTGACTACTTATTGGTGTGAGTCAGTGCGACATACATGAGGTAGAGATAAGGGTGAGTCATCGTGATCGATGACGAATCATAAAGGGGTTGAAACATAACGGAAATGAAGTGTGTCCGCATATGGGTAAAGTAAAGGGGAATCCCTGGGGAATCTCTGGGGAAGGTAATGGGGAATCCCGGTAACAGATGGGGGGAATCCCAAGATAAGAGATAGGTTTGCATACGATAAGATAAAGAAAAAGAAAGAAAATTACGACCGTGACATACACCTTGGCTTTTAAGGAAATTCGTCCCGAATTTCAAACTTGGGCGGTGTCGGTCGTTTCGTCTTCCGAGGCCTGAGTCGGGATTTCCTCGGTGGTGGGGGCCTCGACGGCCACTGAGGGGGAAGTGGCGTGTTCGGCTTCCGGAGTCGCTTCAACGGGGGAGGGGGCTCGGACTGTCGCGACGTCGTTGTCGTCGATCGGGTACTCGAGGTCAACATTGATGGGGTATTCGACCGTTCTCCCATACTTGATTAACGTCTCCGTCGTTGCGAGATTGCGCTGGGCTCGGAGAAAGTCATCTCTAGAAAGACGTTCACTCCGACGACTTTCTTCCACGAGCTTGACAATAATGGCGCGGGTGGTGACGTCGTAGCAGTCGATCCATGTTCGTTTCTTTTGACGTTGGAGCTCCCAAACTTTCAACTCACTTTGGTCCCAACGATTCTTCCAAAATAGCGCGCTTTTCTCCGACGCTTTGAGCTCGGCCTGTAGAACTTCACGTTCTTGACGAAGTTCGCGGTTCCAGTTACTGACACTGTTACTGTGAACCGTGAGGCGGGAGATGGTGACGGCGGGGTCTTCGGGGGGAGGAGTTTGAATGGTGAAGAAATCTTCCGCGCGTGTGCGAGTTTGTCGACGTAGCTGTCGAACAGAGGAAGAAGAGGTGGAGGGGCCAGGAGTGGGAGAGCGGAGGGCGGATGAGGGAATTCGTCCAGAACGTCGAATGGCGACCTGAGGGGAGGGGGATCGTGTGGACCGTGTAGCGGGCATGGCAAAGTTGTTCTGCGGCGTTTTGGTCAAGTGGTCTTGAGTCGTTATTGAGGGGCGCGTAATTTGAATCTTGAAGGGAAGTGGAGACGTCCGGCAGTTTATAAGGAGTGGTTCTAAAAATAGAGGTCAATTCTTGGCAGATGAGATGATGACAAACGAATGAATAGAATCAAGTCGCCGTTTGAATTGAGTCTTCGTACGTCTTCACAATTTCCTTGGCGTGTCGTAAAATGTTCGATCGATTTTCCCAAGTGGCTTCTTCGATCGGATAGCCCTTCCATTTGACCAAATATTTTCGGCGTCGCTTAGCTCCGGAATGTTGCAGTATGGATTCGACCTCGTATTCTTCTTCGTTTTCGATCAGATCAGGGGGAGGTCGTGATGTGTCGATGACATCAGGGTGGAGTGATTCATTTCCGACGTTTGGTCTCAGGAGTGAAACGTGAAAGACTGGGTGTAGTCTCCATGTTCCGGGAATGTCGATCAGATAAGCAAGATCCGATATCTTTTTCAGGATCTTGAATGGTCCAGTTCGTCGGTTGTCGAGCTTCTTCGAGGGTCGTGTCGTCTTGATGTTCTTGGTGTCCAACCAGACCAGATCTCCTTCTTCATAGGAGGGTGAAGGTTTCCGTTTACGATCGGCGTATTTCTTCATTGACTCCGTTGTCTTTGATAAGGATCGTTCGGCGTTTTGCTGTGCACGTGTAAGACGTTCGTGGAAGGTATTTGCTGCGGGCACGTTGCTTTGATCCGGAATGATTGTGGGAAGGTGAGGATGACGTCCGTATTCCATATAGAATGGTGATTGTGAAGTGGCAGAGTGTTGCCGATTGTTGTAGGCAAATTCCGCAGAAGCGAGCCATTCCGACCAGTTGTCCTGCATGAAGTTGGTATAGAAACGCAGGTAAACTTCGAGTTCTTGATTGGTGCGTTCCGTTTGACCATCTGTTTGAGGGTGATATGCAGTGGAGAGACCGGAGATGATTCCTAAGGAGTTATTGAGGGCTTCTGTGAATTTGGACGCAAATTGCACTCCACGATCGGATATGACCTTTTGGGGCCATCCATGATGTTTCCAGATGTGATTCCGAAAGAGCTTCGCAGCACCTTCTGATGAAAGATTAGAAGTTGTCGGAATGAAATGAGCACGTTTAGTGAAACAATCAACAACAACCATTACAGCATCGTAGCCTTGTGACTTGGGGAGTTCGACGATGAGATCGACGGTAATTTCCTTCCATGGTTCCATAGAGGGAGGTATGGGTTGGAGTAGTCCTGACGGCTTTGAGGGGAAGTTCTTGTTTTGTTGACAAGCGGGGCAGGATCGGACGTAATTGGTGATGTCTTGTAAGGCACCATCCCAAACAAAGTTATGAAGGACGAGTTCCTTCGTCTTCTCAATGCCAGGGTGACCAGTGTGGGGGTAGGCGTGGGACAGTCGTATAATATCTGTGCGCAAAGATACTTCCTCCGGCACTACTATCCGACCTTCAACATCGCGTACAAGCCCATCAGCTTGGGTCCAAGCGAGTGAGGCATCCTCGAGTTTATCTTGGATCTTCTGTGGGAGTGGGATTTTGAAGCGTAATCTAGAAAGAAAGCTTGAATTCGACAACTTGACAATTGAATTTATCCATCGGTCGCGCGCTATCAGAACTTCGTTCTCCACGTCGGCTTCGATGCTGGGCAAGTAATCTGGGCGTCTGGACAGGCCGTCGGCCTTGTTCTTCCTCCCTGGAACGTACTCAATCTTGAACCCGAATCTCGACAGATACTCAGACCAACGAGTCTGGCGATTTGACAAGCGAAGATTCTTTGAAAAATATCGTAACGCCAAACTGTCCGTCCTGATAAGAATATCGTGTCTCGCTCCTTCGAGGAGATGGCGCCATTGTTTAAAGGAATCAATGATCGCCAGGAGTTCCAGATCGTGGGTAGGGTAGTTCTTTTCAGCAGGAGAGGTAGATCTTGAGTGATAACCGACAGGTTTCCAATGTCCGTCATGAAGCTGAGAGAGTATTCCCGCGATTCCAATGATAGAGGCATCGGTTTCCAAGCAATAAGGGAGATCGCGATCAGGAATATGAAGGACGGGCGCGTTCGTTAAAAGGGACTTGATGTTGTCGAAGGCTTCTTGTCTCCGAGGAGTCCATTCCCACACAGTTTCATTGTGCAAGAGTTCATAGAGAGGGGTAGCGATTCTGGAGAAATCCTTGATATATCTCCACCAAAAGTTCGCACTGCCCAAGAAGGATTGGAGTTGTTTCACCGTTTCCGGAATAGGCCAAGACATGATAGCGTCGACTTTCTTCGGGTTGGTTGTGATTCGTCCTTTGGATAAGACGACTCCGAGATAAATGACTTCCTCCTTCTCGAATTGGCATTTGACGGGTTTACACGAAAGTCCGTGTTTCTTCATGATATCTAGAGTCTTGAAGGTCCAGCGTCGCAATTCTTGTAAATCGTCTCCACAAACAAGCACGTCATCGATATAGATGAAAACATTTCCAGAGTCTAGGACTTCTTTGAATCTTGTGTCGATCATCCGTTGAAAGGTAGCTGGTGAGTTCCACAAACCAAAGAACATGACGGTGGGTTCGAAGGCGCCTGCTTCAGTGATGAAAGCGGCTTTCCATTCGTCGCCTTCCTTGATCCTGACGTTGTTGAATCCCCATCGTATATCCATGACCGTGAATAGAGAAGCAGTCAGAAGTTTAGGTCGTTGGAGTATTTGATGAAGAAGAGGAAGGGGATAATGATCAGGAACTGTGTGTTCGTTGAGGTAGCGATAATCCTCGATAGGGCGTAAGCCAGCATTCTTACCTTTAGCGTTCACTTCCTCGGCTTTCTTTCCAAAGAAGAACGGAGAGACTTGTTTCGATTTGGAAATTTGTATTTGTCCAGTAGACAGGTTTTCGTCGATGAACTTGTGTAAGTGATCCATCTCAAGAGGGGACATTGCGTATTTCATGCCTTTGACTGGTCTGAAGGTTTCGTCCAG
Source organism: Porpolomopsis calyptriformis (assembly GCA_951640195.1). Classification (NCBI taxonomy): domain Eukaryota; kingdom Fungi; phylum Basidiomycota; class Agaricomycetes; order Agaricales; family Hygrophoraceae; genus Porpolomopsis; species Porpolomopsis calyptriformis. Next base: position 2,126,072 of record OX621169.1, on the reverse strand, counting down.
TTCTATGGCGTGGTCGAATTCCGAATGCGGTGGAAGGTGGTCGAAGGATTCTTTGGCAAAGACACTAGAATAGTCTTTCCAGTATACCTCCGGTACAAACTTTCGTATATCTTCTTCCACCGTGCTGGCTCGGGATTCATCCGACTTCGATACGCGTCGATTCATGGCCAGCGTGACCGATTTCATTCCCAGTGACTCCGCATCTTTCACTATCCATCCCGGAAGAGGGAAATCTTTACTTTCCAGAGCCAGTGTTGCCTCTTTCCAATCGATGTTGGGGTTGTGCTTTTTGAGCCACGGGAAGCCGAGGATAATATCCGTCTTAGATCCGAGATCAGTCACTTCCAATCGGATCCGTTCATTGTGTCCTCCAGGAGCCTCTAACCAAATATCAATATCGTTCTCGATGGGTCCACCTCGGTTTTCAGATCCATCGGCATTCCGTACGGGGATTGGGGTTTCCAATCGTGTTAGAGTAAAATTGTGGCGAGTTGCGAAGGATTCGTCCACGAAATTTCCAGAGGCTCCGCTATCAACCAGAGCAGTGGCCGGGACACGTCGACCAGTGTCGGTAGCTTCAATCCAAACGTCCAAAATGAGTCCAAGATTGCCTTCTTCAAGAGTACCAAGAATTCGAAATAGATTGCATGGAGTGGTGGTACATTCTTGAGTAGATACGTCCGTAACGGTAGGTGAAGCGTTCGGACTCTTTAAAAACCCTGTTCTTTCAGTTCCTTGACGAGCTGAGCTTTTCTTTCCTTCGGCCAGCGATCGATCCCGCAGTTATCCACCACTCGAATAGTTTCCTCCGCAGTAGCCGGGGAAACCACCTCGTCAACTCGTTCCGTCTCGATTCCTTGAATATTTCGTCCTCGACCTCGCCCTGTGGTTGGTCTTCCTCGTCGTTGTCCGGCAGGGGCACTACTCGATGGACGCGCTGCCGAAGAAGAGGCGAGAGGGGAATTTGGACACTTGTTCACCCAATGACCTGGTTCTCCGCAGCGATAGCAGTTGCCTCACGGAACGCGTGATATTGATGATGAGGAAGGTGTCTCCTGTTTGATAGGAGCAGAGGAGGGAGTTCGGGTTGCCGTTCGAGCCACGGTCTCCCTGGGAGCGTAGTAGTTGTTGTTCCAGGGAGCGGCACGACGTTCAAGTGCAAACTCGAGATGTTGTCGGTCGAAGACGGAAGCTTTTCGCTTCCAAGCGTTGAGGGTGGCGGGGATGGGATCAAGGGCGTAGATCTTTTCAAGAATTCCGGGATTGAGGCCGTTCCGGTAGAAAACTTTGAGGGCGTCGTCGTTGAATCCTGTTTCGTCCGCGAGAGCTCCGAATCGTACATTATAATTGTCCACAGTGGAAAGTCCTTGAGTTACCTTTTGAATTTTGACTTGAGCTGTCGCTCTCGCATCAACGTCTCCGAAACACTCCTCAAGCTCTTCCATGAAATCTTCGTAGTCGGCTCCGATCCACTGAGCACGTTTAAACTCTTGGGTCTGTTGTTGAGCCCATGATTGGGCGACACCAATCTTCATAAACGACAAGACATAAGTGATCTTCTGTCTGTCGGACCATTGGCTGTCGTCAAGGACTAGACGACAAGCTTGGATGAAGTTAAGGCATTTAGCGGCAGACCCGTCGTATTCATCGGGTTTGGCGATTTTGATGGAGGGGGGAGCAGGTTGTTGAGGTAGAAGAGGTTGCTGAGGTTGCTGGGGTTGTGGAGGAGGTTGGGGTTGTTGTTGTTGCTGGAGCTGGGTGATCAATTGTTGTTGTTGGGTGATGGTCTGTTCAAGTTGGCGAACAGTGGCCACCAAGGTCACAATATCAATGGTAGGGGGACTGGCGGGGGCGTTGGCGGATGTTCCTGACATGTCGGTAGATGTCGGTTGTTGTGGGGTTGTTGGAGCTGTTGGTGTGGGTGTCGCAGAAGAAAGTTGGGAGTAAAGGGAACCGTATCGTCCTGGTGGAGTAGCAGTCCATTGATGAACTGGTCTAGTTGCTGGTACTGAAGACGAAGTGAAGAGTCCTCTTGTTCTTGATCGAGTCCGTGGTCCTAGAGAGGCAGGAGCAGGGGTAGGGGCAATTATCGTTTCTTCAAGAACTGAAGAAAAGGATGGTTCTTGATCTCGAACTGTAGCTGAGAAAGTCGATCTTGAGAGGGGATCTTCGTAGTGTTCTTCAACGTCTGAGTTATCGGTAGAAGCCAGGATGGAAGTTGGTAAGGGGTAAAGAGGTGATGTCGATGATCACAGTGATGGGGAGGTTTGGATAAGCAAGTGGGAGAGAACCAGAAGGAAGTCTGATTCTTGTTATAAACCGGTTGTTCGGAACGCGTTTTACTTCGGGTGTTCTGTCCCAAGAGATATAGAGGATGGTTCCAAGTCCTTGTTATGAGTAGGCTAACGAGGAATCAGACTTAAGGTCTGATACGTACAGAAGTACTCTTTATATACTGACTACTTATTGGTGTGAGTCAGTGCGACATACATGAGGTAGAGATAAGGGTGAGTCATCGTGATCGATGACGAATCATAAAGGGGTTGAAACATAACGGAAATGAAGTGTGTCCGCATATGGGTAAAGTAAAGGGGAATCCCTGGGGAATCTCTGGGGAAGGTAATGGGGAATCCCGGTAACAGATGGGGGGAATCCCAAGATAAGAGATAGGTTTGCATACGATAAGATAAAGAAAAAGAAAGAAAATTACGACCGTGACAGATCCGTTGATACGACCCCTTGGTCCCCTGAGGTCCGGAGGACATGTTCCACATATCTACGTGATCCTCCAGACGTCTACTACACTACTACGATGTCCCCGACTACGCGATTCGGCTTCCTGTCCAGCGATTTATCTCCGAACGCTTCGGATTTCTGCGAATTTCTTCGAATTCTCTGATCCTTCTATTCGTGATTGCAGCTCATATCAAAGGATGCATCTGATAGCCAGACGTCCATTGTGTAGATCCTCATCGTTCCCATTGACCCTTTCACTGGTGGCTTCGTTCAGAAGTCTCATCCCTTTACTATATAGCATATAAAGGGATCTTTGTTTTCACAGATATATTTACTTGTAGATATGTTTGTATCATAGAGAAGGAAGATAGATCCCATCGTCCCATGTCTAGTCCTTCATGTTTGAGCCTCTTCGACCGCCTCTAGCACTCTAGAGAGTGCTCCGAATTTCTGATTTCTTCTATTTCTTCGATTTGCACGATTTCTTTGATAGCTCCTTTCTATTGTGCCTCCCACCATCTCTTGGGGCAGATCCCAGAGCTCAGACAGCTCCCCATCGCATCACCATCCAGAACGTCGGATGGCGACTTGAGGGGAGGGGGATCGTGTAGACTGTGTAGCGGGCATGGCAAAGTTGTTATGGCATTTTAGTCAAGTGGTCTTGAGTCGTTGTTAAGAGGCGCGTAATTTGAATCGTGAAGGAAAGTAGAGACGTCCGGCAGTTTATAAGGAGTGGTTCTAAAAATAGAGGTCAATTCTTGGCAGATGAGATGATGACAAACGAATGAATAGAATCAAGTCGCCGTTTGAATTGAGTCTTCGTACGTCTTCACAATTTCCTTGGCGTGTCGTAAAATGTTTGATCGATCTTCCCAAGTGGCTTCTTCGATCGGATAGCCTTTCCATTTGACCAAATATTTTCGGCATCGTTTAGCTCCGGAATGTTGTAGTATAGATTCGACCTCGTATTCTTCTTCGTTTTCGATCAGATCAGGGGGAGGCCGTGATGTGTCGATGACATCAGGGTGGAGCAATTCATTTCCGATGTTGGGTCTCAGGAGTGAAACGTGAAAGACTGGGTGCAGTCTCCATGTTCCGGGAATGTCGATCAGATAAGCAAGGTCCGATATCTTCTTCAAGACCTTGAATGGTCCGGTCCGTCGATTGTCAAGTTTCTTCGAGGGTCGTGTCATCTTGATATTCTTGGTGTCCAACCAGACTAAATCTCCTTCTTCGTAGGAGGGTGAAGGCTTCCGTTTACGATCGGCGTATTTCTTCATTGACTCCATTGTCTTTGATAAGGATTGTTCGGCATTTTGCTGTGCGCGTGTAAGGCGTTCGTGAAAGGTATTTGCTGCGGGCACGTTGCTTTGATCCGGAATGACTGTGGGAAGGTGAGGATGACGTCCGTATTCCATATAGAACGGTGATTGTGAAGTAGCAGAGTGTTGCCGATTATTGTAGGCAAATTCCGCAGAAGCAAGCCATTCTGACCAGTCATCCTGCATAAAGTTGGTATAGAAACGTAAGTAGACTTCAAGTTCTTGATTGGTACATTCCGTTTGACCATCTGTTTGAGGATGATATGCAGTGGAGAGACCGGAGATAATCCCTAAGGAGTTATTGAGGGCTTCTGTGAATTTGGACGCAAATTGCACTCCACGATCGGATATAACCTTTTGGGGCCATCCATGATGTTTCCAGATGTGATTCCGAAAGAGTTTTGCAGCACCTTCTGATGAAAGATTAGAAGTTGTCGGAATGAAATGAGCACGTTTAGTGAAACGATCGACAACAACCATTATAGCATCATAGCCTTGTGACTTGGGGAGTTCGACAATGAGATCGACGGTAATTTCCTTCCATGGTTCCGTAGAGGGGGGTATGGGTTGGAGTAGTCCTGACGGCTTCGAGGGGAAGTTCTTGTTTTGTTGACAAGCGGGGCAGGATCGAATGTAGTTGGTGATGTCTTGTAAGGCACCATCCCAAATAAAGTTACGAAGAATGAGTTCCTTCGTCTTCTCAATGCCAGGGTGGCCAGCGTGGGGGTAGGCGTGGGACAGTCGTATAATGTCTGTGCGCAGAGATACCTCCTCTGGCACCACTATCCGACCTTCAACATTGCGTACAAGCCCATCAGCTTGGGTCCAAGCGAATGAGGCATCCTCGAGTTTATCTTGGATCTTCTGTGGGAGTGGGATTTTGAAGCGTAATCTAGAGAGAAAGCTTGAATTCGACAAGTTGACAATTGAATTTATCCATCGGTCGCGCGCTATTAGAACTTCGTTCTCCACGTCGGCTTCGACGCCGGGCAAGTAATCCGGGTGCCTGGACAAGCCGTTGGCTTTGTTTTTCCTCCCTGGAACGTACTCAATTTTGAACCCGAATCTGGACAGATACTCAGACCAACGAGTCTGGCAGTTCGATAGGCGAAGGTTTTTGGAAAAGTATCGTAAAGCCAAACTGTCCATCCTGATGAGAATATCGTGTCTCGCTCCTTCGAGAAGATGACGCCATTGTTTAAAGGAATCAATGATCGCCAGGAGCTCTAGATCATGGGTAGGGTAGTTCTTTTCGGCAGGAGAGGTAGACCTTGAATGATAACCGACAGGTTTCCAATGTCTGTCATGAAGTTGGGAGAGTATTCCTGCGATTCCAATGATAGAAGCATCGGTTTCCAAGCAATAAGGGAGATCGCGATCAGGAATATGAAGAATGGGCGCGTTTGTTAAAAGGGATTTGATGTTGTCGAAGGCTTCTTGTCTCCGAGGAGTCCATTCCCACACAGTTTCATTGTGCAAGAGTTCATAGAGAGGGGTAGCGACTTTGGAGAAATTCTTGATATATCTCCGCCAAAAGTTCGCACTGCCCAAGAAGGATTGGAGTTGTTTCACCGTTTCTGGAATAGGCCAAGACATGATAGCGTCAACCTTCTTCGGATTAGTGGTGATTCGTCCTTTGGATAGGACGACTCTGAGATAAATGACTTCTTCCTTCTCGAACTGGCATTTGACGGGTTTACACGAGAGTCCGTGTTTCTTCATGATATCTAGAGTCTTGAAGGTCCAGCATCGCAATTCCTGTAAATCATCTCCACAAACAAGCACGTCATCGATATAAATGAAAACGTTTCCAGAGTCCAGGACCTTTTTGAATCTTGTGTCGATCATCCGTTGAAAGGTGGCTGGTGAGTTCCGCAAACCAAAGAACATGATGGTGGGTTCGAAGGCGCCTGCTTCCATAATGAAAGTGGCTTTCCATTCATCGCCTTCCTTGATCCTGACGTTGTTGAATCCCCATCGGATATCCATGACCGTGAACAGTGACGCTGTTAGGAGTTTAGGTCGTTGGAGTATTTGATGAAGGAGAGGAAGGGGATAATGATCAGGAACCGTGTGTTCATTGAGATAGCGATAATCCTCGATAGGGCGTAAGCCAGCATTCTTACCTTTAGCATTCACTTCTTCGGCTTTCTTTCCAAAGAAGAACAGGGAGACTTGTTTCGATTTGGAAATTCGTATTCGTCCAGTAGATAAGTTTTCGTCAATGAACTTGTGTAAGTGATCCATCTCAAGAGGGGACATCACGTATTTCACGCCTTTAACTGGTTTGAAGGTTTCGTCCAGTTCTATGGCATGGTCAAATTCCAAATGCGGTGGAAGGCGGTCGAAGGATTCTTTGGCAAAGACACTAGAATAGTCTTTCCAGTATACCTCTGGTACAAACTTTCGCATATCTTCTTCCACCATGCTGGCTCGGGATTCATCCAACTTCGATACGCGTCGATTCATGGCCAGCGTGACCGATTCCATTCCCGGTGACTCCGCATCTTTCACTATCCATCGTGGAAGAGGGAAATCTTCGCTATCCAGAGCTAGTGTTGCCTCTTTCCAATTGATGTTGGGGTTGTGCTTTTTGAGCCACGGGAAGCCGAGGATAATATCTGTCTTAGATCCGAGATCAGTCACTTCCAATCGGATCCGTTCATTGTGTCCTCCAGGAGCCTCTAACCAAATATCAATATCATTCTCGATGGGTCCACCTCGGTTTTCAGATCCATTGGCATTCCGTACGGGGATTGGGGTTTCCAATCGTGTTAGAGTAAAACTGTGGCGAGTTGCGAAGGATTCATCCACAAAATTTCCAGAGGCTCTACTATCAACCAGAGCAGTGGCCGGGACACGTCGACCAGTGTCGGTAGCTTCAATCCAAACGTCCAAAATGAGTCCGAGATTGCCTTTTTCAAGAGTACCAAGAATTCGAAATAGATTGCATGGAGTGGTGGTACATTCTTGAGTAGATACGTCCGTCACGGTAGGCGAAGCGTTCGGACTCTTTAAAAACCCTGTTCTTTCAGTTCCTTGACGAGCTGAGCTTTCTTCTCCTTTGGCCAGCGATCGATTCCGCAGTTGTCCACCACTCGAATAGTTTCCTCCGCAGCAGTCGGGGAAACCACCTCGTCGACTCGTTCTGTCTCAATACCTCGAATATTTCGACCTCGACCTCGCCCTGTGGTTGGTCTTCCTCGTCGTTGTCCGGCAGGGGCACTACTCGATGGGCGTGTTGTCGAAGAAGAGGCGAGAGGGGAATTTGGACACTTGTTCACCCAATGACCTGGTTCTCCGCAGCGATAGCAGTTGCCTCGCGGAACACGCGATATTGATGGTGAGGAATTTGTCTCCTGTTTGATAGGAGCAGAGGAGGGAGTTTGGGTCGTCGTTCGAGCCACGGTCTCCCCGGGAGTGTAGTAGTTACTCCGGGGAGCGGCACGATGCTCAAGTGCAAATTCGAGACGTTGTCGATCGAAGATGGAAGCTTTTCGCTTCCAAGCGTTAAGGGTGGCGGGGATGGGATCAAGGGCATAGATCTTTTCGAGTATTCCGGGGTTGAGGCTGTTCCGGTAGAAAACTTTGAGGGCGTTGTCGTTGAATCCAGTTTCATCCGCGAGAGCTCCGAATCGTACGTTATAATTGTCCACAGTAGAAAGTCCTTGGGTTACCTTTTGAATTTTGACCTGCGCTGTCGCTCTCGCATCAACATCTCCAAAACATTCCTCGAGCTCTTCCATGAAATCCTCATAATCGGCTCTAACCCATTGGACACGTTTAAATTCTTGAGTCTGCTGTTGGGCCCATGATTGGGTGACACCAATCTTCATAAACGACAAGACATAAGTAATTTTCTGTCTGTCGGACCATTGGCTGTCGTCAAGGACCAGACGACAAGCTTGGATGAAGTTAAGGCATTTGGCTGCAGACCCGTCGTATTCATCGGGTTTGGCAATCTTGATGGAGGGGGGAGCAGGTTGTTGAGGCAAAGGAGGCTGTTGTTGTTGTGGAGGAGGTTGGGGTTGTTGTTGCTGGAGCTGGGTGATTAGCTGTTGTTGTTGGGTGATGGTTTGTTCGAGTTGGCGAACAGTGGCCACCAAGGTTGCAATGTCAATGGTAGGGGGGTTGGTGGGGGCGTTAGTGGACGTTCCTGACATATTGGTAGATGTCGGTTGTTGTGGAGTTGTTGGAGCCGTTGGTGTTGGTGTGGGTGTGGGTGTCGCAGAGGAAAGTTGGGAGTAGAGGGAACCATATCGTCCTGGTGGGGTAGCAGTCCGTTGATGAACTGGTCTTGTTGCTGGGGCTGAAGATGAAGAGAAGAGTCCTCTTGTTCTCGATCGAGTCTGCGGTCCTAGAGAGGCAGGAGCAGGGGTAGGAGTAGCTAACGTTTCTTCAAGGACTGAAGAAAAGGATGGTTCTTGATCTCGAATTGTAGCTGAAAAAGTCGATCTTGAGAGAGGATCTTCGTAGTGTTCTTCAACGTCTGAGTTGTCGGTAGAAGCCAGGATGGAAGTGGGTAAGGGGCAAAGAGGTGATGTTGATGATCACAGTGATGGGGGTGTTTGGATAAGCAGGTGGGAGAGAACCAGAAGGAAGTCTGATTCTTGTTATAAACCGGTTGTTCGGAACGCGTTTTACTTTGGGTGTTCTGTCCCAAGAGATATAAGAGATGGTTCCAAGTCCTTGTTATGAGTAGGCTAACGAGGAATCAGACTTAAGGTCTGATACGTACAGAAGTACTCTTTATATACTGACTACTTATCTGTGTGAGTCAGTGCAGCATAACATGAGGTAAAGATAAGGATGAGTCATCGTGATCGATGACGAATCATAAAGGGGTTGAAACATAACGGAAATGAAGTGTGTCCGCATATAGGTAGAGTAGTGGGGAATCCCGGAGAAAGGTAATGGGGAATCCCGATAACAAATGGGGGGAATCCCAAGATAAGAGATAGGTTTGCATACGATAAGATAAAGAAAAAGAAGGAAAATTACGACCGTGACAATATCAGGGTGGAGTGACTTATCTTCAACGTTCGGTCTCAGGAGTGATACGTGAAAAACTGGGTGGAGTTTCCAAGTTCCGGGGATATCGATAAGATACGCAAGATCCGATACTTGCTTTAGGATCTTGAACAGTCCAGTTCTTCTGTTATCCAGTTTCTTGGTGGGTCGAGTCGTCTTGATGTTTCTGGTATCTAACCAAACCAAATCTCCGACTTTGAAGGGGGGAGAGAGTTTCCGTTTTCGATCGGCATATTTCTTCATTGATTCCGCGGCATGTGATAGTGATTCGCCAGCACTTTTCTGAGCACACGTGAGACGTTCGTGGAAGGTGTTTGCTGCGGGGACGTTACTCGGGGATCTGATTGTGATCGGCAAATGAGGGTGACGGCCATATTCTAAATAGAAGGGTGATTGTGATGTGGCAGAGTGTTGTCGATTATTGTAAGCGAATTCGGCAGAAGCCAACCATTCGGACCAGTTGTCTTGCATGAAATTGGTGTAGAACTGTAGGTAGACTTCGAGTTCTTGGTTCGTTCGCTCAGTCTGACCATCGGTCTCAGGATGATAAGCAGTAGATAGTCCAGAAATGGTTCCTAGGAGTTTGTTGAGGGCTTCAGTGAATTTCGACGCGAATTGGACTCCACGATCAGAAATGATCTTTTTTGGCCATCCATGATGTTTCCAGATGTGATCACGGAATAGTCAGGCAGCGCCTTCTGATGAGAGATTGGAAGTCGTCGGAATAAAGTGGGCACGTTTTGTAAAGTGATTGATGACCACCATCACAGCATCGTACCTAAGCGAGTCAGGTAGTTGAATAATGAGATCGACGGTTATCTCAGTCCATGGTTCGGTAGCGGGGGGTATAGGTTGTAGGAGTCCTGTCGGCTTTGAAGGATAATTCTTGTTTTGTTGACAAGCAGGGCAGGACCGTACGTAGTTGACAACGTCTTGAGAGACGCCATCCCAAACAAAGTTTCGGAGCACTAGCTCCTTCGTCTTCTCAATGCCAGGGTGTTCAGCATGGGGGTAGGCGTGGGACAGTCGTATTATGTCTGTGCGCAAAGATACTTCCTCTGGCACCACAATTCGACCTTCAACATCGCGAACCAACCCATCGGCTTGGTCCCAAAACAATGAGGCATCCTCAATTTTCTGTGAGATCTTGTTCGGTATTGGTAGCTTGAAGTGTAATTTTGCGAAAAAGTCCGGTTCTGAAAGTTTGACGATCGAATTGATCCAATGTTCATCTGCGATTAAAATCTCATCTTCCACCTCACCTTTACCCTCGTCGAAATAATCTGGGCACCTGGATAACCCATCGGCCTTATTCTTTCTCCCTGGGACGTACTCGATTTTGTACTCGTATCTTGATAGAATTTCTGACCAGCAAGCACGTCGTCCAAATAACACGCGAGCAATACTGAAATATTTGAGGGCGAGGCTGTCAGTACGAATCAGAAGGTCGTGTTGCGAACCTTCTAAAAGATGTCGCCACGCTTTAAGACAGTCTATTATCGCTAGAAGCTCGGTGTCGTGAGTTAGATATTTCTTTTCAGCGGGAGTTAAAGATCTTGAATGAAAGCCTATGGGTTTCCATTCGTTTTTGTGCAGCTGAGACAGTATTCCTCCTAAGGCAAAACCAGAGGCGTCAGTCTCTAAGCAGTATGGCAGATCCTGATCCGGCACTTCGAGGACAGGGGCATTTGTGAGGGAGTGTTTCAATTGGTCAAAGGTGTGTTGTCGTCTGGGGGTCCATTCCCATACAGTATCTTTGCGGAGTAATTGGTTAAGTGGTTGGGCGATCTTTGAAAAGTCCTTGATATATTTTCTCCAGAAATTTGCGCTTCCGAGAAAGGATTGGAGTTGTTTTACGGTTTGAGGTTCAGGCCATTCGGCTATGGCTTTGATCTTCTTAGGATTGGTTCCGATATGACCTTTCGTTAAAGTCATCCCTAGATAGATCACCTCTTCTTTCTCGAATTGGCATTTGATGGGTTTACAGGAGAGTTTGTTCTTCTTCATGATGTCGAGGGTTTTGAACGTCCAGTAACGCAATTCTTCTAGATCATCTCCGCAGATGAGAATGTCATCGATATAGATGAAAACACAACCTGATTTTAACACTTCGGCAAATCGCGTATCGATCATCCATTGGAACGTAGCTGGAGAATTCCGTAGACCAAAGAACATCACTCTTGGAACATAGAGTCCCTTGACCGTGTTGAAAGTGGCTTTCCATTCGTCGCCTTCTTTAATTCGAATGTTGTTAAATCCCCATCGGATATCTACGACTGTGAATAGCGCAGCAGATCGTAGTTTGGGTTGTTGAACGATCTGATGGAGAAGTGGTAGAGGATATCGGTCAGGAATGGTAAAGTGGTTCAGGTAACGGTAGTCTTCGATTGGTCTATATCCAGCATCTTGTCCTTTCGCATTGATTTCTTCAGCTTTCTTGCTCAGGAAGAAGGGAGTGGCTTGAGGTGAGGATCCTTTGAATATTCATCCAGTGGCCACATTTTCTTCCAAAAACTTCTCTAGGAAGTCTATCTCTCGAGGGGACATCAGGTAAGTCGCGTCATTCTGAGGTATGAAGTTATCTTTGAGATCAATGACGTGATCAAATTCAGAATGAGGTGGAAGGCAATCGAAGGACTCCTTGGCAAAGACACTAGCATAGTCTTTCCAATAGACCTCTGGTACAAACTTTCGCATATCTTCCTCCACCGTGCTGGCTCGAGACTCGTCCGATTTTGAAATACTTGTTATCACCAGCGAGACCAATTCTACCACAGAGGGCTCTGCTTCGCCGCTACAATACCGACGAGAAGTCTCTTTGCCTCCGAGAGCCAGTGTTGACTTCTCCCAATCGATACTAGGGTTTTGAGCTCTGAGCCATGGGTAGCCAAGGATAATATCAAACTTGGATCCGAGGTTGGTCACTTCCAAACGGATCCTTTCAGTGTGTCCACCTGGAGCTTCTATCCAGACATCTGTGTCAAAAATGATCGGGCCTCCTCGGTTCTCTGACCCATCGGCATTCCGTACGGGGATTGGGGTTTCCAAATCCTGAAGAGTAAATTCGTGACGAGTTGCGAAATTCTCATCCATAAAGTTTCCAGAAGCTCCGCTATCAATAAGACACGTGGCGGGGACACGTCGGCCACTGTCTGAAGCTTTGATCCAAACGTCCATCGTAAGTCCTGAGTCGCCCTTTTCGATAGTACCGAGAGTTCGAAATAAATTGCACAGGGTAATGGTACATCGAATGATATGGTCCGTAACGTTGAGCGCACCCTCCGAACCTTTTAAAAACCCTGGGACTTCAAGTCCGCTGCCAGCCTCTTCTTTCGATCATCCAACCAATTGCGTATACCAGATTTTGCCATATCCGACGGAGTCTCGCTCGCTGCCAGTGTAGCGGGCGAGTTGATGTTCTCCACGTGGGGCTCAGTGGTAACAACACGTATGTCTCTTCCTCGTCCTCGTCCTTGTCCTCGGTAACCGCCTCTGCCTCAAAAGTATCCTCCTCGATGTGAGGAAGAGGTATCGGGTAAATTCTTCGCATCACCGGCGACACGGTTGGGCAGGCGTTCGCGAAGTGGCCAGGTTGGCCGCAGGAGTAGCAGTTTCCGTATGGGATCGTATGGGCAGAAGAGGAAGGCTCTTCTCTTTTGATAGTGGGGGCTGCTGACGTTTGACGGGTCATTGCCGCAGCCACGTACGATCCTCAGGTAGGAAAGGGGTTAGAGTATTGAGGTTGGGATGTAGAGGACTGTCTCTGTGAGGCGAGAATATCCTTTTGATGTTGATAACGTGTCGTGGCATCCTTCCACTCTTGAAGTGTGGCGGGGACGGTTGGGAGTTGGTAAATGTATTCAATGAACTCGGGATCGAGTCCAACTTGGTAAAGATTGATGAGGGCGGCGTCGTTGAAACCGGTATCGACCTGTAAAGCGCCAAAGCGCAGGTTGTAGTCTTCAATTTTCTTTCTTCCTTGGCGAAGACTCTTGATGTCGTTGCGAGCATGGGACTGTCTGTCGATTCCTTCGAATGTTGATCGGAATCGAGTTACAAAGGTGGCCCAAGTAGCAGTCGGGCCAGTCCAGTTGACAGTCCTCATGTCGTTAGTCTCCTTTTCAGACCAAGTTTGGGCCATCATGCCCTTCATGAAAGAAAGGGCAAAGGGAATCTTGTGTTCGTCGCGGTATGGTTTTCCCATGAAATACAATTCGCAGCTGTTGATAAATTTGTCGACATCTTGTTGTCGACCAGTGAACTCGTCTGGCTTGGCCATCTTTATCTCGATGGTGGGAGCGGCAGGAGGTTGAGGTTGAGGTCCTGGTGGGGGCTGAACCTGAGCTTGGGCAGCAAGTTGTTGATGGAGATCTTGGATCTCTGCTGCCTGGTTCGCATTCGAGGCTTGAAGATTGGCCATCTCCCTTCGCAAGTCGTTCATGACTGCGAGGATTTCATTAAGGTTGGGAACGGGGGGGTTAGCGCGGGAACCCATTGGATCTGGTGATGGTGAAGGTGAAGGTGTTGTTAAGGGTGAAGAAGGTCGAGTAGGTTGTTGGAACGGGAAGGGTTGATATCTAACAGTAGGGGGAGTGATGGGGCGTTGTGACTGGGCGGCGGCGAGTAAGTGAGTTGTCTCGCTTCGAGTTCTTCCTAGAGCTTGTGTGATACTTGGTAAAGGAGAAGCTTGACTAGCTTCTTCGTTGGGATCTGGGAAGATTCGAGTTTGTGAGTAGAGTGACTGAGAAAGGGGATTGTTCTGCTCAGAGGGATCGTAAAGGTCCTCATCGTCGTCGTCCAGTGTGGAGATAAGGGTGGATCAAATAGAGGGGGAGAGAGTAAGAAGGAAGTCTGATTCTTGTTATAAACTGGTTGTCGATGAGATGGTTTTACTTCGGAGAGCTCTGTCCCAAGACGATGATAATGTCTCAAGTCCTAGTTATTGGGTTGCTAATGAGGAATCAGACTTAAAGTCTGAGTACGACTAACTAGGGGTTTATATACTGACTACGCTACTGCGGATGAGTCAGTGTAAACACGAGGAATACATGCGACGAGTAAAGATAAACATGATAAGGGACTCGGAGCATGTGAAGAGATGAAACATAGTCGTCGGAAATGAAATGTGTCCTATCTCGGATATATGAAAAGATACAGAATTGTGGGGAATCCCTGGGGAATCCCAAGTAGAGATAAGACCTGTCCAACTAAACAGTAATGACTAACATAGAGAGGAAGTGAAAATTTACATCCGTGACAATCTCTGGCTGGAAGTCCACCTTCCATCAAGTTTAGCAATTTGCTCCAAATTTTGAACTACCAGTTCAAGATTAAAGGCCCACTGCATTAAGAATTTGATAAGCCACAGTTTCTCAGTCTTGCCTAATGTTCTCATATGAGACACAATGACTTGATCTGAGACTGAGTCCAATGCAGTTAGCTTTATCTTCAAACTTTGAAGCCACTCAAGAGCTGTATCCCTTGTGTGACCAGTTTGATAATCTTGTACTGATTGCTCCAAGTGAGCATCAGACCATTTGGTGCATAGTGCAATGCTTTGGAATGCAATGATATAAATCAAAAACAATGCTATGGTGTATGATCCATAGGAATCCCACCAGATTCCCCTTGATTTAATGGATGCACACAAGAACATGGCAAGCAATCCAAATACAGCATACTCTATGCTGACCATTGGCTCTGCTATGGTGATTGGTATCTGGTCTCCTATCCCCAAAATGAATGTTGATCTCTCCTGTGGCCTCATATTGGGATATGGATTTGACATAACAGATTGGCCTCGAGCAACAGCAGTAAGAGGCATCACATGTCCCATCTCCGTGTTTTCTCTGAGGCCGAAAGAGAGATCAAGCTCATCCAATTGGACACCACCAGACAACCAGACCTGCAAGGCTTTAACAGTCTCAATTGGACTTATCCGCCTTGCAAGGCCACCGGTGTACTGGATAATTGTCACAAAGGCTACAAGGGCCAGACCGTAATCTGGCAATGCAGCTTGAAATGCAGTCAACGCTTGGTTAACACCACTGTCACCACTGAGGTCAGCTTGCGCCGATCCAAATTGTGCCACAATGGATGCAACACCCAACAAATACCTGCTCACACCAATAGAAGAATGGGTGGAAGGCATTGCATCTTTGGATATGGACAGTTCATCAGCGTGCTGGTAATATCTGCCGCTGTCGGGGGTAGCAGGCAGCAAAGTCAACCTCGCATGCTGATGAAGTTCGGCAAGCAATATGTGGACAAACAACTCCTCCACATGTGAGCTGTGGGTGCGGCCTGAGCCTGTGGCCCGGAAAATATCATTGCATCTATCAAGAGTGACTGCACTCATTGATGATGATACAGGCTCAACGGTGTTCAGCAATGATGACCGTGAGGCAACATGGTGATGTCTGATACAGGTCATCATATCACGCCGAGTAAAACAGAGGCGGTACAGCCTCGGCTTGAGCAATTGTGCCGGGAAGCAGATAAGACCTGTATAAACTGAATGGAGCAAACAGTTGTCAGCTATTGTCATCTTGGATATGCTGATAAAACTTACCCGTTCCACGAGTATCGAAAACAGACGCTATGGTGTCTTCAGAGTTTGCATTCCATTTGCAACGATTAAAATTACCTATGAGCAAATGGTCAGAAATGTGATGGTTGCGATTATTGACATTCCTGGTCCTACATCTGTGCGGTGCCAGGGCACCCTTTACTTCGAAAGGTAGATTCAGTGCGAAACGCCAGAATGATACCTGAGTGGAGACGCAATATAAATACCCGATCATGCTACCAGGGTGATGACAGTAAAGGGGGATAAGCTTACTTCATGAGTTGCACAATTTACAAGCAACTCGGTAGCGGTGATGAACATGAAAGGAGTAGAGATATGAAGGGCCTAATGTAGGAGGTTAACGTGGGTATCAGCAAATGGGGTGGGAGCATACAAGGGTTGAGTCGCCGTCCTTCATGTTCCTCCATCCCTGAATGGCGAATGCTGCAAGCGCTCTGGTGCGGTGACCGATGAGCAGGTGTCTCACACAACCCCCATGGCAATTGTCAATCAGGGGTGACAGTGATGCAGTTCTGCTTATGGTGTCTAGAGCCTCAGCGACACCCTCTTGAGATAAGAATGAACAAATAAGACGGTGGTTCGAAGGAGGTGGGGTGTCGGAACCATTGAGAGGGTGGTTTCGTGCATGAAGGGCAACCTTCATAGAGGAGTCATAGGGAAGCCTATCACGGTCGCAGAAAAACTGGAATACACAAGGTGGTGCATATCTCTCTGTGTGTGACCCGTAACACATCAGTTGCTGTTAGTCCCAGAGCGCTAATGCCATACCAGACATATCGTTATTCTTGGATGCCATTGCGATCACAAGGCAAGATAAGCACACTGTGCAAGCCTCCAAGTTGAGTAGACGGGTGGAAAATGAGGTAGTAATGGATGAGCGAAGAGTACTGCGGCGGCTGTTTGAGTGTGTGACTTGCTCGGTCTGAGTGTTCGCTTCGAATCCTGTGTGTAACGCCATACACTCAAAGTCACAGGCTAACCACAGAGGGGAAAAGCCATTCCGCAGCACTGCCAATGACCTAGATAGTGAATCGCCGTGCCCAGCCTGGGCCAGGCTGTATTGCACAAAGAACATCGCCAGCCTAAGACCGGAGACACATTAATTAATCAAATTACAGCGCCTGTCCTATCCTTACCTTGTATCGGATAATACAAAGATGGAGCCAGGCACAAAAGTGTCAATGGGCAAAACTGTGAAGTAACATGTTGAATTCCTTGGGCTCAGCCTGCGCAATAGAAAACTCACCTTGTGGGCAGCGGTGGCAGTTGAGAATAGGGTAAGTCGCCATACAGGGAGGGACGGAATAATTATCCAATCTCGTGTCACTAGTATGGTTGCGACAAGACTCTTGTTCGAATGGGTACTTCAAACCAGTTTTTCACACTGGATTTTCGTGGAACCCAATCATCGTATCGTATTCGGCCCCGTGTGGTTGGTTGACATTTGACATGCTCCTTAGGATTAGGTTCGAATAACCGCTCGCTGGGCCACTGAGAAGTACTGCCTTGAATTGGTAAGTGCAATGGGAATGTTTGCGGATGCGGTCAAGTGATAACCTCAGATACTAGATTTGGTCATCATCACTTTTACTCGTACAAGAAACAAGCGGAGCAAAGTATCAGGAAATACAGAACTTGGATAATAACATGATCACATGTAAGCAGGAACAGAGAGCAGCCAGATAAACGTATATGATTGAGGGGTGGAATGAGAAAACTTACGAACTGCTGGGAAAAGCAGTTGGATTAGGTGGAAGTTTGGAAGTTGACGATGTCATGGACGGTGCCATTATTGAACCATCTGTGGTGCTTGGCGGATTTGTGGGTATCACCAGTGGGGTTTTGTGGGTATGGCAGGGGGGGTTGTGGTTATTGATGGCGGATTATTGCTGGTGATGATGGGATGGGAGTATCGGAAGGGATGGAAATGCTGGAGGTTGAGGATGATGGCACGGCAGGGAATGTGAGGGGAGGCAGGCCGACGCAAAACGTATTGAACTCTTTGGTAACGCGAAATAAGCGGTAGAGAGAGAAGAGAAAGTACAGACCTTGCAGATAAGGACCTAGAACATTTTCTAGGCTGGGATCCAATGGAATAACAGTTTCCGTATTGCTGTATCGCAGCGTCACTCTGCGGGGTACACAAGCAAGTGAGATCCTGGCGGTTCATATAGAGGTCTAAGGCTCCTGCACAATCATTTTGGCATTGAGGAGGGATCTGAAGCTGTCTGCGGAGGATTCGTGTGCCGAAGACTGGCGAGATTCAAAATTATTATATAGTCAATATCGAAGTGAGCGAGGTTGTCGCACCTTGTTTGGGTAGAATCAGAAGTAACGTTGCAAGCAAACGAAACCGCACCGGGAAAGACGGTATCTGACCAGGAATTGGGGGTGGGACACCTGGGAGCCTTTGTCTTGTATGAATGCAAAGCTATGACATGTTGACACGAGCCCTCAGCATCACGAGCGCTTCGCTCGTGGAAGTTCTGTTAAAGCTTGGTGCTTCGTTTGTTCCCATTGAATTTGAGTCGATAGCGCTTTTCACTTGCGCATTGGTGAAATTGAAAATTACGGCCGCGAGTGTAATAATCCGAGGCATAAAAATGATGAGTTTTCCGCGTCCTGGAAATCGTTCCGAGTGCTAGAATACCTCAACCTTGCTTTAAGTGAGGTACCGTGGAAGGGTATTCATTTTGTACTGGACCGTCGTCCAGAAATTGCACAGAATAGCCAAGAAACGTGAATAATGGCTTCATACCATGCGGCGAACCGACTGGAGGCCGCTGGACAACAACCGTAAACAGACGCGTGTCTGTAGAAAATCCTCGACCTCTAAAGCGTGGAGTGTTTGTGAACCATGGTAGCGACCACAACTGCACAGGTAGGCTGATATTCGTTGAGCGGAGGAAAGCCAAGCTCATGGTGTCTGGTACTCGAGCTCACCGCCCTTGCAGGAATAACCGTCGGTCTGTCATCGACCCTCGATGGGAGGTGTATCAATACTCACTGATCTCTGTAGTTGTTCATCCCCTGGTCTTGCTTTCTGTGACCGACCATCATGCCCGTTCGATTGGAAGAAACTCAAATAAGCGCGTAGTTGGTGTTCTCCTTGGACAGGACAACGGGAAAATCGTTAACGTTGCCAACTCGTTTGGTATACCGTTCGAAGAAGACGATAAAGACAGTAAGACATGGTTTTTAGACCACAATTACATCGAAGGCATGTATGAGATGTTCAAGAAAGTCAATGGTTTGTGCATCATCTTCCTCCCTTGCCACACTTATGAACACTTATTCTACCCTCAGCACGGGAACGATTGATCGGGTGGTATCACTCTGGTCCGAAACTGCGAGCGTCTGATCAAGAGATCAATGACTTATTCAAACGGTTCATTGCGCGACCCGTAATGGTCATTGTCGATGTACGACCACAAACAGTGGGTATCCCGACTGATGCTTACTTTGGGGTGGAGGAAATCAAGGATGTCCGTAAATCGTTTTCAGATTACCCTTGGTCTCTGATTTCATCCATCACGTAGGACGGGACGGAAACCCGTAAGACATTCCTTCACGTTCCGTCAGTGATAGAGGCAGAGGAGTCCGAGGAAATCGGCGTGGAGCATTTACTGCGAGACATCAAAGACTCGACGACCACGACGCTGGCTACACGTGTCAGCGAGCAACTTGCCTCCCTCCGTGGCCTCCAATCACGGCTAAACGATATCCAAAAATATCTGGCTGACGTTGCATCGGGCTCTATGCCAGTGAACCATCAAATCGTCTACCACCTCCAGGATGCACTCAATCTTCTCCCCGATCTCAGCGATCCAATTACCACCCAGAGCTTTGCCTCGAGCACCAATGACCAACTCTTGGTGGTGTACATCAGCAGTCTGTTACGGGCGGTGATCGCGCTGCATGCCCTGGTCGACAACAAAGCTACTATAGGGAGGGCAGAACTAGAGGAAGGAGGAATAGGTGACGATAAGGATAAAGCAGGAAAACCAGACAGCAAGAAACCGGAAAAGGACTCTGTCTCTACCTAGAAATGCACTGCCTTTGTGATGACATAAGACAGAGATTCATTGCTTATATAATCCTGTTTCCTCCCCCAACGGTCGTGTTCTGATTTCTTTGTACCGCTATCTCGTACAACGAAATCTCTATTTCATCAGGTGCGTGTGCTGTACTATCCCCACTGATTGGCGTCTATCACATCGGTCAAATCAATTGATCAGCTTATCTGATCTGTTTTCAGAATCCATTATTTCCTATCGGAAAAAAGAACCAGAATGTCTGCTCGAGGATGTTTCAACTGTGGAGGCTGTGCGTGGTGTTTCGCGTCGTTCTTTATCTCTTTTCATAACCGGTTGCGTTTTGTGGGGTGGTTTTGAGCCATTTCTTGCAGCCTAGCTACTTTACACATCTAATACCCCTTTCTCCCTCCCCCTTGAGCGATGCGGTGCTGACGGCCGCTTTTTTGCATTTTCAATTTTTATGTCGGTATATCGATGGCCTCATGTTGTCGTATCCCGATTTCCATCAACGACGACTTCAATCTCAAAATATATTGATACGGATGCTTCCATCGATCATTTACCTCGCGTTCTCTCGTTCCCCCACCTGAACTTGATGACAATATTGTCTTAGTCGGCCATCAAGCCTCCTCTTGTCCCAAAGCAGGAACGCCAACCTGGTAAACAAATCTCATCCCCACCATCCTGATCTCTCGTTGATAATCCGATCTGCTAATAAATCCTATCGTTGATCATGTATCAGCTACAACTGTGAGCTTCTTTCTCCTTTCTCTAAACTCCGATTCCCGATTGACCCTCGTCGCAGGTGGCGGTGAAGGCCATGTTTCTCGTGACTGCACTCAAGACGCCAAACCTAAATCTTGCTACAAATGCGGCCAAGAGGGCCATATCGTGCGTTCTTTGTATGTCTTCATAGCTCTCGCTCACCGAATATCGTGTGTTCGGGATGCAGTCCCGAGATTGTCCCGAGAGTTCCTATGGAGGAGGAGGAGGAGGAGGAGGAGGAGGAGGAGGGTCTGGCGGAGGCACGGAGTGTTACCGTTGCGGGAAAACTGGGCACATCGCCCGTGCTTGCCCTGATGCTTCTGGAGGGAACTATGGTGGTGGGTCTTACGGGGGAGGTGGTTTCGGAGGCAGCCAAAAAACTTGGTGAGATTCACCCCCATCACTTACTTTATGATGATGGGGTATTGATTGGTATTATCATATTTTTAGCTACAGTTGTGGGGGCGTCGGACATCTATCTCGCGACTGTGTGCAAGGCTCGAAGTGCTACAATTGTTCCGGTGTTGTTAGTGCATGCTTTGTAAATTTTATTTCCCACTTAAATCGACGTTTTGCAGGGTCACATCAGCAGGGACTGCCCACAGCCGCAAAAGCGGGCCTGCTACACCTGCGGTTCCGAAGGGTGAGTGAAAAAAGGCCTTTTTGTAGTAGACCAAGGCCTCACTTCGTTCTCAGCCACATTTCCCGTGATTGCCCGGGAACTGGCACCAATGGTAGCTCTTGAATGTTGAAATTTGCCCCCATTTTCTCCTCGCTTTATACACCTTTGATACAACCTTTTTTCTCATGTCTCCCATGTTCCTTGTCTCTGAACATCAATCACCTGCCGCGTTTGTTCTTTGCCTTAATGCAGTCATTCCATGATCAACCATGCAAAGCCATCTAGTCTCTGTTGCTTAAAATAAAACAGTTACTTGGTTTTTCTCAAACGGCGACCTCGACGTGCTCGTCGAATCATTCTCCAGGTTAACATCCATGCAGCAGACAGGAATGCAAATGGAGGGAAAAGCCAACTCATCCGCCAAGCCCACCCGGCTTCTCTCTCTAATTTCCGGAGGAAAGCACCCACCTGGATCTCGAGGTCAAGGAGAGATCCAGAGTTGTCTAACACCTCGTCAGCATACATCACCTTTTCGGCGATGGGAAGTTGAGCGTTCACTCGAGACAAAGCGTCCTCTCGCGACGATCCATCACGATCCATCAAGCGGCGAAGCTGTAGTTCGCCAGAACTGCAGGATATCCGGATATGCACTTTTAAGTAGTGGCCCCGATCCTTTATTCTCGAAAATGCGTACCAGTAAACCAGAACCACCTTCCCCATCCATTTCCACAACCCTCCCTCAATGAGGAGGGGCACGTCCAATATGCAAAATCTCTCTCCTCTGAGCCAATATGAAATGAGGCCCCATAACATCGCTCGACGCACGGCAGGATGGACGATGGAGTTTAACTTCCGTCGCTTGATTTCATCGTTAAATACAATAGATCCGAGTTTTTTCCGATCCAGGGAGCCGTCTGGAAGGAGGACTGAAAGTCCAAAGTAGTCAACTATCTTCGCGAGGGCTGGGGTACCTGGTAGCACCACCTGGCGAGCCAGGATGTCGGCGTCGATGATGGGTACGTTTTGGGCTTTCAACATATTGACTACGGCTGATTTCCCGCTTGCAATGCCACCCGTTAAGCCAACGACTAGTCTCGAGATGAGTGGGTATAGTAACCGAAGTCAGATTGACGACTCACCGAGCATTGCAAGTGGAAATCAGATAAGATAGCGTTATGTAATAGATCACTCCAACTTAGGAACGAATAACGTTTGACCAATGGGCTGTGCTTTATATCATTTCAACCGCCATGTCGGTCCTGGCGGAATCGACAAATATTACTGCCCAAACATTCTATACCGCTCTTGTCACCAATGCAGGTCTGCTCATATTGCAACTCGGTGCCTTTGTGCTCCTCAAGCAGAAGTTGGGACGTATATATAGCCCTCGAACATACCTACCACCCCCAGGGTACGTATATCTTACCGCGAGTTCTCTGGACATTTTATAATATTGTATTGTGATAACAGAAAGAGGGCTATCGAGCTGCCCAAAGGACTTTGGAGATGGCTTCCAGCCCTCATCATGGCACCTTCGGAGGATATCGTGAGGGTCTTGTCGCATCCCTCGTTACCATATTAAATGACATATTGTCTCTAGATACGCAAGAATGGACTAGATGCGTAATTCTATCTTCCCGGTTACCTGTTACACATCTAATTTATTTCACGCAGTTACATGTTCCTTCGATTTATCAAGATACTCATTTGGATCTTCCTGGTTTTTACTATTCTCACCTCCGCCATTATTTTACCTGTGGATACTGTCAATGTTTCAAATACCCAACCTGGTCTGGATCGGTTTACTTGGTCGAAGTCAGCTTTGCTTTTATCTTATGATCGGACCTCGCCACTGATCCTTCCCTCCTCCAGTATTAGCGCCTCCGGAAATCAAAGCAGATATGCGGCTCACATCTCTCTCGCTTATCTATTCACATGTCCGTGGATTTCTTCCATTCTTGCGTGTTACGCTTAACTGGCTCATAAAGTCTTTGTAATTATCTTAATTCGCCACGAGATGCTGAAATTTGTGCACCTGCGGCAGCAGTTCCTGATCAGCAAGTCTCATTCGCGTCTCGCTCGAGCACGTACGGTACTCATCACCTCAGTTCCCGACGAGCTGGCGAACGAGCATGACATGTTGCGTTTTGCTAGTTTTGTCCCGGGCGGAGTTGATAGGGTTTGGTTCTATAGGGATACCAAGGTACGCCCAATTATGTTGTGGGACAGTGCTTCTATATTGATGCCTGTCAGGTTCTGAATAAATTATTCGCGGAGCGTGAAAGTGCATGCGACCAATTGGAGGCTGCAGCTTCCAGCATACTTCGTCAGGCCCTGAGTGTGTGGCAAGATAACGTCAAGAAGAGACAAGAAGATGAAGAGAGAGGAGGGAATATTGATCATCCTCCCCAGCCATCTCGAGAATTTCTTGAACAGCTGGTGCCTCATGCTAGCTGGCCAAGTCATCGAACAGGCATCCTGGGCATCTTGGGGCGAAGCGTTAATACGTTTGAGTATTGCAAGGTCAATTTCCTTCTCGATAAATGTAGTCAAGACCTCCAGAACTCATACACCACATGAAGACTGAAATTTCTCGCTTGAACCTTCTCATCGAGGAGACTCGGCAACACCTTTCTGAGGGCCGATTTCTAGGTAGTGCCTTCGTCCACTGCAATCTCCAGATGGGGGCGCACGTTCTCGCTCAGTGTGTCAGCTATCAAGAAGTCAGCGCCCCTCCAATTCTGACGATCTCGTGCTGACCTTCCCCCTAGCCTTCTAAAATGGACAATAAATGGCTCGAAGCTCATCCAAAAGACATAGTCTGGGCCAACCTTGATGACGACGAAGCCGAGTCGCCCATTCGATTCGTAATATCTTGGGCCGCAACCGCAGGGCTCATTGTTGTTTGGGCCTTTCCTGTTGCTTTCATTGGGTCATTAAGCAATGTCACTTCGCTCTGCGGGAAGTTCTCGTGAGTAAGCATCGAGGATGGAATGATATAGTGAATGATATATGTCTTTCTGTGTAGCTGGCTCCAGTTTGTCTGCAAAGGTATAAATCCAGTGGCTTAAGTTTGAAACTGAACCCAAGTCCTCATTTCAGCGCCGGTCATTGTCAAGGGGATAATCCAAGGCGTTCTCCCACCTCTACTGCTGGCCATTCTGTTTATACTAGTGCCATACATATTACGTGGTACGTTTCCTTAACCATTCGTAGTACTCAATTTGTGTTGGCTTACGAATTCTTTTAGCTCTTGCCCATTATGAATCCATTCCTAGACATTCGTTGATCTCGATCAGCCTCTATCGCCGATTCTTCCTATTTCTCGTAATGTAAGTCTTCGACATTTAGTCCTTGGTTTATCCCTAAGTCCTCGTCAGCCACGGTTTCCTAGTTGTTACTTTGACTTCTGGAATAACCAAAGGTAATGTTTGCTCCTTGTATCATCATCGAAATCTTATATTCTGACCCACACCGAAATTCAGCGATCAAGGATGTGGGTTCCAAGCCACTCGCCCACGTTGCATGGTTTCAACTTTTTCACAGATCCTACGAAGCCCTGCGTCAACGATTCAAGCATTGGCTACCAGACTGCCTGGAGCTTCCACATTCTTTCTGACGTATATGAGTTCGTCCTCCTGTCTTCTTTGCCGAGTATTCGAACATCACATATTATATTATGAACTGCAGTCACCCAGGGCTTGGCCGGAGCAGGCACCGCTCTAGTCCAACTCGCGTCTCTAGTTTTCCACTTTATCCAAAAATGGTGGATGGATTGGACTCCTCGACAAGCATTCGATGTATGTATATCCAGATGGTGATCCTCATACAAATATTGTAACCCTTGTGACTTTCTCAGGTGACGTTTATGATGCCATCGGTAATTACTACGTTTTTTCTTTTGGAAACCAGATGATCACAGCCATTGAGAATAGGTTGACTTTGGTGTTGTTATGCCGATGTTTTCTCTCCTCGCAACAATCGGGTTTACCTACAGCATTATAAGCCCGTTGATCAACGTGTTAGCGCTTATCAGTCAGTCGCTCTTGATCTTGAAGGTCCTCTTTAACTGAGGACTTGTCGGTAATCCTGAATAGGCTATGCATGCCTTTACCTTGCATGGAAATTCTGTGAGTGTCTCGCTTAACATGTTGCCAATCATAATTACATCTGGTTATGCAAGTATTTTTACAAGTCTTTGACCAACCTTACGAGTTCGAGACGGGTGGGCTGTACTTCCCAGTTGCTCTCTCCTACCTTTGTAAGTTATCTGCAACTGGCTACATACCTGGATACTTACGCTTGTCTGTTCCTGTGACCAGTCGTGGGGTTGTATGTTGAACAAGTATGCCTAGCATGTTTGTTCGCCTTGAGGATACCCATAACTCGACTGTCTTCAATTCTGGAAACGGTCCTCATGATCGTGCTTCTCATAATCACCATCTTTTCCCATATCGTTCTTAACGGGGTTTTCCGCCGTGTGTCATTCAACTTACTCAAATTGTACGAAACTAATAAACGCCGGTATAGCGATCACAAAATATCTTCCCATGTCCTTGGCAACAGTAAAGGTGGCAAATAAGTACGAGCAAGCACGCAATCAAAATGGGGGGCTTGCAGATGAAATAGAAGAGGAGGTAGATATGTTCCGCCGGGATGGTGCGTTGCTACTCTTATCACGGTCCTCATCGTTCGCTGAAACTTTGTATAGTGAAAAACGTTGAGCGCGAAATTTCTGCATTGTCTTCCAAAGTCCGCGACGATGTTGTTGAAGCGGTGGAAGACATTGAAATTAACGTAGACGGCAATCGGAAAACACGCGAGGAAGTGATGGCATCACAATCTTCTGCTCTCCCTCAAGACGTTCCCGATTTGTTCGTCCACTTGTCATCCCCAGGCAAGGAGATGAAGGGCAAGCATAGTCTACGGCATCGCAGACCCCGCTGGTTCCGACACCATCCTAAGGATGCAAACTCTCCCCCACGTGCAGGAAAGGACGCTGAAGGTGATAACTATCCTTCAGACGACGAGGATGACTTCGACGAGCACGCGTTTGACCATCCCTCGACGTATCGGCCGCAGAGGTGGATCTGGGTTCCTAAAGACACCCTTGGGTTGAGCGTGGTATTAGTAGATGATTTGATATCGGCGGGGGTAGCCGCTAGCGATTTGGGGGCAAGGATAAATGACCAGGGGGTTGTGCATGTTACGAGGACGCCACCAGATGAACGATGGAAAGGAGGAGTTGACAACTGAGGTTCAGTATAGTTTGTAGTATTTGTAGTATACCTGTATACCTTTTAGTCCACCGAATTGAGATCAAGCTATTCATGTACAGTGGTGTAATCAGATAAGATAAGATGATCAAACTCCCTCGCACCTCTCAAGTCTCCAGATGTATGGCCTTCAAACCCCGAGTGTGCACCATCGTCACAAAGCTGTGGCCCTCTTCACTCGCACAAACCTAGTTGAAAGGCTGGAGTCCCCACCTCGACTCTTCGGCCCTGTGAAAACTGCACTCACTAATAATTTTACGCATAACACCCTCGTCGCAGAGAGGGTCAATAAGTCGTGGGGTTATAACGTCGGATCAGGGCCTTTGTGGGACCTTTTGGAGGACAGGGGTTGGTATAAAGAATCCATTTCAGAAGGGGAGGTGGATCGCGAGGAGTGTTGCAGGCCTAGGGTGCATGGTGGTGTATCTGTGAAGCCAGGCTGGAGCATCCTCAACGCCGAGTATGTACTGCCCCTTTTTTTTTCTAGAAGCTAAGTGTATGACGGTTGTCCAATCTTACAGGGAAGCTGCTCCATATCTACCAACTGACGGTGTCACCGCTGATGAGGGTCGTTTAAACCCACCCCCTCCGACCGTGTGTTCATTCGGACCCCTTGGGGACCAAAATCGAGCACTAATGAACATGTTCGATACTCACAAAATGTGTATGTTGGGTTCCCCCTACGAGTACTTCGAGAGGCAACCCTTTACAATGGACATCAGCAGAATTCATCCCCGAAAGTAAGGCACATGTTTTTAATGCGGGTGCTCCGGTGTGGGGACTTGATTGGTGCCCAATCCATCCTGCTGACCGACCTAGTCAGTGTCTCAACCTTAATTGTCCTCCTTTCGTTTGACAATATTAGCTCACCATCGTCCCTTTAGTCCGGCAATACACTCAATACTTAGCGGTGGCTCCATTCCCCTCCAGCTCATATTCACCTACGATTGGAAGCAAGGTACTCAGGCCGTCAAAGGCCTGCATACAAATCTGGACATTGCGTCCCACCCGTCCCTCGGTGGAAGAAGAGGATTTTGGTGTGATGAAATGTGAGGTCGTCCTCTGTCTAGAAGGAGGGTCGGCTCATGATATAAAATGGTGTCCGTTGCCTTCACACGATATTGTAAGCGGCTGGATACGATGTTTCACCTACAATACCGCTGAACGTGGAGATTAACCCAGGCATCCCAATCAATAAATCCGATGCGACCAAGAAAACTTGGTATCATCGCTGGGACTTTCCTAGATGGATCATTGTCCATATATGCAGTTCCCGAGCCTGCTGATGTCGCACCCTTATATCCCAGTGCCGTGCAACCCGTCTTTGGTTCGTTCACGGTCGGTTTCTCATTATCCGAACCTTGAAATATCGACTCTGCAGTAAGGGTGCCAGACCCCATCATTCGCATTGAACTTGAAGATGCTTCTTGTTGGAGTCTGGATTGGGCCAATAGCGAAGTAATTGCTCTTGGCACTACTTCTGGTATTGTCTCTCTTTCGTGGACCCAGGTCGAACATGGACCACCACAATCTAACAGGATTGACAGGTATAATTGCTGTCTACAACCTCGCAGAATCCCTCGGAATGATCACTGATACAAATGCCTCAATCAATACTATTACAAATATCCTTCCAACACACTACATCACTGTCCATCAATCGGCCATTCGGGCGCTTGCTTGGATACGCGTTCCACCGGCCTCTTCGACCGGCGTGCTGCGTACAGACCAGGATCCAGTCGTAATTGCTAGTGGCGGTCATGACGGAGTGACATGTTTGACAGACGTGCGGGAAGGTAATGGATGTATTATGAATAGGACTCGAGGTGAGTTGGTTTAACAACTGGATATTATTCAAACAAGTGAGTCACTATCTGGTAGATGTCATCAACGCCATGACGTTCTCGCCGTTTGGAGGTGGACCTATTACCATCGACCATGAAAACATGGTCAAAGTATATGCTGCCTCGCCCAGTATGCTCGGGAGGGGACATTCATTACTCGAGCCCAAAGGTCCTGTTTGGGTGTGTCGCTATTCATTATTTTCTGCCTAGATGTAACGTCCTGCTTCCATAGAGTATTGATGCATCAGATTATCATCCACAGTTGGCAGTTGGCAGTTCGGATGGTTCGTGCTCAACAACTAATGTCCTTAGATCCACTCGAAGGGGTGGTTCTGTTGTACGCATTCACAAACCTCGACGTACTCAATGCTCACACATAGCGTTTGCTTTCGCCACGCAGCCATTTCTCGTCCACAAAATTTATCAACTAGATTACAGCCGCAAAACGGGAGAGTTGCGTATGCTTGAACGATTTTTACCCCAGGTGAGTCAATCGCCATTTGTGTTGGCTGAGATAAATGACCTCAAAATGTCAATTTGCAGGAAACTGAGGACAAAGGGCCAACAGGGGCAGCTAAAACCAAAATAAAGGAAGGAGAGAAAGACAAGAACGACTCATCTGGAGCCAGCACTGGCGCGTGGCCACAACAAGTTGGAATCCATCGTGTAGTATGGAACGATGGGAATGGCTTGGCATGTGCAGGATTATTGGCTTCGGGATCGGCATCAGGGCTTTGTAGAGTGGACTGGCTTTGGGGCAGATGGATGAAAGGGAAAATTCCATACGGCTCAGTACCCAATATAAGGAAGGAGATGGATGTAGGTGGTGTGGGAGCAGATAGTAGTCAATCTGATGACGAGTAGTTTATTCTTTTTTTACAGACATGGATATCGTCAATCTAGTATCCGTTCTACGTCGTTGTGGTCCTTTGGAACCAGAAAATGTGGGTACATATCCTTTCGGTAATGCAAAATTCATTCCCACCTCAATTAGGAAAGGTCCCGAGGGTATATAAGACTTGCTTTTGCTTCCCTTTACCTTTCTTCACCGCGCCAGATCCAGTACTTTTGTTTTCGAGAGCGGTTGTAGTATTTCCGTCACCACTTACATCGCCCCCACTTCCCGAAGCCCAGGCCGAAGGTAGAGGTGTCGAATCCGCCCGAATATTTCTCAACAACGTACTCCCTTTGGGGAATAATTTTGGGCCTATCGCGGAGGATGTGGGCAGTTCTGGGAACAAAGTATCCGACAATGTCGGCGGTGGCGGTGTTTGGATGTCCGATCCCTTGTTTCGCGAGTCGGGTCTTGAAGTGATTGAAGGGAAAGAGGCCAGCGAGTGTATGCTTGGCGTCGAGCCCGATGCCCATGGTGTATTGCGCTGGCCCTGACGGGGGACTGGCGCCAGTGCTGTGCTAAAGATCCAAGGCTGGAGTGTTCTGGACCGGTCTGGTGGTTTTGGGGTAGGGACCGAGACAGAAGAAGACCTGGCAGCTTGGGCTACACGGTCCCATACTTGTCTTGAAGACTGTTGTGATTTATGGAATGTTGTTAAATGTTTGGGGTTGAGAACACGACCGGATGCGATTCCAGCATAGCCAGTGTCTTGATCCGCTGGAATGAGGTCTGGAAATTGTTTCCGTTGCTACGGAAAATCACAGCAAGGAAAGTGAAAATCGAACAGATATAGGGATGGAAGTTACCTCAATCTTGAAACCATTCCACGAGGCAAGCAAGTGTCTCTTACCCTCCTCCTCGAGGAAATCAACAATAGCATTTACGATGGCTGCACTATCTTCGAGGTTTTGATCTGAGATATTCCAAACCGTGGAGATCAAATCTCGAGCGCTGGATTCAGAGGCGGAGAAACTCTGAACGGCAGCTTCTACGGCCCGCTGTGCTGTGGACGAAATCTCGTTTAGAGCTTGCAGGCGTGCATTGAAAATAAGATATCTCCTGGAAGGAAGTCTTAGAAGGGGACTTATTGGCAACTAGGTAACTGACTCGTTGACAAGAGGATCGCGGTCTGATGGCGCTAACGGAGAAATGTGATGACCCGGCGTGTTGCTGGTGGAAGTGTTGCGTCCCCCTTCTGTTAAAGTCGAGACGAAACCCTCTCTGCGACGACTGCCATTGGGTCTTACACTACTTGAGCCCCCCGGTGGTGGCGTTGGATTGTGGCGGAGAAGTTCGCGCTCGCGCTCGCCGTCCCCACCTCTGCGTGGGTGTGAATTTCGCGCTGCCAGACCAACCCCTTCAAATTCGAATTCTGCCGGTACTCTGCGGGCATCCTTCTTATCGCGGGAGGTCATGGCAGCGCCGTGTTCTTCGACCATATGCGCTTTGAGGTCAAGAGCTGAGTTGAACACGACGAACTTCTGAGCGAGGCATTGTGAATGGGAGCACGGATGATGAGAGTCATGAAAATGCTTTTCCTAGAAAACATTCAAGGGTTTTTCCGGAACAAAGACGAGGATAGCACTCACTAGACTGTTGTAGTCCAGGAAACTGCCACTCAATGTTAGTGATAAATTCTTCGAAAACGAGAGGGGTTGCTTACTACTCGTGGGGTTTGTCATTACGTTTGCACATAAAGCACTCCTCGTGTTTTCCTCGCAAGTGTGAAAATAGTTGATCATCGTCAAAGTAGCACTCGTGACAGAATTTGCAAAATGGATGTATACCACCCTCAACTTGGTCTTTCGACAATGGCCTGTGCGTTCGACTACGCATTGAGGGAAGATGAGTCGCGAGTTGGCCAGGGGTATATAGAGCATGCTCGTGTGCGAATACGTGTTTATTCCGAACGCATAAGTCGCTGGTTGGTTTAATTAATGTCCGATTACACGCGACGAGTAGGAGGGAATAAATGCCAACCACATCATTTTATTATGGATGCCACGAACATGAAGCTTGAGGTCGCTCCATCCGGTCGCGCTATAATCGCAGGCTGAGTCCGGACAGTTGAAACGGAGAAGGATGTATGTTTCTTCCATCATTTCTTTCGTCTCAAAAAGTATCGAGAGTTTGTGATCCTTATATGGGATGCGGTCGGGTGTAAATGAAGAGAATAGGGCATCATGGGATAAAGTGAAGATGACCGAAGCTTGGGACGCCTACATCAGCTTTCCATGAGAACGGTTCTTTATGGATAAGATCTTCCGGGACTTACTTTGCAAAAGGTGCATTCTCCCTTTTTATACAGAGCCCTCAGTCGTAGGGTACAGACATGACAAGTGCGGTGATCACATTCTGAGACGGCGTAGTATTTCACTGGTTCAGCACAAATCCAACAAATGGCGGTGTCATTCGCATCCTCGGAGACCACTGCTGCGGATGATTCAACACCGTCTGCTGCCGTGTTTCTGTCATTTGAGGGCAAAGATTGTCTGTTGTCTGTTTGGGGTGCTCTTGCGTTACCCCGGCGACCTCGGTGACCTCGTCTGCCACGGGCAGCGTTAGTCGTTTGAATTTGTGTTGCTGCTATGGTACCAGAAGCCATGAGGAAGGTCGAATGTGATAGCAAGGGTTAGCTCTGTGACGCCTCGGGGCAGTGCCGTGTGTCCTTCGCAAGCGAGATCAAGGTAATCAATCAAGCCTTAAGCGCGAACTCTACATGCCACCTAATGCCCAAAATTTCTGATCGCACAGCTGACACCATTGGCGGTCGAGAGGCCTTACAAGACGCTGCGAGGGATATCCAATCTCGAGGATGAGTCGGTGATGAAAGGTGCATACCCTTGCTGTCCCCATCAGTGTGCACTGAATGAAATCTCAATCGCGACACCAGGCTAATTTTCAGTGCTCGGATATGCATCTTTTCCAACTCAACTACGACGTCCTATCCGAAATCATTTCATCCATCCAGAGGCCTGAGCTTTTGTGTTTTATCAGGTCATGCCATTTTGCCCGCGACCTTGCCACGCCATTTCTCGTCTCTTCCGTCCACCTCCATCACGACCACCAGCAAGTCCTTAACTTCTGCCAGTTTATGTTGTCCGATCCCCCCAGATGGATTCCGATGCTTCGGATTCTCTGCATCTCCGATGGCGCGTGTTTTCATTCCAAAAATTGCGAGACCATATCAAAGAGCTGTGGTCATTCTCAATCGACAAGGCAGGTCTTGATAGGATCTCTCCTGGCCGACGTTTTGAAACAGGCCTGTAACTTGACTTGTTTGAGATTGGATAATGTCGAATCACTTCTTGAATGTTCTCCGCAAGTCTGTGGCTCCATCATTTTTTGTCCCCGGTTGACCGCGATACATTTCTCTGGGATGGGACATCGTTCTCGTGATATGATGGTAAACATGCTCGGCCTTCGTCATATCGACATTCACCATGATGGAGACGTCACCACCCTTCTCCGCCCCTTCCAATCGACACTTGAAGAACTCTCTTGCATGTCTTTGCACATCGACCATCAAGGCTCGGAGTTCGACGAGGCCTATCAGTGGCCTCGTGTGCGCACGCTACATTTAGGCAATCACATCAAGAATAAAATCATTAAGCAAAAACTAGTCCACGCTTTCCCAAATCTCCAAAATTTGCTCCTCCCTCCTCGTGTGACTGCTTCCACGGATCTCACGACGCGCCGACTGAACGAACGCTCCGATTGTTGGCCAGGGTTGGATTATGTCCAAGGGACATTAGTCGAGCTCTACAACTTGGCCCTTTCTTGTCCAGTCCGCGAATTGAATGTGCGCGGTGTCGTATACTCTCCAAATCAAAACAACAACATCAGTCATTCCTCCTGGACTGCAGCGATGTTCCTAGATCTTGTACGGGCCACTCAGCCCGCCGCCTTGTCCTTTTCGGTATCTGAAGCGTTGTTGGATGCATCCTTTTATGAGCAATTCTCGCGATATGTTCCCCATCTAGCTTTCCTAGAGCTCGCTATTATCTACACCCCAGCCAGTTTTTTGCAACAGCTTGTAGGAAACCCCATTCATGCTTGTCCGTAAGATGCCTGTACTGATTTAGGCTGTTAGGAATGCATACTGCGCTCCTTGGACGGTGTCCCGATCATCTACCTTTCTCTCCGTCTTCTTTACACAAGTCGATTCATTGATTTCTCTGATCCCGAACGAATGATAATTGTTGAACGTATTTCGAACTCCATACCTTCCATTCGTTACATCGAGCTTCAATGGCCAGATCCCTGCACCGTGGACATCCGGCGAGATAGTCCCGCCAGCCACTGCCTCTGGTGGCGTGTTTTATCAGGAAAGGGCAGGGAAGTCGAAGGGGTTTCTAAAGAGGTTGGGATGAGCGTGAGACAGAAATGGACTGTCTACCCAATAAGAGGTGTGGTAGACCAGGCGTTGTTGGCGGGGTTGTGAAGCATATCAACTGTACTCATTTTCCTTGTAGCTTTTATATAAATCCGCTGTTCGTTCCGCATGTACAATAAGACAATGTGCTTACTCTTTGTACCATCAAACCTAAGTGGTTGCCGAAGAAAACACGCTAAGCAGATGTGGACAACACCTTACTCAACGTCCATATTTCCATCCCTGTCACCGACAGCCAACGTAGTAGACTTGGTGGGCACGGCATTGTCATCCACCAAGAACCCGCCGGAACTCGGACGGCGCAGCCCAAGTCCAAGTCCGAGCACGGACATGGCGGACGCTGCGCGTGGCCTCGAGTACATTATCGCTGGCGTTGCGGGGACATACACAGGCATCGGTACACGCAGCCCTAGATGTGCGAAAGGGTCACTGCCTCCAGCCGCACTTGCAGGTCTACTGTCCGACAAAACGATGGAGTGATGTGGAATGGCCATCGCACTCCCAAGTCTTGGCACTGGACTCGCCAGACCCGAGTTGCCTCTCACGATCTCTGCTGCCCACGAGGTCCAAGTCCCAGAACCCGGAGGTGAAACACCCGATGTGGAGTCCGAGGTGGATGATACGGTGGGTGATTCAGAACGAACGAGATCGCGGGTGGCACGCTTCACAGCTGCAATGTCGTGCTGTACATCCTCCAATTTCGTTGTGAAGGTTTGCAAGGCTTTCCGCACAGATTGCTCGGAACCGTCTATGAATGTTTCGATATCACGTTCAACACGCTGTCGCTCGGGATCATCGTCACTACTGACGCGGGGTGGACCAGACGGGGATGATGACGAGAGGGCGATAGGGATGCACAGGAGCGCCTCGAATCCCTTAGTGAGGAGGGCTTCATCAGCAGCACGAATCTCGAGCTCTACCTGTGTATCTTCGGTATAATCGGTAAGCCGCTCGATGGCGGCTTGCAGGATTGGGAATTTTCCTGGTAAATCTGAGCTAGTAGTAGTTTTGTCTGGCAGTGGGCGATGGGGAGGAGATATTGGGGATGATTCCGGTAAGCTTTTCTTCAAATCTTGCAAGGCAACATGACAATCCCGGAATGCGCGCTGGAGCCCATCGTATCGGTGGCCTACCTGTAGTAGTCCGGCGAGGAGAGGGTGTTTTGGGAGTCGCGGTGGCTCGTATCGATCAGAAGTGTATGAGGAAGGGGTTGTGCCACTGTCTTGAACGAAAGATCTACTTGATAGAGTCGCTGGAGTTGACCGGAATGAGGGTAAGCCTGCGTCAGGTTGAGAATCGGAAGAAGAATTGGACTTTTCAGGGAGACGACGAGGGATATCCTCAGAAGTAATGACCACGGGTATGGTTTCATTCAATAGCGTCCCACTTGAGGGTGCCTCTTCTGGAGCGGACGAACAACCTACTGATCCTAACTTAAATTGTGATTCTGTCACCATTGAAGACTGCAGAGGTATTCTGTGGGGGTCCTTGCGTTGTTCGACCGAGCCTGAATCTAAAGTCACAGGGCCCTCCGAATTTCCAGACTGAACCGAATACCTGGTCGCTTGTGGTAACTTTAGAGGGCTGTCAACATCGCGTGTAACTGGCTCCGGAACGTCTTTGGGGATATCGGAGACTAGAAGAAGGGGGGTAGCCTCAGCGTGCTCAGCCGACATTTTTGTGTCTTCAGGAATGTCCACCGTTCTAGCCACGATCCGCTCTAAACTCATTCTTTTCTCCGTCTCGCTTTGTAATTCTTCAACAAGCATTGTCACAGCGCTCTGCGCGGCCACGATTCGCTCAAGCGACCCTGTTGAAGTGGAAGCCGTGTGATCCCACTCTACGCCATCGCCATCGAGTATGGCGAGAAGCTTGCGCGCGTCCTGCACGGCATTCTCGAACATTTCTCTCGTCTGGGTGGCATCCTCAACTTGCGGTGGAGTGAATGATGGGTCGGCTTTTTTAACCCACCGCCTCACCTCGCCGGCTATTCGCTCTTCACGCGTGATCAGTGCAAGTCTCAGGGCCACTTCCCTCCTGCGGCCGTAAACTTCTCGAGTGAAATCTGCACTTAGATCATCCAACGCTGTACGAAGCTGTTCAGTGGTGTGTTGGGAAAGTGAGAGTGAGCGACGGAGGGAGAGAGTGGTAGAAGATAAGGTTGCATTGTGACGAATTTTGAGAGAGGCCAACGAGGCCTGAAGATCATTGACTATCGATTGAGAATACTTCCTGAAGGGAGTGAATTAGTTGGACGTATGTAAGCGGCGGAAACGCACATGTACCGCGAAACCATCTTGGCAGCGGTGTTATCATCCAACTTGAGTTTCTCGAGCTCAAATTGGGCTTGAGCAAGTTCAGTATGATCAAACTCGAAACTTTTCCTTTCGGCTGCTTGTTTGGACTCGGAAATAGCTAGTTTATTGCGGATACGGCTGAGTTCGGCCTGGAGCTCTTCAGTCCCTGCGCTGAACTCTTTGAACAGCCTTTGGAGACCCGACTTGCCCTCTGCAAGGCTGTCAACGAGAGTAGGACCATGAATGGTTCCATTTTCAGGTGGAAAACCTGGGCTAGAAGGGAAGGTGTGATGGGTTCGTCGATTTGATCGATCCTCCAATGAGCGCACCAAATCTGCGTATTCTCGCACAACAAAATCGGACATCTTCCGTTCCTCCTCTGCGGCTCTCATTCTTTGTGTCAGTTCCCTTTCACGAATTTTGTTCTCCTCCTCGCAGCCACGGGCACGAGAGGCGAGTTCATACGCGGTATCTAGCTCGTTTCTCGCGCGTCGTAAATCACGGCGGACATTTGCCAACTCGGTTGTGCGGGAGAGAAGGGAAGCCTCTGTGAGATCGAGCTTTTCGGAGACGCGTCGGAGGGCGAGGGTGAGTTCCCTGACTTGGTGGACCGCAGGGTTGGCGTGAAGGCCATCTGTCAGACGAGCATTCTCGCGTTCCAGCAACAGCTCGGTATCTAGGGAACGTCGCTGAAGTTTAACGGATGAATTGTGCTGAACATGAAGTGTAAATGGGAGAGCACCTGAACTGCAATCCTCTCGCCTTTCTCAACGTCGGCCATGGTCAGGGGCCGTTGTTTAATTTTATTTGTTCGATTCAGCCCTCAACCCAATTATCATCCTCATCGTCCTCATCGTCCTCGACGTTGTCCTCGACGTTTTCACCCTCAATTCTAACCATTTACCTAGCTCACACAGATTCAAGTCTTCACCGTCACTCCCTCTCATCCAACACCTTTTTCACCAAGGACTTGCCATGGCTAGTCCCCTTCCTTCCTATCCTCCTCCTGGTCCCTCCTCGTTTTACCCTCAACCCCCCCCACCACCCGTCCCCCCTCCGTTTATTTATGATAATCACAATCCTGCTCCTTACCCTTACCAGTACCCTCCTTCCCACCTCAATAGCAACGCCCATCAGCCCACAAGTCCCCGTGCGATGAGTCGACAACCACACGGCGCGTACATTGCTTCTGCTGCTGGCCCAAGCTACCAAAATTACCACCATCCCACACCCCAGCATTTTCCACATCCCACATCCTCTCATCCTTACGCTCATCAGCACTCAAAGTACCCTCACCCACAACCCGCCCCATATTCTTCACCGTATGGTGCCCACTACTCACCAGCTTGGTCCACCCAACAACCTCTCTCGCCACTCCCAAAACAGCTCTCCATGCCTCCTCCCCAGATCCTCTCTTCCCCTCCACCCACTCATCCCCCACCTCCTAACCCGCCACCTTCTATCGCCGTCCCTACCACACCCACTAAAATTCCATCCCCACCTTTTGCAGATCCTTCCTCCCCTCGTCCTTCCCTCATTCACCAACCCAAACCGTCCACCAATTCCTCACCGCCACTGACCTCTCCTCCCCTTCCAGATATCGGAGGTTGGGCTATCTGGTCCCGTCGCCCCCACGATCCATCCCGCGCTCCTGGAATCATCATTTCTCCTCTCGCTCGCCCTCCGCCTGATATCGTTCAACACGCTCTGGATCTCCCCACTCCTCCCGCCTCTCCAAAACCCTTACCCATCCCCTCTACCGCCAAAACAACAAAAATCCTTGAATCCAAGGCCCAGTCTGACCTCAAACCGCCTGAATCACTGACCCCAGAACGCGATGCTAGCGAGCGTGATGTCACCTCTTCTTCTGTGACTGCCGAAACAACTCCCGCTTGCTCAACCTCGCCAGACACCTCCATTCCAGGCTCACCACAATCGACCAACACCTCCGTCTCTTTAGCTGGAACATCTTCTGGCAAAGCCAAAACGGCATCCTCCCCTCCCACAGAATCCGTCCTCATCCCTGCCGAATCTAACAACGAACCCGTTGAAAGGGAGCCGCCATCGCCGCCATCGCCACCGCCTGTCAAGAAGACGTGGGCATCCCTCCTACGACCAACCACCCTGTCTTCGGCTTCTTCCCCCCAGAAGCCCAATTTCTTGCCAACCTCCTCAGTCGTTGGCATTTCCATTCCTGCTTCCGCCCCTCTCTCTTTGGCCTCTGTGCCTCCAAGCAAGAAAAGTGAGTTGCTTGGACTGCTGACAGGCGCCACTGCGCTTGGGACAACGTCGGACAGCAAATATTCCTTCTGCCCGAGGGGCCTGCTGAATAGCGGGAACATGTGTTTTGCAAATGCGGTGTTGCAGGTCATGTTGTACTGCCCACCGTTTCACCGTCTATTTAGCGAGTTTGGACGGATTCTTGGTGGCGCCACGTTTGCATCGATTATGGGAAAAGAGCGTGTGGCAGGTGGAACCCCACTTGTTGATGCCACCATCCAGTTCCTGAGGGAATTTGCTCTGAGCGATGGAAGCAGGGACAGGGGGGAGGGCCATGGAAAGGGGAAGGAGGTTGATAAGCGGGGCAGAGGTGAAGGGGAGGAAGAGAACATGAAGGATGCGTTCATCCCCACTTACGTTTATGATGCTCTGAAGGAAAAAAAGAGGTTCGATAACATGCGGGTGTGTCTCTTATCCACTTTTTGGATATCGTAGCGGGCGTATTGATCGAAGATACACTGCAGGGTGGGCATCAGGAGGATGCGGAAGAGTTTTTCGGGTTTTACTTAGACACGTTAGAGGAGGAGCTTCTTTCGATCGTCAGCTCATTGTCACCCTCGCGACCGACAAAGGGTGCTCAGGTCAACGGGCAAGCAGAAGAGCGTGAGGAAGAAGTGCCACCCCTAGACGAAGGGTGGCTCGAAGTTGGTAGAAGAAATCGAACGGTCGTGACTCGGACTGTAAGTGGCAAACATTTATTCGTCTTCCACTCTTGCATTAAAGCATTTCATGGCGGCAGATCAAAACGGCCGAGTCCCCGATTACGAGAATATTTGGAGGCAAGTTCCGGTCGACGTTGAGGGCGTCCGGTCAGAAGGATTCTGTGATCGTGGAAGATTGGAGGGCTGTCCGCCTTGATATTCAAGTGCGCATTTGTCTTCCTATTTTGGGATGCGACTCACCATCTTCTACTTGCCCTCGTAGCGTGAACAAATCCACACAATCCAGGACGCAATGACCTACATTTCGTCCCCCCAGTCCGTGCAGGTAACGTTCCCTACGCGGCCAGGCGTGACAGTCGACGCCAGCCAGCAAGTGCTCATTGAGGCTCTCCCGCCGATCCTCGTGCTACACATGAAGCGGTTCCTGTATGACACTGGTGTTGGCGGTGTCGTAAAGGTCAATCGGCAGGTTAGATTTGGGCCAGAATTAGAGATAGTACCTGGTGAGTTTTTCTCTCGGACGGACGGTTTCTCTTTCTGCGACTGACCTTTTTTTTTTTTTTCCTTCTCAGAAGTGATGGCTCCTGCGTTGCGTAAATCGCATTCGACCAAGTACAAGCTATTTGGCGGTTCGTCTCATAACGCTGCGATTCTTGAGATCTCGGTGATTCATTCTTTCTGATAGTACTATACCACCATGGGCTGTCGGCCTCGGGTGGGCATTACACATTGGACGTCCTCCACCCCGATCGTTTCCCCAGTCCGAGCCCCGGTCTGAATGGTAAACCGCATGAGGGATGGGTGCGCCTTGACGATGAGGTTGTCTCTGATATCAAGTCGGAGGACGTGTTTGGTGGGTTCGAGCGGGAGGACCGATGTGCCTATCTGTTGTTTTACACACGGGTTGGCAGTGGAAGGAGCGGTGGATGATTGGGTTCTCGGTTGTCGTTGTCTTTTTTTCCGTAGTTGTTTGAAAGGATATCGGACGATTTTCAAGGATTCGTGGTTTGAACCAATTTCAGTAAGATGGCATGACCTCGATCAGCTCACATAAAGCTCGCACTTCAACCACACCGTCACTAGATCATGTCCGCTACGCAAGCTGCAGCCGCGGCACCGGCAGTACGTTCTTGAACACTCATTCTAGTGATCCTTATGTGCTCAAGTTCAAGATACAGTGGCGTCAGTTCTCGTTCTTCGAGCTAGTTCCTGTAAAGGATGTCCAAGATTTGGCTAGTTCTCCTGAGATCTTCAAGGTGGGGCGTTCTTCGCGTCTGCACTTATTTCAACCGAATCACCAGCGTCTCGACAGTCCACCCCAGAAATATCCACCGTGGCAATTTCATCGTTTGGCTTGCTTGTCGCCGATATTCACGGTAACGTCCACGTCCTCGATGACAACTTCGAGTCGCAGAGAAGCTGGACTGTGCATGTCGGCGGACGCGTCACCCATATGGTTGAAAAGGGTGGGCTGCTTGTCACCTTTGGAGTGCGTCTTTGCCCCCCCCCCCCCGAGATTTTGACCACTTGCGGTCTTACACTGAAAGTTTTGATATCAGGAGGAGGATTCCATTCGATCACCACTTGTCAAGGTATGGGACATGGTAAAATTGGATAAAACTGGGGCAAGCAGCCTCCTCCGCTCCACAAAGGTCCAACACTCGAATCGGCCACACCCAGTATGTTATAGTCAACCAACCTCCGTTCTCGGACGCGTATCATAATCTCATATGTTGTAGATCACTACCGTAGCTCTGTCAGCCACGCTGTCTCATCTCGCCGTCGGCCTCGGGGACGGAACGGTTCTCTTGTATCGAAATCTCAACCAATCCATTCTCTCTGGATCCGCATCCTTGACGGCTCTCCCCAAGCCTCGTACAATCCACGAATCTCCCACAGAACCTATCACCGGTTTAGGTTTCAAAGAACCCACGGACGAGAACCCCAACCTCTACCTGTTTATCGTGACCACGAACCGTGTGTTGTCGTATCGAGCGTCCGGGAAGGGAAGTGGTAGCGTACCCACTGTGGTGGATGAAATTGGTTGTGGACTTGGATGTGCAACCATGGATTGGCATGCAAAAGATATCGTAGTGGCGAGAGATGAAGCTATCTATTTTTGTGGAACCGAAGGTCGTGGCGCTTGTTATGCATACGAAGGTATACTTTTTTTTTTTTTCTTTTGCCCCAACCTGCGATTTCACTGAACGGGTGATCATTCAAGGTCTCAAGTCATCCGTACACACTCACCTCAATTACCTTGTGATCGTCTCCCCGCCATTCATTCCCACCGCTGGGGCAGCATCCGCAACAGTGCGGAACTTTGTCGCTCGCACGGCTCGCTCTGGGGACTCTGATATTACAAAGGTGACAGTATTCGATCCTGAGAATAAATTGGTTGCATATTCGGGCACATTCCCTCAAGGGGTTCGGGCGATTATTTCTGGGTGGGGCAAGATTTATGTTCTATCGAATGACGGAAAGGTATCGTCAACCTATGCAGTGTCTCAGGAAATCCATGTAACCGTTTTGTCTATAGCTTTCGTATCTACAGGAAAAAGCAACATCGGCAAAGTTGGATATGCTTTACCGCAAATCCTTATACGTGCTCGCCTTGAATTTGGCAAAGACTCAGGGATTAGATCCCTCAAGTGTTGCAGATATACATCGCCAATACGGTGATCACCTATACTCCAAAGGAGACTACGATGGAGCTATGCAACAATTCGTGAAAACCATCTGTCACTTACAGCCCAGCTATGTCATTCGTAAAGTGAATTGGCTTTTTTTTTTTTTTTTTTCGCCACCAGTCGGCTTATGTGACCACTCCAGTTCCTGGATGCTCAGCGAATCCACAATCTTGTGACGTATCTTCAAGAGTTGCATTCATTAGGTCTTGCAAACTCTGATCACACCACACTCCTCCTTAATACCTACACGAAGCTGAAGGATGTCTCGCGCCTGGACAGCTTTATCAAGACTGAATCCCGTCGGTCCTCTACTAATGAAGATGATGCTGAAGAACTACCCTTCGACCTCGAGACCGCCATACGCGTGTGTCGACAGGCGGGGTATTTCGAGCACGCCTCTTACCTAGCGAAAAAATATGAACGACACGAGGATTACTTGCGGATACAGATCGAGGATGCGGGAAATTATAAAGATGCTTTGCTTTACCTTCGGAGACTCGGACCAGAGGCAGCGGAGAGTAATTTGGCAAGATATGGTCGAGCGATGGTGGACAGCCTCCCCGATGAGACGACTCAGCTCCTTATCGACCTCTGCACCAACTCGGATACGCTAACCATAGAAACCGAAGAAATTCCAGTTGCGAGACAACCACCGTCTGCGGGTCCATTATATTTATCATATCTTGCACTAAACCGGAGCTCTGTCGTACCACCCGCTGTCCCGCTACAATCTCATACTCCGCCATCGCCATCGGTGAAAACTGTCAAACAAGGTGATATGACATCGCGGAGGGGCTCGATACACAATGACTCGCGGTCATCGACTCCTCCTGCGACCCCATCTGTGATGACGCTGACCATCAAGCCACGTCCGATTGTTGCATCTGTGAAGAAACTCTCGCCCCGGCTGTATTTTGCGCACTTCGTGGACCACATGAGTCATTTTGTCAAATTCCTGGAAACGGTTGCATTGCGCCGTTGGGGTCAGACGGTCGACGAGCAACTTTCTTCTGTTCCTCGCCCGAGCGAGCCTCCCGCAGAGGGAGCAGCCGAAAGGGCAGATCAAGTTGCCGTGTGGAATACGTTGTTGGAGTTGTACCTGACGCTACCTCTCCCGGGCGGTGGTGATAAGGAGAATACGAAGAAGGAGGAAATTTTGCTGCGGGAAAAAGCTCTGCGTCTGCTCAGTTCCGAGACGATCCCTTACGATCCAATGCATGCTCTTATTTTATGCTCAAGCCGAATGTATACGCCCGGCCTCGTGCTGCTCTGGGAGAAAATGGGGATGCACGAACATGTGTTGCGATTCTGGATGGATCGGGATAAGGAGGGCGCGAGTCCTGGAGCGTCAGCTGAAGTGGTGAAACGCCTCAAACAGTACGGCACCACGCGCTCACATTTATACCCGCTCGTTTTGAGGTACTTGACGTCGACACCGGAATTATTGTCAAGACATAAGGCAGACGTTGGC
Source organism: Porpolomopsis calyptriformis (assembly GCA_951640195.1). Taxonomy (NCBI): domain Eukaryota; kingdom Fungi; phylum Basidiomycota; class Agaricomycetes; order Agaricales; family Hygrophoraceae; genus Porpolomopsis; species Porpolomopsis calyptriformis. The sequence continues at coordinate 2,083,159 of OX621169.1, read as the reverse complement.
GACATCTTGGAGCATATCGAGAAAGAGAAAATTATTCCCCCATTAGGGGTGATTCAAGTTTTGAGCCGGAACGAAGTGGCTAGTGTTGGGATGGTCAAGCAATGGCTCATGACGAGGATCAAACTTGCGAGGGAGGAGATTGAGACTGTGAGCAATTGTTTTGGGCAACGAACTCTGTGTGACTCTAATGGGTGTGCTTTGATTATAGGACCAGCAATTGATCAATTCCTACAGGCATGAGACGGCGACTAAATTGCGACAAGTTGAAGAACTTTCGGATCCGGATCATCCTCGAGTATTCCATGTCACGCGGTGTACAGCCTGTGGTGGACAACTTGATCTCCCGTGTGTTCATTTTATGTGTAACCACAGTTATCATCAACGGTGAGTTTTCGAAACGAGGAGGGGGGGGAGTGCTCACGGCGTTGTTGTTTTAGGTGCTTGGCCAATATCGAATCGGAGTGCCCGAATTGCGCACGGGAGCATGCCATAATCCGAGAGATTCGGAAGAGCAACGAGCGAACGGCGGACCAACACGATCTCTTTCTTGCGGACGTAGAGAGAGATGGGTTCGCGGCTGTCGCTAGTGCATTTAGTCGAGGGGTGCTTAATATGTCAAAATTGGAGGATGTCACTGCTTAATTCTTACGAGCGGTCTCATTGAATATTCAGATGTATGATTTAGAGTCACGTGTAACAAGTATGCTTTCCGTTTGGCGTATCCTCCGCCCATCCAGTTGTGTCTTCCCCAATGGACGTAGATATGCAACGAGCCCTCCACCACCAATAGCAAAAGGCTCAGCACAAGCCACTTTGAAAACTTCACCGGCGGCATCTTCAGAGCGTACGTATTTTACTCATCCAATTTAATTTCCATCCTCACATCTCACCATACCAGCCCCGTCATCATCATCATCATCATCCTGTGCCGCCAACACCGTTCTCACAGGCTTGAATTATCTAAAAGGACAGCCACCGGTATTGGCCCTCCCAGACGAAGACTATCCGTCCTGGCTGTGGACGCTTCTCCGGCCGAAAGTGTATGATGAGGACGGCCCGGGGGGGAAGGCGGAAAAGGTGCGGAGGAGGGCGGAGAACCGTCGACGTATCAAGGACCAGAATTTTATGAAGACGCAGTAGTGTGGTGGCGGGACGAGCTATCGATTGGGTAGTGATGACGCGGTTTGTTCTTTCGTTCGCGAGCACGAGCGTCTTCTGAATTCAGTTTAAAGGCTTTTTATTATATATTTTCAGGACCTCTGTCGCCTGCCATCTCTTGTATCTAGACGCGAATATCCACGCCCGTTCTACCCTCCGAATCGTTTGAATGAAAACTTGTTTTTCTGTCGGGCAAGAATATTCCCCAAATGAACCACGGCGCGAACTCAGGGACCGATACCCTGGAGATTAACAAAATGTATTCTCATTGGTCTTGGACCAAGATGTCTTGCCATATTGTTGTAGATACATGATTTGTGTGTGCTGTAATATTGTATGTACTCAATATCTTTAAGCTAGTAGAGCTGTTCAAACCGAACAAATAACTGCGATTGTAAGCAAAAAAAAAAAAGAGAACAAAAGTCAACCAAACCAAAAAAAAAAAAACATTCCTTCCTCATCATCCTTTAAAATCGTCCCACCCTGACACTCTCAAAACAACCCAGACCCGGCGAACGGCAGATCGTCCTCGCCCTGCTCACTCTCACTATCCACCACATACGGAACCGGCACCTTCCTATTCAGCTCCGCACTCGTCGCTCCCTCTCTAATACTCAACTCGGATTCCTCCATAACCATACCTATTCCCGAATGGGTCATCACATCATGCCGCGGAGACGGCGTGCTCTCAGGTCGCCCCCCAAAATCGCGAGTGGGCGTCTGCCGTTCCTGGTGGTCACCGCGACCATGACCAAGGAAAACGGGTGGTGGTAAACCATCATCCTCATTCAGTGAGCTCTGCTCGAAAGGGTCAACGTCTTCGTTATTGACAAGATTCGCCATCGTCGGGTTCAGTGGTTCTCGTGGGTAAGGTGGGTGAAGTCGCTCGGCGGGGGCCGTTCGACTTGGTTGTTGTGGCTTACCGCTATCGTCTCCACTCGCCCGAGTGCGTGTGGGCGTCGGTTGGCGCAATGGACTTGCCACGGAATTTTGTGGTCTTCTTTGATATTCAAACTGTATTGGAAAGCAGCGTTATTTTTCGATCAGCGATGAAAGCAGTAACGGTCTTACAGCAGAGAAGACCTCTTCTCTTCGTTTATCACCCGTATCCTTGTCAATGCAATAACACATGTACAACGTATCGGCACTGCTCAGAAGTATCAGTATACCACTCACAGATGAATAGCAAGGACAACCCACGTATCCTGAACTAGTCCCACGCAAAACATACCCACAAGAGCGGTTACTCCGCCTGCTAAAAAGGCAGCGGCCAATGCCTCGTCTGGTGCATTCAGCGTATGCGCCACAAACAAGTATGTCGCCAACGCAAAAGGAAACGACAATGTCAAAGGCGCAAACGTGAGGAGGGCAAGCGGGGCTAAGGTAGATCGCGTGAGTCGTACAACACCAACTCTAGTTATCCGTTCGACGTACGTTCATTTTTGAACTTGCGGCTATGTTTTGCAGCAGCCGACGCGTCTGTCAGCGCCTTCGCACGCCGCGCACTCGCAAAAAAGGCGTCGCCGGTCAACCCTGTATAGACTAACGCGTAGCGGCTGAGCGCAGTCGTGGCACCCTCTAACATACCGACACTCAAGCCCACTGCGGCGGCGACCCAACGGAAAGAAATGTAGAAGGGAATGCGTCGAAGCAAGATGGTAAAATAGGTGAGTAGTCGAATCAGGGTGAGGATGAGGGCTGAGAGGACGATTGTACCGAGGGATGGCGACGTGGCGCGGGTGAATGCGGCATGAATGGTGTAGGTCGATGTGGGTGAAGGAAGGGGGGCGTCCGGGCTATTGATAGTGTTTGGGAGTGTGATATATATGAGGATGAAGATGAACTCACTCTGCAAAATACCAAGCGCCAATGACGCCGGCACAAGACACGCGCAAAACACCTCTTGCGACGCCCCAGCACCATAGCCAGACGATAATGGTGGCCCCGATCGCCCAGTCAGCCCATCCGCGTACATGCCACACGGTTGTGTCAGGACTGGGGTGAGAAAAATATCCGATAAGGAGGAGGCGGAATATGAGGGTGAGGAAGGGAATGGAGAAGATTAAGGCGGTGAGAAGTATGGCGGGGGAAAGGGCAAGAAGAAATGGGTTGGCTAGGAGGAGCTGGGTTGTTAGTGTTAGTGTGGAAGACGTCATGTGTATTTCTCTGGGAAGGTTGATCAATCGGCGGGCGGTGTAGAGAGAGAGTAGGAGGGGGACAAGGGAAAAGAGCCGGAGACTGAAAAACGACGGAGGGGTTAAAGAGATGGGAGGATGAAAATGATTGAGACGTACCCGACAGTCTCCCCCCAGGTGGGTTCCTGGTCGGGATCCCACATGAAGCTGCCGACGAATGCCCAAATAGCAGAAATGAGGAGAGTTGCTGGAATGAAAAGGGAAGTTGCGACCATGACGGGACGGACGAAGATGCGGAGGAGAAATATGTGGGCGTATGCTACGAACGCGCTGAGGAAAGTGAGAATGGTGAGTAGAGGGACGGTGTGGAGAAGGGTGGTATATGGCGTGACGCGAGGTTGGGAGGGATTGGTGGTGAGGAAGAGTATGAGTACGGAGGAGAATAGACATAGGGAGACACCGGTCAACCAGATTGCGGTCCAAACGGAGTTGTTGTATTTCCGGCGACCGCGGGGAGTGTGGCGGGGGTCGGGTAAGGAGAAGACGTCCTTTGGGCGAATATGGCCGTCTCGAGGGAGGAGAGACTGTGTGAGGGAGAGGGAGATGGCTGCGCGGGTGGTCGGAGGGGGCGGGGGCGGGTGAGGTTGTGAACGCGGAGAGGTGGCGACCAAGAGGTCAGATGGGGGGAGTGAGCCTGGGGACGAGGAGGGCGAGGGAGAGGGAGAGCGGGAGGGGCGGAAGGGAGAGGGTTGGTGAGCCAACCAGCCCTTGGGGGACTTGGGTGAATCTGAGGGGGTGGATATGAACGGTAGCGAGTGCTGGGATGGACGAGTGGTTGGGTCGTCTTCGTCTAAGCGAAGATATGGGTCGTCATCGTCGTCTCTGAAGACGGAGCGGTGAGGTGGAAGCCGACTCGAATCGCTCGCTCGAAGATGGGGGTCGTCGAGGTCGTCAATGTCAGTGTCTAGCTCATTGCCTGCCCGGGAACCGTCGTCGGTGGTGAAAGAGAAGAACATGGGCTGAGAAGAGGAGAGAGAAGAGGAAGGATTTGGTTGCTTGTTCATAAACTGGGATGCGTAGGCTGCGAAGGACATTGCCATGCTTTACGATTCGTTGTCGTCTTCGTCGTTCTCGTCGTCGTGCTCGTCGTCGTTCTCGTACTCGTAATTTTTATTATTATTTTTATTATTTTTATTTATTTTCAACCAAACGATTGTCAACAAACTCGTCAACGAGTAAGTCAACGAGTAAGTCAACGATGGGCAAGAAAAAGAATAAACAGGTAATTCGACCTTTCCTCGAATGTACTCACACTCATTCCTCTCAGATCATCCGTCCTTGGTGTTGGTACTGCGAGCGAGAATTCGAAGATGAAAAAGGTAGACAGATATCAACACCTTCATCCTTATCAGCACTCAACCACGCATTTTTCAGTGCTCATGCAACATCAGAAAGCCAAACACTTCAAATGCAACCTCTGCCCTCGTCGTCTCAACACCGCCGGTGGTTTGGCCGTACACATACAGCAGGTCCACAAACTCGAGCCCGAAAAGTATGCCCATTCATTCCCCTCACTCCCCAACCCATCTCATTTCCTCCTAGCTTACCACGCATCGACAATGCCTTGCCCGGTCGCGACGGTTACGAGGTCGAAATTTTTGGCATGGAGGGCATCCCGGCCCCTGATGTGGCCGATTATAAACGCCGCAAGGAGATCGAGCTCGGTCTCACCGCCGGTTCAATCTCTCAACCTCAAGCCAAAAGACCGAAAGTAGAGAACCGTCCCCTGACAGAAGAAGAGCTCAGAGCCCAGCTTGAAGCCCACAAGGCTCTAATGGGTGCCAACGACGTCACTGCTTCCGCACCCCCCGCCGACGCCAGTACCGGTGCTGTATATGGCGCACCTGCCCAATCCTATGTCGTACCACCTGCCGCGCCCCCAGTACCTGCCCCTGGACTCGCACAAGCCCCCCCTTCCTTCTTTCCTCCTCGTCCCTTCCCCGGTCAACCTCCTTTTCCGCCCTTCCCTCCCGGCATGACTCTACCCCCGGGGTAAGTCCAACCCTTTATCACTCCATTTTAGTAATAATCTTTCTCTCCCTTTCAGTCCACCACCACCCGGTTTCCCGATGCCACCAGGCTTCCCTCCTCCCCCTGGAATGGTCCCCCCGCCGGGTGTACCCCCTTTGCCGCCCGGCATCCGATTACCATTCTCTCCACCAGGTGTCGATCCTGCCACTGCTACACCCCCTTTCTCGTCCCCACCCAATGCTGGCCTGATGCCGCCGCCCCCACCCTCTCCAACGTCGAATCCCGCAGCCCATTCGGCCTCTTTACTATCACAACCACTACCCCCTAACCCAGCCCATTCGTTCTCCTCCGCTCCCCCCCAGCTAACCCTACCCCGCCCGGAGCTGGCTCAGACCAACCCTCCGTTCAAGAAACACACAGAGCTCAAATACCCGGACGCCAATTTCCTACCAGTCTGTATCACATCCTGTTTGCACCATTTCCTAATTAAAATTTTATTCTAGGATGAGAGACGTGCGTACCATTCAAAGTACTATTTTACCAAGGATCATCCTCCCGCGGTCGGCAACGTGACCAAGAGTGAAGTCCCCGTCAGTGTTGTAGAAGAATCGAGGGGTAAAAAGAGGGCTAGAGCGGAGGATTTCCTCTGATCCCTCTGTTGCCGTAACCAGCTGTCCCAAAAGTCTTTTTTTTTTCTTTTCTTTTTTCCCTTCTTTTTTTACTTCCTTTGTCAGTATGTTCTTTCTTGATGGAAGGTGGCAGGTCGTGTGCTGCGAAACCATTGTCAACGGGAGGAATCCGAGTCATCAGAGGGTGGCTTGTGAAACGGGAATCATCGCAACGGAGGCTCACCAGTCCGTCCCATCTTATCTATTTCCATTCCTCGTTCATGCTTTACCTCCCACTCATCCATCCTCCTTTTTCTTGGGGAAAATAAAAAAAAAAAAGAGATCATTGTTCTCATGCGTACATCAATGCGGTGCGAGCTTTCCTTCCCTTTCTCTTCTCTTTTCGGTTCTCTCCCCCCCGGCTATAACGTAACATAATTTGTATTACGGTCGGTCATTTCTTTTATATGATAACGAGTGAAAACCAAGGTTGGTGTCTGATACCATGAAGAGAAGCACTCACCCTCATCCCAAATACTAACATGGCAGCTGAAAATATATAATGTATACAGTTGAACCTGTACATTGAACAGCTTATCGACCACGATAATGTACACAACACTTCAATAGGAAGTCACATTTTAATGAGCTTTGCTAAGTCAACTGCTCCACATTCAGCTTTTGCTACTTCGACAAGACACCGTGGTGTGTGTCTGTGTTCTTTGGAGCTTGAACATATGGCTTGCACCTGCCGCGAACAACGTTTTCGATCTCCCTTGCCATTTGCTCCTGATCCCAGTCTGTCAAAGAGCCGATCTTGGCCAAGCGTGACACACTTTGCATTGCGCGATGTCAGTAATGGTCATCGAACTCAACTTCAAAATACCTTGCTTCCAAACGGCGCAATCCGAACTGGCCAGTATGTTCCCATACCTCCAGGGAGGAACAAGCATACTGAACCAATATCGTTTGTGCTTCTCGAGCTAACTTGGCTGCTTTAGACCAATCATCAAGTGAGGGCCGCACCGTCTGGATCATAATTCAGTGAGATTCATACATACGCCTGGAATTTTGGAGTGGGCCGGAGTGGGTTTACCGGATTGTGCAGAATTGTGGTTCGAGGGATGTACTTACATCACCAATGGTCCCGCGATGGTGGGACCTCTTGACAACAGCATCTAGGATAGAGACATACCCTTCGAGTATGGTAGAAAACAAACGCTCCGTGACTGTCGAGAAGCATAGTGTGAAAGCTTTTGCAAACTGAGAGAGAGAGAGAGGAGTTAACCATCTCCCATGCCATTGAAAAAGTCTGTCCTTGTTGCAGCGGACACGCGTATCTCTTTATCCATCTTGAAAGTGGAGCCATCATAGGAGAAGAAATAAAAGTCTTTAAAGTCAGTTAGTATGGCGAAGACGGGAGGTTGGGGGTCGAAATCTTTGTCGCGATTGACCTTGTATGCCGCTGGGGTACGAGGGTCTCAGCCACGTCAAATTAGATACAGAAATCACTTACAAACAAGCTCCAGAAGAACTTGCGCAACGTGTTCCATCTCGTCCTTGATGGCAAGCTTCAGCTGCACAATTAATAGGATGATGCCCTGCAACATGTAAACTTCGTGCTCGACCTCTCCCCCAGACGTTTCTGGCGTCCCGGGCATGGCGTGTCCCGGCTTGTCGACGACGCGGCCTTTGAAAAGGGCGCATACAGGGACGTGCCACTGGACGAAATCGTAAACTCACAGAAACCGAAAAGTAATGGGTGAAGCGTACGTACCGCGTCCATGAGATGTACACGGGCAGCCTCTCTCTTTTGAGATCCTCTCTCTTGGTAGACGTCAAGCCACTGTATCGAATCCTCCATCACTCGCCGGTGGAACAAAGGCGGAAGGTGAGCATGTGGAATGGAGAAGGGTGGCAATTGATATTTGTCAATGCCGGGATCCAGGTCAAACGCGAGCTCAACCTTCTCCTATCCAGCGCTAGCAAATGCCGGAAGCTTTTCGGTCAAGGCGTTGAGATCTTGAAGTGTCAGACGCTCATTCCGTGCCATATCCAAGATGAATTCGCCAACATTTCCACCAGCTGACCTCCAGATCAAATTGCAAATAAAGCTAGCGGTGAGTTCCTGATCTTCGTATTCTTCGTGCTTCCTTGGGGCCATGTCGGAAGGTCATATTGATTATATAATCCTCAGTGAGAACAATCTTCAGCTTTTCAATGTCGCTGCAATCAGAGCACTGCTAGCCCAACATGCCCAAGGCTATAACCAGCAGCATAGGCAGTAGTCTGAGCAGTTAGTGCTCTGATTGCAGTGACATTGAAAAGGGCCTACAAGTCTTATTGACCCACCCATTGCAAACCTTGTCCGATCTGCTAGCAATTGGACTCTGCATGACCTGGTCTACAACATCAGAATATCCTCTCAATCCCCAGATAGGTTCTACGGCACACCTCTCCCAACAGTTGCGAGCCTCAGCAGCCTCAACCCCCATCTACTCTCTGGTACCCTCAGTATGGAGGGGCTCTCTGATGAGACCTACCATCTCCTGCAGTACTTAGATCTGACTTGAAGGCTGCGAGGCATGAAGGCTCTCATTGACTGATTGGCGGATCATGGAGTAAAACATGTTGGCATGCCTCATCGTGGTTGTTTGAATGTGTTGGCAAATGTCATTCAGAGCCATCTTAAATGAATTCTCCCACTCTCAAGAAGATGACTCTCCAGTGGGCAATGTAAGGTATCATCTTGGGGCAAATTATGCATGACCAACCCCATCTGGCAAAAAAGTTTCCTCCTTGCTTGTAGCAAACCTATCGCACTTGGAGGCTGAGGATCCCCTTGGAAAGGCTCATGCAATCCAGCATTTTGAGCAGGATGAGATAACTAACAACACAGCTATGGGTATTCTCCTTCACACTGATGCCGCATTTATGACACCATGGGATTCCATAACCTCCCCAGTTATGGCACAGGTGGGACAATCCATCTCATTGTCAACAATCAAATTGGTTTCTGTCAGAAATATCCATCAGCAAAACCTGATTTTAAGGATTCTACAACAATCTACAGAAAGCTACACAGTACTCTGTAGAACTCTGTAGATTGACTGATCTACACAGACACATAACCTTTTCTACAACTATCTACAGTCCAACTACAAGTAACTATGTAGTTTCCTGTAGACATATCAGGTTTTGCTGATGTCTGCGCCAAATGAGCACACTCATTTTGCGCACTCTCAGGTGACGTTGTGACACCTTGCGCGAAACGAGCATACTCATTCCACGCACCTTTTATAGTGATTATGCCAAAATCACTAAAGAGACCGTAACTCAAGAACCAGTGATTGGATTGACTCCAAACTTGGTTCACCGGGCTCCTTGAAAGCTGTGCCAAACAAGCACACTCGTTTCGCGCACCCTGAGCAACTGTGCCACTCGGATCATCCATGATGGTCCCTTTCACCCTTTCATTTCACTTCATTCTGTACTCCTATTGAACCCCCTTTAAAGACTATATTATGGACCATTATCCCTTACATATCAGGTCCCTATAACCTTCAAACACTCGTCCCTTATAGTCCTTCATATATTCCCCTTTTATTGCTTCATATATAAAGATACGCTTTTTCGTAGTAGACTCCCTAGTTTTGACTTACTTGTCTACATACTGTGGTTCCATCCTGAATCCAACAGTCCCTTTGGATCACTTATCAGCTCTATATTGTGTCGTGCTAGGCCCAGAGAACCCCCTTGGAACCTTGGTCCTAACAGTTTCACAACTGATCCTTGTTTCACTCGCTCGACACCCTATCCTTCTGATATAGCCAAGTGAATTGATACACCCATATTTCATGTCAATGGAGACAATCTTGAAGCTGTTAATTTCATTTGCCAACTAGCTGCCAATTATCACGCGAAATACAAAAAAGATGTTTTAATTGATATCGTTTGCTACTGTCCATATGGCCATAACAAGACTGACCAGCCAAGCTTCACTCATCCAAGAATGTATCAGGCAATCGCAAAGCAACCAACCCCCTTTACTCAATACACAAAGTTTCTCATTGGGAGAGGGACATTTATGGAGATGGATATCGAGGATCACAAGAAGTAGGTTTGGGAAATGCTTGAGAAGGTGGCAGTAGGCTGCTGCTGGAGCCAAAGACTATATTCCTACAAGTAAGGAATAGCTTTCAGCATCTTGTCAAGGGTTCCCCTCCTCGCAGCAACTTGCAGAACATATTCCACCAGACATCCTTTGGTGTATCGGCAAGGCTATTGCCAATTACCCCCCCCTGGATTTACACCCCACTGTAATCTCGCATGCATTCTCAGCACTCAGGAAGCACTGTAGAGGAAGGCCAGAACATTGAATTGTCCACTGCCAAAGCTCTTGCATTTGGATCCCTCACACTAGAGAAAATTCATATCCGTGTATCTGGGCAAGACATTGAATGAGGTATCTTTTCTCAGCGCTATGCTATTATTCATGACCAAGTGAATGAGAAGCAATATGTTCCTTTAAATGACCTTGGCTCAAAATCAGGCCAGGTTTGTGATCTGCAATTCTTCACTTTTAGAGTTTGGCAACACTCAAATTCAAACTAGGCTATTCTCTCATTTCACCAGATGCCTTGATAATGTGGGAAGCTCAGTTTTGGTGATTTCGCAAGCGATACACAATGTATAATCAATTAGTTCATTGGAGCTGGAGAATAAAATGGTTATAGAGAACTGGTTTGGTGGTGAGCCTCTGTCACAACTGTAGTTGCAAGTCTTTTTGTTAATCACAAGGCAGGCTTGAGAGCTCAAAAGGTCTAGAAGGATCTGAAAGAAAGTTCTAATGGGGACATCTTCATAAAGTGTGATAATTCCTTCGCTCACTAGTTTGAGTTCTACAAAGAAGTTCTGTTGTAGGTTGAACCTGTTTCATACTTCTGATGAGAGTTTTGGGATGATAGGTATGAAAGGGTGATTTAGTTGATCTAAGATCTTTATATTTCTCTTTCTTTGTTCTGATGAAAGAGGAAGTCTGAGGTTGTTTATTGAATTCATGCTACTACAAGTAATCTTATAGGAGGACAAAGTGATGATCCACTTCACCCTCAGGGTTTATATAGTATTTCTAAATCTAGAGTCATTATGAGTCAGCCTCTGTAGTCACCCTCTTTTCTATTGTTCACAGCCTTCTAATTAAGGTTCACCATTGTTCCTAGTTATACTGTAGAAGGCTATGTTGTTCTGATAACTCAATTCTATTGAGCACAGCCTTCTGTAGTCTGGGCTGTGTTGTCTTATAACTTGTTCCTATTGTTCTCTTGGTCATGAGATCACCACTGTTTCTATGTCTTATTTAGCATATCAGGTTTCCCTTCTTTTACTAAGGAGGCTCCTTTTGGGTTTCCCTTTGTATTCTTCAGTATAAAAAGGATTGGGTTGTATTATTATTACTCCAGTTTAGTCTTCATTCAATTGTTATGACTTCCTCCCACCATGGCCACTATGTTTGATTCTTCAAGCAGCCTGGGGTTGTGCACTGCACTGCCCCCATCTTTCTTGATTGCAATTCATTCCACTATTATCTTCAGCGTATCCCTTCCAATGCTAACCTCTGTTAGTCATCCTTCTCCTGTTTCACTTGCAGTGGCAAGCATAAAGTTAAGAAGTATCTATTCATTCACTAGCCAATCCAGTATGCCTGTAGTCTGATGGAGGACCCACTTGGTGAGTATCTTGTTTTGTCTTTATTAATCTTTGTTTATTGATAATAGGCTACCCCCTTCTTAGCTTGGGATGATAATGCCCCTCCCCCTACTTCCTAGCTCCCTTTGGAGGAGCAGGTTAATTGGGGGTTTAATAAGTAGGCAGACTCTCTTCCTTCTGTAAAGAAGGAGGTAGTCAACTAGGCTGCCAGTCCTCCCTTCCATCCTTGGACCCCTGGTCCATTGAGTTCTTTGTCTAGTGGTAAGCCTCTCAACTCTCTCACTCTCTTCATAATTATTCATTCCTACTTCTTTAGTTGAAAACTTGTTGGCATCGTTAACCAATGTCAATGTTAAGATTGAGGAAGAAGAGATTCCACCTAGTTTGTTGTGGAGTCCCACCAATGATTAGTTAGGCAAGGAAGGGAGAAAGATCGCAATAAGTTTTGTGGAGGGGAAGGCTGCTGAGTTGTAGGCCTCTGGTGGGGATACTAATAGGGTAATCTATTGGGGAAATAAGTTGGCTGCATTAGATAGTTAAGTAGTCTCAAATTTCATAGAGTTCCTAAGGGACAGTATAGTGTAGGAGATAGCTAAGACAGATTAACTTAAATAGTTGATTGGACCTAGACTCTCCCTTCCTGTATAAATAGTTCTTGCTGCCAATAAAGATAGTACTTCATGCAAAAGTGATAGTAGTAAAAGAGGAAATGAATGGAATTTTAAGAGAGTGAATGCCAATTTCATGACACCTGTCTTGAATTTAACTACAGTATCTGACAAAATGTACTTTGTCTGATTATAGCAGTCATAAAGTGTAACTCATCTATTGCAAACTCTCTGCTATTGTAAACACTAGCAAGTTTGGATATAAGGTGCTAATTAGGTATAAGTATGGTGCAGGAGATAGCCAAGACAGATTAACTTAAATAGTTGATTGCTAAAATAAATACAGACTTTCTAGAGTATATTTAAGGTAGCTACTCTACAGGTTATTGAGATATTCAATGGATAGCATACCACATTACAGTTTTGCAGCCTAGCTAGAGCTACTTTAATAAAAGTGTCATTAGAAATCAGTAAGGATACAGTGAGCTTGAAAAACTAAGTAAGCAGGGTTATATGATTAATTATGCAAGCCTATCAAATCCCAACATAGGTGTTTAGATAAGTGGCAGTGTTCAAACTTGTAGGGGAACACTGTGATATAAGCAAGATTAATAAGTAAGATAAGGTTAATAAAAGGTAAAGAAGTAAGATAAAGATTGATAAGTGTGGCAAAAGTAATAAGTGAGATAAGGGTAATAAGTGAGATAAGGTAAATAAGGGAGATAAAGACTGATAAGTGGGCAAGATTAATAAGTGAGATAAGGTAAATAAGGTGAACAAGTAAGATAAAGGTCAATAAGTGTGGCAATAGTAATAAGTGAGATAAGGTTATAAGTGAGATAAAGGTAAATAAGTGAGATAAAGATTAATAAGTGAGCAAGATTAATAAGTGAGATAAGGTTAACAAGTGGGATAAAGGTAAAAAGTTAGAAAAAGATAGAAAAGTTAAAATAAAAGTAAATATAAGTTTAGCTAAAAAGGCCAAGTTGAAGAAAAGGTTATATGAATTTGCTGATGAAAGTCTAGGCTTCACATGAGTTTGAGTTGAACTTCTGTACATTTATTCTATATGCATATATGAGCAATATGAATAGAATCACAATGAGACTTGCCATATCTATGAAATGTTTAGCTTCCAAGAAAAAGTGTCTATCACAGCTTTCCCACATACTCTCCCACTTAGCAACATCCTTCTCTCTAGAAAGGATCCACCAGCCATCCTGTTATATGGGGTTGTCTGGTATATGACAGTGTACAACAACACTGTTATTTAGGTAACGTTTGAGTGCATTGCAGGCTTTATCTTCAAAGGGCTTATTGGAGATTTGGTTGTGGTTGTAGTCTTCTAGCTGACTAATGAGGAATGGGTACTTTGCAGTGTATATAACAGTGGGGTTAATATGATTTGGTAGATAGCCTGCTGGGATCATTTTGTTGGTCTTGGGATCAGTGAAGTGAAATCCAGGGAATGCATCCTGGAAATGTTTAACAGATATGAAAGTCTCCATTTGAACTTGATTACCTTGGCTAGGGATGATAGACAACAAGGTGAAGGATCAGTTGCAAAAGCTAGAGGTTCTGAACTGGTGACAGAACATTGTGGGTAGTACTTTAGCCAACACATTAGGAAAACCTGAATTTACTTGAAGCTACTTGAAGTTACTTAAAGTTTGCTTGATAGCTATTTCAAACAAGTTCAAGTAATATTCTTTTAAGTAAAATTAAACTTGAGTCAAGTAAAATTAAACTTGAAATAAGTAAAAATTGAACTTAAATTCAGTAGGTGCCTGTGCTTGAAACTTTCTTAAGTACTTAAATACTTAACTTAAGTTTATTAAATGAGTAAATTATAATTCTACTTGAGTGTACTTGAGCATACTTAATTACTTAATTGCTTAATTGCTTAATATTACATAATCCTACATAATCACTATTTTAATAAATAAAAAACATTATTATATAAGCCTATGAATTCTATTAATAATTAATTAATATTGTTCTGAACTAGATTTAAACTCTCACACTCTTGAATAAAGTACAAAGTTTATATATATTAACCACTAGACTATTTACTCCTATATAAAAATGATATAGATTCTCTATAAATATGTGTAAGTTTTAGACTTAGTAAATTTCACATTTTTAGTATAAGTTACTTGATACACTTGAAGTACTTGAAGTATTTGATAAAGTACTTGATAAAGTTACTTAAATATTTGAAGTACTTGACAAAGTTACTTAAATATTTGAAGTACTTGACAAAGTTACTTAAATATTTGAAGTACTTGACAAAGTTACTTAAATACTTGATAAAATTACTTGAATACTTAACAAAGTTACTTAAATATTTGATAAAGTTACTTAGTGTTGCAAATTTAGTTGCAGACTATCAAATTTAACAAGTTCATGCTTGAACCAAGTGTGAATTGTGTGAACTGTAAGATTCAAACAGTTCAAATAAGCAATGCCACATCAAAATGAGGTGGGCCAATGTTGCTTGCAAATTGCAACTTGAAAAATATATACATATAGTTTAAGGTACCCAGAATCCATCTGTTAAGGCACAGGGATCTCCTGGTCGGCTTAGTGGGCTCAATGGAAAGAACCAAGACTCCAACCAAAGGTTAGAGGGGTGTCTTTGTTGAGATTGAAACTAAGACTACAAACTCTGACTATGCTACTTATCTACTCTGAGTTTGTAATCTACAACTCAACTGCATTCCATGGAATGGCTGACTCAGCTGCTATGCAACTGTGGATGGTGTTACCACTGACCAATAGCAATATCCCCTCCAATCAATAAGCGATAAAGGAAGGTGGTAGAGGGTCAAGATAAGATTAGATGGGTTGCAATAAGATAAACAAAATTTAGGATGCATCATAACACCATCCATCCACCCACTGCCTCAACTATACTTGACAATAGCTAACTGTGATACCCATGCCCACATGGAAATTGACTACAAAATGGCTAATGACCAAACTTAGACCAGTGACCAAATTTGGACTGATAACCAAACTCAGCAAGTGAGGGCAGCACTTGCAAAATATAGCAAGGCTAACAAGCCCACAAGGCAGAGGCTAGGAGGTTCAGGTGAGCACAGTTCTACTCATGTACCTTACAACTCAACAGTTGGGATTTTACAGCTTACAAGAAAAGACTGGAAGGCCAGCTTGACTGAAGAGAGTGAGTCTAGTGTTATTTTTTAACACCCCTTAACTGTGTAGATTTTATGGTTGAGATGGACTGTCAGTTCTTGACACCCTCTTAACTGTGAAATCCACACAGTTGAGCTGAAGTGTCAACTTTTGACACATTGACTTAACTGTATAGATTTTATGGTTGAGATGGGCTATCATCTTTTGACACCTTCTGAACTGTAAAATGTATACAGTTGGGTGATATGTTAATATTTGACACTTCACATTAACTGTAAAATTCATACAGTTTACTGGAGTGTTAGCTTTTGACACTTCACATTATTAATAACTGTATAGAATTTACAGTTAATGTGAAGTGTCAAAAGCTGATGCTTGGGCTCAACTGTATGGATTTTACAGTTGCACTGAAATGTCTGCCTTTGACACTTCTCAACTGTAAAATCATCACAGTTGCACTGAAGTGTCTGCCTTTGACACTTCTCAACTGTAAAATCATCACAGTTGCACTGAAGTGTCTGCCTTTGACACTTTACAATTGTAAAACTTTTACACCTTGTCTTGTTTGATAAGTTATTTGTGATCCACTGACACTTATACTGTTTATCTAGCTGCTACTGCTTCTTTACCCATTAGTGTTGACCCTAAGGATGGGGAAGGGGGTGTTGCTTCAATCCAAGTTGACCAGGAGGATAGGGAAGAGACTGTTGTCTCTCTAGCTTCTGAGGACAAGGGATTACCTAGGCTAGAGAGGAATAAAGGTAATGCACCCTCAGGAATATTCACTTTCAGCCACTTAACAATTTTTGTAGATGGGGAATTCATGATATATAATCATTCATACAAGTTACTACATGTTGTACTAATCTTGTACTAGTATCGTAATATCATGGATTACACAGGTGATCAGTTGAAATGACTCAAACATTGTGTTTTTCATGAAACACTTGTTGGCAAACTCAATCTGCTTGAGATTGAATCATTCAAAGAGGGATTGAACATTTGAGTGTCAGACACTGTCCCTAATATAGCAATGGTAAGTTGTTATTATAATAAGCAGTCAAATCATGCTTAGTTGGTTGCATATAGACTCTTCAAGGCTCAGTGATAACATTGTTTCAACAATTGTACACTCATTGTGTCAAGGATCCTACACAGGCAATAAAGCTGATTAGAATGGCTACAATCCTAGAAGGTGGACTGCTTGTAACTGATGATTCTGAAGTTAGCATGCTATATGATGGCAAACAGCTACAAGCATTGGGCAAGCATTTTATGTTACATCTCAAGCAATACCTTCAGGGCTATGGCCACCCTGACCATCTGATATACAATGAGCTAATCTCAGGCACTGACTGTCAAGCTACACATGCTGAACCAGCATTCCAAGCATGCCAGTTACTTTCTTTGATGAGCAGAGTGCCCTTTTTGCCTCTAACACAAGAAATATTAGAGGTAAGCTTTGTATTTCACCATAACAGTGTGTATACACTCATGCAGCAAACATTTTGCAGGTCAAATTTGTTCTGTCTCTAGTGAAGAAACATATCAGGCCTGCAAATGCTCCAGTTGGCTAGAAGGTAAGTATGCTACTATGAATATCTGAGCACATCTGAATCATACCACCTCTAGATACCACTGCAACCACCCTTTTTCCAGAGCTGCTTCTACTCTACCCAGCTGTCTCTTACCCTTAGTCTTGTTGACCTGCTTAATGCTCCTATCCCTGGTAACCCTCTTGCTGTCTCTGAATTTGATTTGTGGTTCTATCAGGGTAATTTTCTGATAGACCAGATACTTGAGATGGTTTTACTTCAGAGTGCTCTGTCCCAAGATGATGATGATGTCTCAAGTCCTAGTTATTGGGGTGTCTAATGAGGAATCAGACTTAAGGTCTGAGTACGACTAACTAGGGGTTTATATACTGACTATGCTACTGCAGATGAGTCAGTGTTACAACGAGGGTTACATGCGGTAGATAAGAGATAGGCATGATAACAATGCAGAGCATGTGAAGAGATGAAACATAAGTAGTCAGAAATGAAAGATATCCTATCTAAGGTAAATGAAAAGATAAGGCTATAGGGAATCCCATAGCATAAATGTGGGGAATCCCAAGCAAAGATAAGATAGATCCGACTAAGCAACAATGACTAACATAGAGAAGGAATGAAAAATTACTTCCGTGACACTAAGAGCTGAAGATGGCACCTCTGAAAGCAGCAGCTGTTGGAATAACACATTTCAATTCCTTATACATCAATCCTTCACAATGTCTAGCCATCACCTAGAGAAAACCTTAGCAAATATGAGGAAGAATGACAAGTGGGTAAACGTGCCATTTGTTGCTCTTTCACAGCTGTCTTGCAATGTCTCTTGGTCCATTACCTGAACTTTGATCCAAGTTTTGGAAAAGAGAGCATGGGTGGAGCATGGATGTAATATAGATAGCAGTATAGACAGGATCCAGTATGGCTTCCCTTATGGTATACAGGGGTGACATGTAGTATGCTATGCCAGAGGTCATGGCAAGTTGGTGGGGGGGTCTTCAAGGGCTGTGTAAAGTGCTATGAGACCTATGATCAATATAACAATAATGGATACTTGCCTCCTATACACCCAAAGCACCCACAAAGAAGTTATCAGGAAAATGTGAAGCAAGCATCTGGGAGATGATAAAGACATTGGAAGTGAGAGCTGGCTCAAGCATAATCAGTATATATGATAGGAAGTGTAGATGTTGGTTGCATTAAAGAGAGAGGTACCAGAACCAAAACTTGAGCCCTTTTGAAGAAGCTCATCCAGAAGAATTATGATAAGTGAAGCAAAGACAAGTTGAATGATAATGAGACACTAATATCAATTGGTTAACTGAAAAGACTGGCAAGAATGAAAACAGTGACTTGACTTGACTGAAGACATATGAGGTTTCAATAAACATGAGGGACCACATTTGGTTTATCCTAGCAGAAGTTGCAGGGTACAACTCGAATTAGAGTGATGATGTGAAAACTTGAAGGCTTTCACTGCACATAGTTCAAAGAGACATGATGGTATTAAAAGTTCTAGATAAAGTAAATAAAACTGGCAAAGTTTATTACAAAGAGTAGCAGAAGTTTACATTAAAGTAGCAGATAAGGTATTGAGAAGAAAAAAAAAGTCTATGCATATGATCAATAAAGTATGGATAGTTTAGCATGAAATTAAATGTGAATAAGCTTTTGCATTTTTGTCACCCTCCTGCTGCTGGTTATCTCGCCCTCTTCAAGATTCGCCAGATGTGATTTCTCTGCCTGTTCCCATTCGCATTCCTGCTCACCATATTTCTCTACCTCTTCAATTTCCTGCAGATGTGATTCCTCTGACAATTGAAGTTCCTGCACAAGCTGATCAAACATCATTTTCAGGGTGCGGACAGGTAGGTGGTGTGAGTCTGAGTGCAGGACACCTTGTAGGTTGTAATACTTGCAGAACTGATTGCATGCATATTCACTGCTGAACAATGTGAACAATGTTGCAAGGTTCCTATCAGCAAACACATGCTTAGGACCCAGGCCTCTTTTCATAGTACCACTAGTGAGCAAGATGAATGCCAGTTTAATCAAGAATGACTTATGGTGAAGTAATGATCTGGGGATTGGAGAGTAGAGTCAGACCACCTGCAATAGTAACAGTAATATGATAAGTAGTCATCAGGAAGGGAATAAATCAATAATGCACACCTTGTTGATTGGACACAAATGCTTGCACTGTTGTCTTCAACATCTGGACATGCTGGGTAAACAACAAGACATTGGTGATATAGTTCCTCATTGAATCCTTGTTTTTAAGGGGAACAGCCAATGTATTATTGATATACTTGTTGAATGTGCCATCTGATTTGTCAATCACTTCCTCTAGTAGATATGTGTTGCATTCATTGTTATTAGTGATTGCAAGTGCCACCTTGATGTATCGCATCTGCAGCACAATGAAGGGAGGGGTTCCACAAACTTCATTTTCTTTCTCCATGAAGTTGTATACCAATACTATTAAAGTAGAAGCCCATCGAGAGTAGTTCATCTTGACTATCAGGAGTTCAAATTATGTGGGACCATCATAGATAACTTGTTTGGAGGACACAGGATCAGTGTGAAAAGCCTGCTTGATGCAGACTTTGCAAGATGTTGAGTTTGGAAATATAGGAGTACTGGTGCGACTGAAGTATGCCAGTTCACATACACCAGAGATTGCATTTTTCTGCCTGAATGTAAGGGTAGTTGTGAATGCTTTCTCCACATTTATGGCAGCTTTAGACCCTGCAATAAGATTGTGAAAGCTGATAAACTCTGTGGGGTAGATTGTACATTTAAAAACTTTGGATTTGACTGCAAAGTATTTAGCAATTTTAGACAAGAGACAAATGTGAACTTACATATACTTCTGATAACCTTCCAGCTAGGTGGCTTTTACACTCATAAAGCTGCCTTCATGCGACCCATGTCAGGAGAAACTAGGCCCTCTCAAGAGAGGTGGGGCCTTTCTTTGTTTTTGGCTCGATTCCTTAACGCTAGGCATTAGAGTATGCACAAAAAGCTGTAGAACATGATGTACATCATCGACGAAATCCTGGACTCCCAGCTGAGGAAAGGAAAACTTCAATACCTGGTGCACTGGGAAGGTTACACCAGTGAAGAAAATACCTGGGAACCTGAGCCCAATGTCAAGAACTCTCAGGAGTTGGTTAATGAATTCCATGCCCTTCATCCCAAATGACCAGCACCCAGGCTCGAGCTGCATGTCATTCGAATGGATGACTTCTTCAGGATCGACGAACAGCTCTATGACCCAATCACGGTGTCACAACTGTAGTTGCAAGTCTTTTCATTAATCACAAGGCAGGCCTTAGAGCTTAATAAGTCTAAGAGGATATAGAAGAAGGTTCTGACAGGAACGTCTTCATATAGAGTAATAATTCCTTCAGTGTTAAGCTTGACTTCTATAAAGAAGTTCTGTTGTAGGTTGAATCCATTGCATGCCTCTGCTGAGAGTTTAGGGAATATAGGCATGAACAGTTGGCTCAATAGTTTCAAGTTTGTGTTTCTCTTTCCTTGTTCTGATGGAAAGGAAGTCTGATGATTCTGATTGCATTCGTGCTACTACAAGTAATCTCACAGAAGGATGAAGTGATGATCCACTTCACCCTCAGGGTTTATATAGTATTTCTAAAATAGGAGTCATTATGAGTCAGCCTCTACAGTCACCCATTTTCTATTGTTCACAGCCTCCAATTAAGGTTTGCCATTATTCCTAGTTATACTGTGGAAGGCTGTGTACTTCTGATAACTCAATTCTATTGGGCATAGCCTTCTGCAGCACTAGGCTGTGTTGTCTCATGACTAGTTCCTATTGTTCTTCTGGTCATGAGATCACCATTGTTTCTATCTCTTGTCTGGTGTATCTGGTTTCTCTTCTTTGACTGAGGAACCTCCTTTTGGTCCTCCCTTTGTTTGTGGGCATATAAAAGGTGAGGGGTTGTATCCCTATGCTTCAGTTCAATCCTCATCAATCATCATAACTCCCTCCCACCAAGGCCACTACATCTGATTCTTCAAGCAGTCTGGGGTGGTGCACTGCATTGCCCCCATCTTCCTTGATTGTGATTCATTCCACCACTACCTTCAGCATATCCCCTCCAATGCCGATCTCTGCTGGTTGTCTTTCTCTTGCTTTGCTTGTGGTGGCAAGCACAAGGTCAAGAAGTGTCTGTATGTTCGCTGGCCAATCCAGCATGCTTGTGGCTTGATAGAGGATCCGCTTGGTAAGTGTCTTGTTTTGTCTTTATTAGTCCATGTTTATTGATAATAGGCTTTTCCTTTCTTAGCTTGGGATGATGATGCCCCTCCCCCTACTTCCCAGCTCCCTTTGGAGGGGCAGGTTAATTAGGGGTCCGATAAGTGGGCTAACTCTCTTCCTTCTATCAAGAAGGAGGCAGTCGACTGGGCTGCCAGTCCCCCTTTTCGTCCTTGGACCCCTGGTCCAATAAGTTCTTTGTCTAGTGGTAAGCTCTCAACTCTCTCACCCTCTTCATGGTTGCTGACTCCTTATTCCCTAGTTGAAGACTTGTTGTCATCATTGACCAATGTCAATGTCAAGGTTGAGGAGGAAGAGATTGCTCCCAGTTTGTTGTGGAGTCCCACAAATAATTGGTTAGGTGAGGAAGCGAGAAAGATTGTGATGAGTTTTGTGGAGGGGAAGGCCTCTGGTGGAGATACAAATGGGCAATCTATTGGGGAAATAAACTAGCTGCATTAGATGGTCAAGTAGTTTCGAGTTTCATAGAGTTCTTAAGGGATAGCATGGTGCAGGAGATTGCCAAGACAGACTAGTTTAAATAGCTAATCGGACATGGACTCCCCTTTTGTACAAATAGTCTCTGCTGCCAATAAAGACAGCTCCCTTCCAAAGAGAACAGGCACAGAAAAGAGAGGAAAAGAATGGAATTTTAAGAGAGTGAATGCCAATTTCATGACACATGGACTCAACAGATGAAGACTACAAACCACCCAAGGTCAGTGACAACATTGACGTTCTTGTTCCCTTGTCCCCCACAGAAGTTGACTGACTCCTCAACCATGACTTCAGTAGCTCTGCCCTCCTTCCTTCCCTTCCTCCAACTGCATGATGAGTGTGGATCTATGAATCTAACCTAGTAAATGCAATCACGATTGTCCTACAACTGGATGATCAGGGTTAAGAACTTTGACTCTACTAACTTGTCTCTCCCCTATTGGAACTAGAAATTTGTTGGCGATACCAGTATCACCCCCCAACCTCTCCCTGTTACACACTAAGATGGTTACTCCGAGACTGTTCAAGACATCTCTAACACCTGCATTAATGTCGCACGGACGCAAATTTGAAGAGAGGGTGATGTTACAGATGTTTCACTTTTTCGTTGTCTTCACTCACTTTCCTTGTTGCCTTATCTAATCTTTCTCTTATCCTCACTTATCTAATCATTAAAGCTCATAGATCAGAGGTGATTATGTTATTGGTTACTGAAGATGTGCTCCACAGTAGCTGCACAAGGCTGTGTCATCAGTCAGCATTTGTCAGCCGTTCCATGGATCATCTCTGTAGTGATCACTATCACAATCAAGACTCCGATAGATATAAGTAGAGTATGATACACTTGTATCTCCCTAGTCTTGAACTTCAACATCATTACCCTTGTTTTATGCAACAAGCTCTTTGTTGTCCCCGGAAAGCTACCTAAGACTCCAACTGCTAATGTAACAGACAGATTGTGTTCTTCTTGGGGCATAAATGAAAGGATTCCTGGGGGAGAGCCTAGGTCCTTGTGGTACTGATTGTCATCTGAAGGGGGAAGCAGTTGTTGGCTCGCGTTCTTCTTGTTGACTATTCTTGAGAGTATTTAGTTCCTCTCTGAGCCTCTCGCTGGTGTCGACTTCAGTATAGTACCAGCTTCAGAATTGCTCAATCTATCCTCTCAGGTCCTTGAGCTCTTGAGCTATGTTAAATTTGATAACATCTTCTTCTTCCTCTGGAATGGTAGGGGGAATGTTACTGGGTCCAGGTGCAGGAACAGTTTGATCAGCTTCATATTCTTGCTGAGATGTAGACAACATTGAGGTGGAAAGGGGGATGATAGATTGTGCAGGGGTTTAGAATACTATAGGTTGAAAAGGAGTATCTGAATCTGGAGATGAGAAAATTGACTGTGATAAGTCTTCAACAGGATCCAGAGTAGAAATAATTTAGTGTGCAAGAAGGAAGTTCAATTCTTATTATGATTCAGTAGTTGAAGGGTTTTACTTCTCACATTGGTGGGTCTGATAGGGAATAGAGAGTTCAACTAAAGATTGGGGAACTAACTAGGAATTGAACTTAATCTACTGACTAGAGGTTAGGCTTTATATACTAACTACCTGAGTTACTATGAGTCAGTCATAAGGATGATTACAAAGCAGAATCCAGAATGTGACTAGTGAAGAGTCATAAAAAGAATAGTGGAAACAGAATGTGACTTGTGAAGAGTCAGAATGAAGGTACATGTGATCAGTCTCTATATATAAAATAGTAAAGTGGGAGGATAAATAGATAAGAGACTAATCAATTATGACTAAAAGAAAAAAGAAAAAGTATGTCTGTGACACTCTTGATCTATGCCCTATAGCTTCAGATGCATGCATTATCAAAATCCAGTAGGTTCAGCTACTAACAATATCTTCTCAAAATATTGTAACTCCTAATTATTGAATAAACATCTCTAAACCAATACATTGTTACATAGAATTCTTCATGATATAGATGCAGTGTGCATACAATTTAAATACAGGGATGGTTCATATGGGTTCACTCAGAGGTGTGGATCTGTCACAGATACTTTTTTCATTTTCCTTTTAGTTATACTTAATTAGTCTCTTTCCTGTTTACCCTTCCACTTAGCTGCTATATATATAGAGACTGATCACATGTACTTTCATTCTGACTCTTCACAAGTCATATTCTATTTCCTCTATTCTTTTCGTGACTCTTCACTAGTCACTGTTATGATTCGGTTGTCGAAGGGTTTTACTTCTCGCGTTAGAGGGGCTGATGAGGGAAATGGAATTCGACTAAAGAATGGGGGAGCTAACTAGGAATCGAACTTAACCTACTGACTAAAGATCAGGCTTTATATACTAACTACCTAAGTTGCCATGAGTCAGTCGTATGTACAATTACAAAGCGGAATCCGGAATGTGACTAGTGAAGAGTCACAAAAGGAATAGCGGAAACGGAATGTGACTCGTGAAAGAGTCGGAAGGAAGGTACATGTGATCAGTCTCTATATATAAAACGGTAAAGCGGAAGGATAAACAGAATAGAGACTAATCAAGTATAACTAAAAGAAAAAGAAAAAAGTGTCCATGACATACACCCACACTAAAAGGAATTTCGTCCCGAAATTTGAGGCGGCTTCGAGAGTGTTGACGGGTGCGGAGGAGGTGAAGGACTAGATTAAGTCCTTGTCGGAGACAGCGGTCGACAGGGAAATAATGTCGGCTGGGGAAGTATCGTCGTCGTCAGGGATGGTGATGGGGTTCGACGACGAACCGGGGGGAACGATGAGCGGACCCGGGAAAACAGGGGGAGCCGGGGAATCAAGATGGGGAAGTACCTTTGCGACTTCCTCATATTTCGTCTCCCAGTGTTTGGCCTGTTCTCGCCAATACTCACTTGCTCTTCTCTTTCCATCCAAGCTCATTCCTTGATTATACAATTCCTCGTTCAATCTCGCGATTTCGTTTTTGTAGTATTCGACGTCCTTGTGTAACGACTCGATGATTTGCTTGGGTGGGATGGGTGGCGCGACGATTTCTTCTGGCCATATGGGAAGGTCCCGGTTACGCGCGCGATGGTTATGTTGCCAGAGTTGTCTGGCGAGCTCAGCTTCACCGTAGGCAGAGGAGGTGGAAGCGAGCGGAGGGAGAGCGCGGCGAGGGGGTTGTCCTCCAGTGGACATACGAGGAGCGCGGGGTGGACGACCACCAGTAGACTTGCGAGCAGTTTGGTGTGAGCGTTCTGCGGGCATAGCGATGTCGATTTTTGAGAGTGAAAGATGGAGACGAAAGAGATTATAAGGATGAGTCGGAGTTTGGAAAGGTGACAAAAGTGAAAACATAAACGAGGGGAGTTGATACTGTGAAAGAATGATTAGGTCGCTGTTTGAATTGAGTGTTCGTATTCTAGACTTCGTTCTTTCGCATGGAGGAGGTTCTTCTTCGGCTCCCAGGTTGCTTCTTCAATGGGATAGCCGACCCATTTGACCAAATACATACGACGTCGGGTAGACCCGTGGTGTTGGAGAATTTGTTCGACCTCATATTCTTCTTTCTCTTGAATGACATCTGGAGGTGGACGGAGATTATCATCTACTTCCTCTGGATGGAGATCGGAGTTAATGTTAGTGGGTCTCAGGAGTGAAACATGAAAGACATCGTGTATTTTCCATGATAAGGGAAGGGCCAGGCGATAAGAGACTTTTCTGATTCTTTCTAGAACTTCGAATGGTCCAGTGCGTCGGACATCAAGTTTGAGAGTTGGACGACCTGTTTTTAAGTTACGGGTATCAAGATAAACGAATTGACCTATTTGGAGTTGGGTATCTTTCCGTTTACGATCTGCGAAGCGTTTCATAGTTTCAGCCGTTGTTTCTAGAGCTTTTGTGGCTTCTTTACGGGCTTCTGTGAGATGATCGTGAAAGGCATCTGCTGCGGGATTGGAAGTAGGGATCGCAGGGATAGATGGGACGAAGGGATGTTGGCCAGTGTCAAGGTAGAAGGGAGTGTGTTTCGTCGAGGAGTGCTGTCAGTTATTATACGCGAATTCAGCTGGGGATAGCCAGTTGGACCAATCGTCTTGCATAAAGTTTGTATATAAACGAAGGTATTGTTCAAGTTCTTGATTGGTGCGTTCCGTTTGACCATCAGTTTGGGGGTGATAAGCAGTGGATAAACCAGAGATGATTCCCAAATGAGTATTGAGAGCTTTCGCGAATTTGGAAGCAAATTGAGTTCCTCGATCAGTTATGATCTTCTTTGGCCAGCCGTGGTGTTTCCATACATTGTCCCTGAAGAGTTTTGCGACTCCTTCTGCAGAAATATTCGATGTCGTCGGGACGAAATGAGCGCGTTTGGTAAAGCAATCGACAACGACTAAAACAGCATCGTAGCCAGATGATTGGGGGAGTTCCACGATTAGATCGGCGGTGATTTCTTCCCAAGGTCAAGACAAAGGGGGAATGGGTTCCAAGAGACCTGCAGGCTTCGAAGGATAGAGCTTGACTTGTTGGCAGGTCGGACAGGATGATACGAATACACGGATGTCAGGGGCAGCACTACTCCAGGTGTAGTTCCGCAACACAAGCTCACGTGTCTTCTCGATTCCGGGATGGCCTCCATGGGGTAGGGAGTGGGTCAATCAAATTATCTCTGTGCGTAGCGATACATCTGCTGGCACGACAATACGATCTCCTGCATCTCTCACAATTCCGTCAGTGAAGGAGTAGCCGGAAGAGGGATCAGATAATTTGATACGAATGTCCTCTGGGATTTGGTTGAAGTCGGGGAAGCGAAGTTTTGACATGAAAGAGGGTTCGGACATGGAAATGATGGCATTGATGAAACGTTCAGGGGGGAGGAGGGCTTGGCCTTCTAATTCTTCTTTTTCTGTACGACGGTGGTCAGGTCGGCGAGAGAGTCCATCAGCTTTGTTCTTGACTCCAGGAGAATACTTGATTTTGAAGTCGAATCTGCCTAAGAATTCCATCCAACGTGCTTGTCGTCTGGAGAGGGATCTGTTCTGCATGAAATACTTCAGCGCTAAATTGTCTGTTTTTATCAATACAGTATCCCTTGCGCCCTCTAAAAGATAGCGCCAATACTTGAGGGAAGTGATGATCGCAAGCATCTCCGGTCATGGGTAGGATAGTTGTACTCGGCAGGGAGTAGGGACTTCGAGAAAAAGCCAACAGGGTGCCAACCATTGTCGTGTTTTTGAGATAAGACCGCGCCAATACCGAAATCGGAGGCATCGGTCTCCAGGAGGTAAGGAAGGTCTGGCCGCGGGGTAAGAAGGACAGGGGCTGTAGTGACAAGATATTTGAGTTGTTCAAAGGCTTTTTGACACAAAGGAGACCAATCCCAAGGTTGGTCTTTCCGCAAAAGTCCACAGAGGGGACGAACGACTGAGGAGAAACTTTTGATATAATGATGCCAGAAGTTGGTGGTGCCAAGGAAGGACTGGAGGTCTTGCAGTTTTTGGGGTGTCGGCCAATTGATAATGGCGTCTACCTTTTTTGGATTGATAGCGAGTTGACCTTTACTGATGATTGTGCCAAGGTATGTAACAGAGGTCTTCTCCATTTGGCATTTGACGGGTTTGGCGGATAGTTGATTCTTCTCCATGAGTTTAAGGGTTTCGTCAGTCCAGTGGCAGATTTCTTCGGGGGTGTTGCCCATAATAAGAATGTCGTCAATATAGATGTGAACACAGCCAGAGTCTAGAACGGGTTTAAAGAGAACGTCTATCATTCGTTGAAAAGATGCTGGGGAGTTTCGTAGTCCAAAGAACATAACGGTCGGTTCAAAGAGTCCTCAATTGGTGATGAAGGCTGCCTTCCATTCGTTGCCTTCCTTGAGTCGTATGTTGTTAAATCCCCATCGAATATCGATAACAGTAAAAAGTGAAGCAGTAGCAAGCTTCGGTACTTGGAGGATTTCCGATAGAAGGGGGAGGGGATAACGATCAGGAATGGTTTTCGAGTTAATGTAGTGATAGTCCTAGATGGGACGTAGACCAGCACTGAGACCTTTGGCATTGATCTCTTCAGCCTTTTTTGCAAAGAAGAAAGGAGCAGCTTGTGGTGATTTCGATGGACGTATTCGACCTGTTCTGAGATTTTCGTCAATAAACTTGTTAAGTTCCACCTGTTCATAGGGGGAAAGGGGATAAAGTTTTCCGACTTGAAATTTGGTGTTCGGGTAGAGGTTGATCACATGATCGAAGGGACGTCGAGGAGGAAGTTTGTCGAATTCTGCGGTATAGAAAACACACCAGAAATTGTGATAACGACTGGGAATGAAGGATTTGATGTCCTCCTCGATGGAAACTGGTCGGGAGTAGTCAACTCCAACCAAACGGATAAAGGAGTCATGTTTCAGACCCGAATCAAAGACGTAGAGTTCTTCCTGTGGGGGCAACACTCTGACTCGCATACTACTGAACAGCGTGTCACCAGACGCAAAGGTTAAGGTGCCTTTTGTCCAATTGATGGTGGGGTTGTGTCGCAAGAGCCATGGGAAGCCGAGGATGACCTGTTGCTTTCTTCCTAAGTTGGTGACCTCCAACCGGATTCGTTCTCGAAAAGATAGATCTGGTGCCTCGATAAACAGGTCTGTGTTGTGCGTGATGGGACCTCCTCGGTTCTCGGAACCATCAGCGTTTTGTACCGGTACAACCTCATCCAATGGATAGGTCGATATCTCCATTTGACGAACGAATGCTTCGTCAATAAAATTCCCTGAGGCGCCAGAGTCAATGAGTGCTATGATAGCCACTCATTGAAGATTGTCGGCACTCGTGATCCAAAGATAGAATTCGAGAGCGCCTTTGCCCTGTTCAAGTGTGCCAAGAAAACGAAAACTTTTCATAGATGGTGGTACACATACATGGGACACAGCCAAAGTGCTCGGGCATTTAGCACTTGGCCGGACTAAAAATCCTTTCGCTCTTTTAACGCTCGAGCTAGCGCAGCCCATCTCTCCTTGTCCTAATTCGCGATTCCCATATCCTTCAAGTTGTCTTTTGCCGTCCTTTTCTCTTTTTCGTCATCCTCTGGTACTTCCTCTATCCGCGCTTCCGATTCTTCTGTATCAACCCGATTGATCGTTCGGACATTTCGTCCTTTGCCTCGACCGCGATTTCCTCCTTTTCCTCAAGTAGAAGTTGAGGATTCTTGACGTGCTGGAATGTCTTCAGCACGTGGGCTTCGACATTCGTTGGCGTAATGTCCCTTTTTGCCACAGTTGTAGCAAGTGATGGAGGAGTTGTCTCGTTTCGCTGTCTTGAGAGAGGCTTCTCTCGATTCTTGTTTAATCGGGGATGAAGTGGTGGTGGTAAAGCGGGAAGGGTTTCCTCGGGGATTCAGTTTGGCTTCAGACTTCTTTCCTTTTTGGTCTCGACTTGACCACAACGCTTGTTCAGCTCGTTGCTCCTGGTACTGTTCTTCGAATTGGGCCGCTTTCGTCGTCCAATCCAGCAAGGTCGACGGCATATTATCCATCGAGTAGATCCGCGTTTGGATCGCCTGGGGAAGTCCGGCTTTATAAAACCAAAGTAAGGCGGCCTCGTTGTACTCAGTTCTTGCTGCGTGTTGCATGAATCGAAGGTTGTAGTCTTCAATCGTTCCTGTCATTTTCACTTTTTCTAGCTCAATCCGCGCCTTCGCTGCTAGGTTAATCCTTCCGAAAGCTTCCCTGAAATCGTCCAAGAATGTTGCGTAGTCCCATACGAAATTCCTCGTTCTATCAACTCCTTCCATGAACAGTCGTCCCCAAGCCCGTGGGTTGCCGTCACCGAGATAAGAGAGCATGTAGATGATTTTCTGTTTGTCGTTGTAGTCCTTGACTACAAAATTGAGTCGACATTGGTGAATGAAATCTTCAAGCTTCTCGGAAGTTCCATTGTATTCAGTTGGATCGGCGATTTTGATTTTGGTGGGGGCTGGAAGTGTGGGGGGAGCAGTCGTCTGGGTAGGTAGTTGAGTGGGAAAGATTGGTTGGGATGGAGGTTGGACGGATTGGGTTCTTCTTGTAGGATAAACGAAAGGATTCGAGGGGGAGAGTCCAGGTCCCCGAAGTACAGATTGTTGTCGTGGGGGAGGGGTGGCTGGTTCTGAGTCTTCTCGTCGACTTTCTTTGAGAGCTTTTAATTCCTTTCGGAGTTCGTCATTGATGTCGACTTCATTGTAGTACCAACCACGGAACTGGTCGATTTGTGTTCTTAGGTCTCTGAGCTCTTGCTCGATGTTGAGTGGGACAACATCTTCTTCTTCTTCTTGAATGGTAGGGGGGATGTTACTGGGTCCGGGTGCGGGAACGCTCTGATCGGCTTCGTATTCTCGTTGAGACATTGATGTTAGTGATGATGACGAGGGGGAAAGGGGGATGATGGATTGTGCAGGGGTTTGGAACACTATGGGTTGAAAGGGAGTATCTGAATCTGCAGATGAGAAGATTGACCTTGTTAAGTCTTCGGCAGGATCCAGAGTGGAAGTAGTTTGATGCGCAAGAAGGAAGTTCGATTCTTGTTATGATTCGGTTGTCGAAGGGTTTTACTTCTCGCGTTGGAGGGGCTGATGAGGGAAATGGAATTCGACTAAAGAATGGGGGAGCTAACTAGGAATCGAACTTAACCTACTGACTAAAGATCAGGCTTTATATACTAACTACCTAAGTCGCCATGAGTCAGTCGTATGTACGATTACAAAGCGGAATCTGGAATGTGACTAGTGAAGAGTCACAAAAGGAATAGCGGAAACGGAATGTGACTCGTGAAAGAGTCAGAAAGAAGGTACATGTGATCAGTCTCTATATATAAAACGGTAAAGCGGAAGGATAAATGGAATAGAGACTAATCAAGTATGACTAAAAGAAAAAGAAAAAAGTGTCCGTGACAGGAGACCAGATAGGTTTCCTTTCAGTGGTTTGCCCACTTGTTCATCAATTAATTTATGATATTTATGATGAATATCTCTGAGGTAATCAGAGCGTCGATCTTTCCCCTCATATCTATGAGGTTTACGGCTACGACTTCTGTGTCATTTTGTTGTTTTTGATGTCTGTTTAGACGTTCTCTTACTACCATGTCTGGTAGCGTTGGATAGTCGATTCCTCGACTGGTCACTTCCAGTGTCCGTCGTTTCGCTATGATCGGACTCATCATCAGAAAACAATCCTTGATCTGGGTCATCTGAATCACCATCGTCTGACTGGTGATACTGCCTTCTATCTGAGGGCAGCCTGCGGTCTCGTTTGGACTGCTCGTTTTGTCCTTCTGCCCATAAATCTATAGTTTCTCCAGAAGCGTCGAAGGCGATGCCTTGATCATCCAGGCCGGATCTTCCGGTTTCATGGATGTCGCCATTTCTCAATCTTTGGATGGCCACTCTATCCTTGAGTGTGAATGTTACTGGTCTCAAGGCCGCTTCATTTTCTTGTTCGAACGATCTGTTCTGGTCATTCTTTTTCTTACTTCCATGTTGATGTTTATCAACTCAATCAGCCGCGGCTCACCGTCTCTGATAGACGGAGCTCACCTCGTCTTCTTGTTGAGGACGGTGAAGCTCAGCTTCCGCTTGTTGCAGAAGTTTGTCTTCCTCATCCCTATCTGGACGAATGGTTGTATCCATCTTATTTCGACGGGTGTTGTCGCTATTCTTACGCACCATAACCTTGTTAAGGTTGTTGGCTAGCCTCATGAATTCATCACAACTAATTCCGCCTGTTCTCGTCTGAACGAGTGCATTGACCCTATCAACTACATTGGAGAGCGTCTCGCTTGGTGCCTGTCAGAAATCTCAAACCTGATACCTTGCGCCATCTGAACACACTCATTCTGCGCACCTTTGGATGATGTCATATCACCTTGCGCAATCTGAGTGTACTCATTCTGTGCACCTTTGGATGATGTCATATCATCTTGCGCAATCCGAGCGTACTCGTCCTACGCACTAAACCAAAGATAACTCAAGATCTACTGATCGGATTCATTCCGAAATTGGTTCATTGGAATCCCTAAATGCCGTGTGCCATCCGAGCGCACTCAACTGGCGCACTCTAAGCCACTCCACCATTCGGACCATCCATAATGGTCCCTTTCTTCCCTTTCTACTTTTCATCCCATACATTCTGTTAGAGTCCCCTTTGAAGGCTATATTGTAGATGACTTCCCCTTACATACAAGGTCCTTACGACCCTTAGATGTTCGTTCTTCTTAGTCCTTCATAAAAATCCCTTTATTTACTATGCATATCTAACATACGCATTTTATAGTAGACTACTCTAGTTTTGACTTACTTGTCTACATACTGTGGTTCCGCCTCGAATCCAATAGCTTCTTTGGAACGCTTTTCAACCCTGATTGTGTCGTGTTAGGCCCAGAGAACCCCCTTGGAACCTTGGTCCTGACAGTGCCTCACAGTTCTGCAGGCACTTTTCTTTTCGTCTCTTAGTATGTGTCACAGTTGACATCTGACTGGGTGTGGGCGATGGGTCTCATCGCTCATATTGATCATCTATTTCATCATGCTGTAATAGATTTAACATTTGATGAACGTATTCTCATTCATTCAGGTTTCGTGACAAGGAAGGGACTACTATCCTCATTTGACCCTCAGTGAGGGTGTGTATTAACATATCGAGCATTGGGTCGATTGTCATACTTACACGCCAACTTGTTGTCAGCGATGACTCCTCTCTTTCCATAAGTTGGGAACTGCCATCATCTAAGTTGGCATAATGTCTTCGTTCACTCTGGGGTGAATTTACAGCTGACGCTGGCCGTCTTTGGGTGTCGCTGAGGTCGTGACGTGGCACACCGGAATCAGCGATGGTGCTCGTCTGCGCCATTCCCAGGTCATCGTCGTCAGGTGGTTTGCCTTGCGAGTTGCGCGCTGTTGAGGCCCGCATGAGTCGAGTCTTCATGTGGGTCTTCGTCATTGACGGAGGCTGTGTCATCAACAGGGAGGCTTTTTCAATCAAAGTTGATTTACACAGATATTCCACAATTTCTTGTGGATGTGCAAAAAAGTGTAAGGATTGGGGATAAGTTATCACACTTTGCTCAATACCAGGATATGCACAGAACCAATGTATTGGGGCAATCTGGTATAAGCGGGAGTGGGATGTAAACTTATTGTTTACCTAAGCATAACTGGTACTTAAGGTATCTGGTACAAATACATACAAACACAGCACAGTGGCTGTATGTAACATATCTGTTACACTTGGGCAGACTTGGGCAAAATTAGGCAAAATTGGGCAAACTTGGGCAGACTTGGGCAGACTTAGGTAAAATTGGGCAAACTTGGGCAGACTTAGGCAAACTTGGGCAAACTTAGGCAGACTTAGGCAAACTTGGGCATATTTGTATAGATCTGGGCAAACTTAGGCCAACTTGGGTATATTTATGTAAACTATTGTAGTCTTGATTCAGGGAAGGATGCAGCAAGAATCTGTGGATATTCTACAGCTTATGTAAGCAGTTCTGCAAGTAAAGGGAATATTCTACAAGAGATATTAAGACTAGGTGCAAGGTTAAGCCTGTTGCAGAGTTAGAACTAAGCTTAGATAATAGCTACCTATCTGTCATGTTTAGAACTCAATTCTATCCTAAATCTAAGTATATTAGACAATGAATAATAAATTTATGTTTAGAATAGAAAACTGTGAGACAAAATGTAAATGTACAATGGATTTAGATCTACTTCCCACCCTTCTGGCTGATGTAGATGAAGACAATGAGGATGAGGAACTTACTACAATCAAAATAGTAGCTATAGGGCTACTTGTCTATAGCATCATAGAGGACTAACAAATTCATGCCCAATAGCAGCACCTAAGCTAACACTACCTCAAGTGCCCTAATCTTTTGCTAAACCCCCATGGAAGTACCCTATGGCAGTGCCTATACAAGATGTGCAATAATATGGCCTTCATCACTATAATAGGTTTCAATGTTGAGACCTTCTTCTACATCTTAGAGAATAGTTTTGAGGCTGCATGGAACTTGAGAACAATACCTAGGTGTGATGTTACCACTAGAAGTACTCCATGTGTGCTTTGCTAATCATTGGATGCCTTTGGGGCCCTCGGCCTCATTCTCCATTTTCTCAACTCCACAATACTTGATGTAAGCTTAATAGAGATCTTCACACCTTAGGCAGCACTTTACAAAGCCTCGTGACATCCCCGAGACTATGTTTTTATGTACAAACTAACTGGTCCCAGGGACTAACCTCTCTGAGAGGCTCTGCAGTGGTTTCAGCCGTGTGGAATGTGTGTGGCAGATCCCACCTATTTGTAGTGTCATAATACTGTAGATAAACGATTATCATTCATCGGGCATCCCTATCATAAATGGACCAGCTGCCCACCGACGTATATCAATAAACCAGAACTAGAAATAAATGTACAGTATAGCTAAGGCCTTGTCACAACTGTAGTTGCAAGTCTTTTCATCAATCACAAGGCAGGCCTTGGAGCTTAATAAGTCTAGTAGGATGTAGAAGAAAGTCCTGACGGGGACGTCCTCGTAAAGGGTGATGATTCCTTCTGAGTTAAGTTTTACTTCTACAAAGAAGTTGTTCTGCAAGTTAAATCCGTTGCGTGCCTCTGCTGAGAGTTTAGGGAATATGGGCATGAACGATTGCCTCAGTAGTTATGGGTTTATGTTTCTCTTTTCTTGTTCTGGTGGAAAAGAAGTCTGATGATTCTGATTGCGTTCGTGCTACTACAAGTAATCTCACAGGAGGATGAAGTGATGATCCGCTTCGCCCTCAGGGTTTATATAGTATTTCTAAAATAGGAGTCACTATGAGTCAGCTTCCACAGTCACCCCATTTTCTATTGTTCACAGCCTCCGGTTTAAGGTTTGCCATTGTTCTTAGTCATACTGTGGAAGGCTGTGTTGTTTTGATGACTCAACTCTATTGGGCATAGCCTTCTGCAGCATTAGGCTGTGCTGTCTCATGACTGGTTCCTATTGTTCTTCTATTCATGAGATCGCCGCTGTTTCTATCTCTTGTCCGGCGTATCGGGTTTCTCTTCTTTGACTGAGGAACCTCCTTTTGGTCTTCCCTTTGTGTCTGAGCATATAAAAGGTGTGGGGTTGTATCCCTATGCTTCAGTTCAATCTTTGTTAATTCATCATGACTCCCTCCCACCAAGGCCACTACGTCCGATTCTTCAAGCAGTCTGGAGTGGTGCACCGCACTGCTCCTGTCTTCCTCGATTGTGATTTGTTTCATTACTACCTTCAGCGCATCCCTTCCGATGCCGACCTCTGCTGGTCTTCCTTCTCCTGTTTTGCTTGCAGTGGCAAGCATAAGGTCAGAAAGTGTCCGTATGTTCACTGGCCGATCCAGCATGTTTGTGGCTTAATGGAGGATCCGCTTGGTATGTATTTTGTTTTGTCTTTATTAGTCCGTGTTTATTGATAATAGGCCTTTTCCCTTTTTAGCTTGGGATGATGATGCCCCTCCCCCTACTTCCCAGCTCCCTTTGGAGGAGCAGGTCAATTGGGGGTCCGACAAGTGGGCTGACTCTCTTCCTTCCGTCAAGAAGGAGGCAGTTGACTGGGCTGCCAGTCCCCCTTTCCGTCCTTGGACGCCTGGTCCATTGAGTGTTTTGTCTAGTGGTAATGCTCTCAACTCTCTCGGTCTCTTCGTAGTTGCTGATTTCTTTGCCTTTTTTAGTCGAAGATTTGTTGTTGTCGTTGACTAACGTCAACGTCAAGATCGAGGAGGAAGAAGTTCCTCCCAGTTTGTTGTGGAGTCCCACCAACGATTGGTTGGGTGAGGAAGCGAGAAAGATAGTGATGGGTTTCGTCGAAGGGAAGGCTGCCGAGTTGCAGGCCTCCGGTGGTGACACCAATGGGGCAATTTACTGGGGTAATAAGTTGGCCGCATTAGATGGTCAAGTAGTCTCGAGTTTCGTAGAGTTCTTGAGGGACAGTATGGTGCAAGAGATTGCCAAGACGGACTAGTTTAGATAGTTAGTCGGACATGGACTCCCCCTCTTTGTACAAATAGTTTCCGCTGCCAATAAAGACAGCCCCCTTTCCAAAGAGAATAGGCAAAGAAAAGAAAAGAACGAAGAAAAGAGAAGAATTTCAAGAGAGTGAACGCCAATTTCATGACAGGCCTGTGTGTGCCCCATTCTGCCCAAGTCTGCCCAAGTTTACCCAAGTCTACCCAATTTTGCCCAATTTTGCCCAAGTCTGCCCAAGTCTGCCCAAGTCTACCCAAGTCTGCCCAAATATGCCCAAGTCTGCCCAAGTTTGCCCAATTCCGCCCAAGTTTGCCCAACTCTGCCCAATTTTGCCCAATTTTGCTCAAGTCTGCCCAACTTTGCCCAACTTTGCCCAACTCTGCCCAATTTTGCCCAAGTCTGCACAAGTCTGCACAAGTCTGCACAAATATGCCCAAGTTTGCCCAATTTTTGCCCAATTTTGCCCAATTTTGCCCAACTTTGCCTAACTTTGCCCAACTTTGCCCACCTCTGCCCAATTTTGCCCAAGTCTGCCCAACTTTGCCCAAGTCTGCCCAACTCTGCCCAACTCTGCCCAAGTCTGCCCAAGTCTGCCCAAGTTTACCCAAGTCTGCCCAATTTTGCCCAAGTTTGCCCAAATATGCCCAAATATGCCCAAGTCTGCCCAAGTCTGCCCAAGTTTGCCCAAGTCTGCCCAATTTTGCCCAAGTTTGCCCAAGTTTGCCCAAGTGCCCAATTTTGCCCAAGTTTGCATTAATTTGCATTAAAATCTGCATTAATGGATGCCAATCTGTAGCGTTTAGAATGTGTTGTAAACAATAAATCTTGACATGCCGAGTCGGCAGTGTGACAATAAGGTCCGAATATCAAAAATCCACCTCTCTATAAACTTTAATCTGGAAGGGGGGAGGGACCCCCCCTTCTAGATGTAAATGGCATTGTGGATTATAATTTGAGTCTCCGCCAAGATTCAATATGACCGATCCATCCCAAAATGGATGGGGCCTTCCGGCTCCCTCCAACGCCTCACGCTTGACACCCCCAGCATCGTAGCCTGTTGTATAAGCTCAGACTGTCTGACTTTTACACCTGAAGTCATCGGATGGTAAGTTCTGGCCCCTCCTTAGGGGAAATCGATTCTTATTGTTATTATTCATCTCGCAGGTCATTCACACTTTGGGTCTTGCAGTCCATCTACGACGGCGATCTTTCTGCCGCCATAAAATGCCTTACCTCTCGCGTTGAGTCCCCATCTATCCCACTTCCCCTCCTTAGCACTAAGTCATTCGTTTAGACATACATCTTTGTGGATTCTCCGATGGCCGATTGTACCCAGTCACTCAACACCATCGCTTCCGGAAATGATCGTGCCCCCCTTGCGTTAACTGCGCCTTGGGGCTATTCTGCCTCGGAAGTAGATGCGATTCAACAACTGGTACGTACACGCCTTCTCCATCTCAAACTGATACTCATATCAGTGCTAGATGAGGTTGTCTAGTTTCGGCGAGCCTTTTGATCCCACTGTCCCCACCCATCATGTCCCTGAAGGCCAGTACAAGTTCGTGCGTATTTTCTGGTATTCTGGTATACATACTATAGACTAACTTAATACAGCCATTGATGCCCATCAATGGGCTGCTGAATCCAATGTTTACAGTCCCTCAACTCCCCCTATCACTCTCGTCCAATGCTGATGTCGAAAATGTTCCCCCCCCCCAGCCCAGTACATCTGCTCAGCCAGCGACCATGGTTGGGGGTGCCCGCCGTGTCAAAAAGAAACCAGCCGCTAAGAGAGCGCATGTTGCCTTGAAGCATGAAGGCGCCATCGCCGATCTCTCCCCGCTGATTGTCAAGAAAAAGCGAGGGCGTGGTGCTGGCTCGCCAAACTACTCACCGGAAGATATCAATGCTCTTCTGGACATCGCGGAAGACCTCCTCCCTGTTGGAATGAAGGGTTGGAAGGAGGTCGGGAATGCCTTTGACTTGTGGGCAAAGGCACATGGACGAGTAAGTTGAGAGTATCGATTGCTCGAGAACAAGTTCAAACAGGTAAGTTATTTTATTATATCAATCATTCTATGTATCTAATATATACATATCCCTTCAGCTCGTTTGCGTAGAAAAGCCGACTGGGGATGCTGAGTGCCCCCCCAAAATTGATCGCGCACATGCCATCCTCACCGCGATGAACGACAAAGTTGGAACGAGGGACCTCGACGACGAAGAGATTGCGAACGAAGCTACTGACCATGAGGTTATGGTAATCAGTAGCGACGAGGAACTCCCCCCAACGATTTTGCCATACAACCCTGCCAAGGTCAAGACGGAGCCTACCGACGTCTCCATCCCGATTGCGCGTCGGCCAGATGCGACAAATATGAAGTCGAAGACTACTTCCCACCAGATCCTGAACACCATATCCAGCATTCTGGACCCTCAGTTGCAGGCTGCACAAAGCGAGGAGAGAAGCACGTGCTCCCTCCAAATGGCGCAAATCTTCACATTGTCCAACCAACTCCGCGACACCCAGGCCATGCTCGAGAGCTTACGCACTCGCCTGGTAGAGTCGGATCATGAAAGGTATGCTGCGGAGCGCTGTGCAGACCGCGTGGAGTTCGCTGCCTTGATAAACGAGGCTCGGGTCAAGCGATCCTTTCGGAAGCGGAAACATCACTTCCTGAAGTGGGAGGACTCTGGCTCTGAGTCTGAACCCCCCACCGGTACCTCCAGCGCAAGCACTGGTAGCAAGGTGACCTACACCCGCATAGGTCCCATAGATCCTGTGCAGTCTGACATTGTCATGGACTGAAGTGCCATCGTGTTGATCATGTAGCATCCACCCACACTCTTTCTTTCTTTCCTTATACCCTTCCCTCCCTCTTTGTTATTTTACATGTAATATATTACTCACTAGCATACAGTTTGAATCACAAAAAGCTAATGTTGAAACTGAGACGCTAAGTTCCTACAACCATATGAAAACGACGAACCCGATAGTTCCATCGCTGATCTGCAAACAGCATATTTTCAAATGTATTCCATAGGTCTTCTTCATCCCCAGCTCTCCAAATAGGCATGTAGACGGTACGTATTTGATTCAGGCCGACCCGCAGGGTGCGAAGGTTGCACAGCCGGATGCATATCTCCAAAATATCTGCATGGCGCTGTTTGTAGTTGATCGGAAGTGGGACACGCAGTCGACCAAAGGTCCGCTGCAGTGTGAGGTTCCCCCACTCCACCGTTTGGCGAAACGACAGCAGTTGTCGATCGAAGTTGAGCAAGTTTGCTTGCTCAACTGGGTCAGACGGAAGTCGGCTCCCTTCCTTGATTGGAGCACGGATCCGGCCACAAATCCGATCACCTCCGTGAGGGAAGGCTGTGTCAGTAACAAGGTAAAAACCTTCCGGCGTATGGTGCCGGAGCTTTTCATAGACTGGCTGCCCAACGCGCGAATCATGCCAGCTACCGGGAGCATTGAGTCGACAGGCAATAATGAGGCCTATAGTGAGTCAGCGAATGCATGAAATGATACATCTAACACTTACCTGATGCAGAAAAAACTAAAATGGAACTAACAAAGTGAGAATGCAACCAACCATTGTAGGTTGCATTCTCGATCTCCTGATCTGTTGACTCCTGCACTGGCAGGTTTAATCTATCCATTGTTCCAAATGCTCCAGCAAGGAGGGGATGGCGGGCAAGGATGAGATCATTGAGACTTCGGAACTCGTCTTCGCGTGGCTATTGGATCGCCATGTCCTTTATATTACAGAGAGTGACAAGTAGCAGTTTGATTGAGAAGTTAATATAACGGGATACCGTTGCTGGGACGAGCGCGAAAACCTGTGCAAGATTAACATCTTGCATGGTTGAATTTAAGAAGTGAAGGATGAGTCCGAGGGCGCCAGCTGCGTCAAGGGAGCGGCGGTGTGTTCGTGGGGTACTAGTAGAAGAAGTGTCTTCGCGGGGGATGCAGGATGTACTCCATGCATCCCCAAAACTGTCGTGAAGGATGGTATGGAAGGTTGCAATGTTCAGGCCCATCGTAGTGATGTAGGCCCGGTCGCTCCAGCTGTGATATAGCTGCTGCCATGGGGTATCGCAGCGTGGGTTTGGGAGGAGCTGTTATGATTCGGTAGTTGAAGGGTTTTACTTCTCGCGTTGGAGGGGCTGATGAGGGAAATGGAATTCGACTAAAGAGTGGGGGAGCTAACTAGGAATCGAACTTAACCTACTGACTAAAGGTCAGGCTTTATATACTAACTACCTGAGTCGCCATGAGTCAGTTGTATGTACGATTACAAAGCGGAATCCGGAATGTGACTAGTGAAGAGTCACAAAAAGAATAACGGAAACGGAATGTGACCCGTGAAGAGTCGGAAGGAAGGTACATGTGATCAGTCTCTATATATAAAACGGTAAAGCGGAAGGATGAATGGAATGGAGACTAATCAAGTATGACTAAAAAGAAAAAGGAAAAAGTGTCCGTGACATACACCCACACTAAAAGGAATTTCATCCCGAAATTCGAGGCGGCTTCGAGAGTGTTGATGGGTGCGGAGGAGGCGAAGGACTAGATTAAGTCCTTGTCGGAGACGGCGGTCGACAGGGAAATAATGTCAGCCGGGGAAGTATCGTCGTTGTCGGGGATGGTGATGGGGTTCGACGACGAACCGGGGGGAACGATGAGCGGACCTGGGAAAACAGGAGGAACCGGGGAATCAAGATGGGGAAGTACCTTTACGACTTCCTTGTATTTCGTCTCCCAGTGTTTGGCCTGTTCTCGCCAATACTCACTCGCTCTTCTCTTTCCATCCAAGCTCATTCCTTGATTATACAGTTCTTCATTCAATCTCGCGATTTCGTCTTTGTAGTATTTGACGTCCTTCTGCAGTGACTCGATGATTTGCTCGGGTGGGATGGGTGGCGCGATGATTTCTTCTGGCCATATGGGAAGGTCCCGATTGCGTGCGCATCGGTTATGCTGCCAGAGTTATCCAGCGAGCTCAGCTTCACCGTAGGCGGAGGAGGTGGAAGCGAGTGGAGGGGGAGCGCGACGAGGGGATCGTCTTCCAGTGGACATATGAGGAGCGCGGGGTGGACGACCACCAGTTGACTTGCGAGCGGTTTGGTGTGAGCGTTCTGCAGGCATAGTGATGTCGATTTCTAGTGAAAGACGGAGATGAAAGAGATTATAAGGACAAGTTGGAGTTTGGAAAGGTGACAAAGTGAAAATATAAACGAGGGGAGTTGATACCGTGAAAGAATGATTAGGTCGCCGTTTGAATTGAGTGTTCGTATTCTAGAATTCGTTCTTTCACATGGAGGAGGTTTTTCTTCGGTTCCCAAGTTGCTTCCTCAATGGGATAGCCGACCCATTTAACCAAATACGTACGACGTCGGGTAGACCTGTGGTGTTGGAGAATTTGTTCGACCTCGTATTCTTCTTTTTCCTGAATGACATCCGGAGGTGGACGAAGATTATCATCTACTTCCTCTGGGTGGAGATTGGAGTTAATGTTGGCAGGTCTCAGGAGTGAAACGTGAAAGACGTCGTGTATTTTCCATGATAAGGGAAGGGCCAGGCGATAAGAGACTTTTCCGATTCTTTCTAGAACTTTGAATGGTCCAGTGTGTCGGACATCAAGTTTGAGAGTTGGACGACCTGTTTTTAAGTTACGGGTATCAAGATAAATGAATTGACCTATTTGGAGTTGGGTATCTTTCCGTTTACGATCTGCAAAGCATTTCATAGTTTCGGCCGTTGTTTCTAGAGCTTTTGTGGCTTCTTTACGGGCTTCTGTGAGATGATCGTGAAAGGCATCTGCTGCGGGATTGGAAGTAGGGATCGCAGGGATAGATGGGATGAAGGGATGTTGGCCAGTGTCAAGGTAGAAGGGAGTGTGTTTCATCGAGGAGTGCTGTCAGTTATTATACGCGAATTCAGCTGGGGATAGCCAGTTGGACCAATCGTCTTGCATAAAGTTTGTATATAAACGAAGGTATTGTTCAAGTTCTTGATTGGTGCGTTCCGTTTGACCATCAGTTTGGGGGTGATAAGCAGTGGATAGACCGGAGATGATTCCCAAATGAGTATTGAGAGCTTTCGTGAATTTGGAAGCGAACTGAGTTCCTCGATCGGTTATGATCTTCTTTGGCCAGCCGTGGTGTTTCCATACGTTGTCCCTGAAGAGTTTTGCGACTCCTTCTGCAGAAATATTCGATGTCGTCGGGATGAAATGAGCGCGTTTGGTAAAGCGATCGATAACGA
This sequence comes from Porpolomopsis calyptriformis, assembly GCA_951640195.1. Classification (NCBI taxonomy): domain Eukaryota; kingdom Fungi; phylum Basidiomycota; class Agaricomycetes; order Agaricales; family Hygrophoraceae; genus Porpolomopsis; species Porpolomopsis calyptriformis. The sequence continues at coordinate 2,041,162 of OX621169.1, read as the reverse complement.
CTAAAACAGCATCATAGCCAGATGATTGGGGGAGTTCCACGATTAGATCGGCGGTGATTTCTTCCCAAGGTCGAGACGAAGGGGGAATGGGTTCCAGGAGACCTACAGGTTTAGAGGGATAGAGCTTGACTTGTTGGCAGGTCGGACAGGATGATACGAATACACGGATGTCAGGGGCAGCACTACTCTAGGTGTAGTTCCGCAACACAAGCTCACGTGTCTTCTCGATTCCGGGATGGCCTCCATGGGGTAGGGAGTGGGTCAATCGAATTATCTCTGTGCGTAGCGATACATCTGCTGGCACGACAATACGATCTCCTGCATCTCTCACAATTCCGTCAGTGAAGGAGTAGCCGGAAGAGGGATCAGATAACTTGATGCGAATGTCCTCTGGGATTTGGTTGAAGTCAGGGAAGCGAAGTTTTGACATGAAAGAGGGTTTGGACATGGAAATGATGGCATTGATGAAACGTTCGGGGGGGAGGAGGGCTTTGCCTTCTAATTCTTCTTTTTCTGTACAACGGTGGTCAGGTTGGCGAGAGAGTCCATCAGCTTTGTTCTTGACTCCAGGAGAATACTCGATCTTGAAGTCGAATCTGCCTAAGAATTCCATCCAACGTGCTTGTCGTCTGGAGAGGGATCTGTTCTGCATGAAATACTTCAGCGCCAAATTGTCTGTTTTTATCAATACAGTATCCCTTGCGCCCTCTAAAAGATAGCGCCAATATTTGAGGGAAGTGACGATCGCAAGCATCTCCAGATCATGGGTAGGATAGTTGTACTCGGCAGGGAGTAGGGACTTCGAGAAAAAGCCAACAGGGTGCCAACCATTGTCGTGTTTTTGAAATAAGACCGCGCCAATACTGAAATCGGAGGCATCGGTCTCTAGGAGGTAAGGAAGGTCTGGCCGCGGGGTAAGAAGGACAGGAGCTGTAGTGACAAGATATTTGAGTTGTTCAAAGGCTTTTTGACACAAAGGAGACCAATCCCAAGGTTGGTCTTTCCGCAAAAGTCCGCAGAGGGGACGAACGACTGAGGAGAAACTTTTGATATAACGACGCCAGAAGTTGGTGGTGCCAAGGAAGGACTGGAGGTCTCGCAGTTTTTGGGGTGTCGGCCAATTGTTAATGGCGTCTACCTTTTTTGGGTTGATAGCGAGTTGACCTTTACTGATGATCGTACCAAGGTATGTAACAGAGGTCTTCTCCATTTGGCATTTGACAGGTTTGGCGGATAGTTGATTCTTCTCCATGAGTTTAAGGGTTTCGTCAGTCCAGTGGCGGATTTCTTCGGGGGTGTCGCCCATAATAAGAATGTCGTCAATATAGATGTGAACACTGCCAGAGTCTAGAACGGGTTTAAAGAGAACGTCTATCATTCGTTGAAAAGATGCTGGGGAGTTTCGTAGTCCAAAGAACATAACGGTCGGTTCAAAGAGTCCTCGATTGGTGATGAAGGCTGCCTTCCATTCGTCGCCTTCTCTGAGTTGTATGTTGTTAAATCCCCATCGAATATCGATAACAGTAAAAAGTGAAGCAGTAGCAAGCTTCAGCACTTGGAGGATTTCCGATAGAAGGGGGAGGGGATAACGATCAGGAATGGTTTTCGAGTTGATGTAGCGATAGTCCTGGATGGGACGTAGACCAGCACTGAGACCTTTGGCATTGATCTCTTCGGCCTTTTTCGCAAAGAAGAAAGGAGCAGCCTGTGGCGATTTCAATGGACGTATCCGACCTGTTCTGAGATTTTCGTCAATAAACTTATTAAGTTCCACTTGTTCATAGGGAGAAAGGGGGTAAAGTTTTCTGACTTGAAATTTGGTGTTTGGGTAGAGGTTGATCGCATGATCGAAGGGACGTCGAGGAGGAAGCTTGTCGAATTCTGCGGTATGGAAAACACGCCAGAAATTATGATAACGACTGGGAATGAAGGATTTGATGTCCTCCTCGATGGAAACTGGTCGGGAGTGGTCAACTCCAACCAGACGGATAAAGGAGTCATGTTTCAGACTCGAATCAAAGACATAGAGTTCTTCCTGTGGGGGCAACACTCCGACTCGCATACTACTAAACAGCGTGTCACCAGATGCAAAGGTTAAGGTGCCTTTTGTCCAATTGATAGTGGGGTTGTGTCGCAAGAGCCATGGGAAGCTGAGGATGACCTGTTGTTTTCTTCCTAAGTTGGTAACCTCCAACTGGATTCGTTCTCGAAAAGATAGATCTGGTGCCTCGATAAACAGGTCTGTGTCGTGCATGATGGGACCTCCTCAGTTCTCGGAACCATCAGCGTTTCGTACCGGTACAACCTCATCCAATGGATAGGTCGATATCTCCATTTGATGAACGAATGCTTCGTCAATAAAATTCCCTGAGTGTTAGACGGCAGTCTAGGGTTGATCGCAAGGTTTTACTTCAGGCTCTGGGTGTAGGGTTTTAAAGGGTTGGAAGACTACTGATTGGGGTGTTAACGAAAGAAACAGACTTATCCTAAGTCTATCTACTGCTAGCTTTATATACTAGCTAAGTATGAGTCATATTGACTACGTGTGAGTCGTAACGACTATGGATGAGTCATGTAGATAAGGAGAGTGATGGTTGACTAAATATAGATATGGCTTAGTCACCTTGTATTACTAAGCGGAGTTTGGGTGGCTAAGCAGCTATTGGTGTAAACTGTCTGATGTAAATGGGAATAGACGAGCAAAGGAAAAGGAAAAAATATATCTCTGACATTCACCTCCACAAAAAGGAAATTAGTCCCGAATTTTGAGGAGACCCTTCGAAGTGAAGGAAGGGTGTCAAGGGGAGGTGTAAAGGGATGGTAGAGGTGGGTAGAGGGGTGATGAGATGGGTGAGCGATGAAGAGGAGGGATGAGTGGATAGTTGTCGGATCAAAGACTATCCACTAGGTATACTTTTCCTCAACTCTCCAGTAGATATCACCTTCTCTAACCACACATCCAGAAGGGAGGCGTAAGGAATACTGTTCGTTCGGAAACAGCATCCGGTCCCTAGGTCGCGCCATCATAAACTGGGGGTTGAAGCAGGTGTCCATCTGGGTCAAACCAGTGGTAACGGCCATCCAACTCCCGGGCACGTCGCAACCAAGTTTCAGCCAGCTCCCTACACATCACAGCATTCTCCTCCAGGTCAAGGATCCTTTCGTACTTGGCATCCATCATCGAGCGGTACCCGTTTCGGGCAGCATAGAGTCGGTCGGCGACGCGATGGATGCGGTGCGAGATGGGGTCTTCGGGGATAGTGGGGGTGGTGACGTCGGATTCGTCCTGGTCTGGTATAACCATCAAAAGTTGGCGCCCAACTTGGTACGCCTCCAGCCAATCTTCGAGTTGATTCTTCTTGTTGTCAAAGTCGCTGTCCTTGTCGAACGTGTACCAGTGACGGTCATAGTTAAGTTCGCATCGACGTGCTCCAGAGATAAAAGGGACATAGGTTTCGGGGCACCCAGATAGGTGCTCGACCTTGGCAAAGGGGAGCCCTCGGTAGTTACGGTTTCGTCCCGGCTTGTCGATAGTATCGGTACGTCGTTTCGGCTTCTTGAACCATCGGGTAACCAAGACACTGTCGGACGAGGAAGAGGAGGAAGAAGAATCGGGGGGGAGGTTGGAGGTAGAAGCGGTGGGATTCCCTCAAGGTGGACGCCTCCCAGTCGACTTGCGAGCATAAAGAACTTGGCGGGGCATTTCGTGCTTCTTTTGATGATTGTCGGGAAGGGGAAGTCCTTATAATCGTCGGAGATTGAAAAGGAGAAAAAGAGGCTCAACGATCGTGATGTCGGTAGTATTTGTAAAAGAGAGTTAAATCGCCGCTTGAATAGACTTTTCATAATTCATTAAGACATCTTTTGCGTGCTTGAGGTTCCATCGTGGTTCCCAGGTGGCTGCCTCTATTGGGTAGCCTTTCCACTTGATTAGGTATTGTCGGTTCCGTTTTCCTGGGGTGTGATTGAGAATACGTTCCACTTCATACTCGGGCTCTCCTTCGATCACATCTGGAGGTGGTCGGAGATTGTCATCTTCTCCGATCGGGGGGTGGAGATTGAGATTCTCTTCTAGAGCCTTGAGTAGCGAAACGTGAAACACGGGATGAATCCTCCATGACAGCGGTAGCTTTAGTCGGTAAGCCACAGGCGATACTTGTTTTAGAATTATAAAAGGTCCGAGCCGGCGGACATCCAGTTTCTTTGCGGGCCGGCCAGTTTTCAAATTCTTGGCATCAAGCCAGACCCTTTGTCCTTCGTAAAACGTGGGTTCCTTTTGACGTTTTCGATCGGCATAGAGCTTCATTGAGTTAGCAGTCTTTTGAAGAGACTCTTCAGCGTTCTCTCTAGCTCTAGTAAGCTGCACGTAAAACTCGTTGGCATCGGGATTTGAGGTTTGGGTTGGAACTGATAAGGGGGTGTGAGGGTGTCGGCCATATTCAAGCCAGAAGGGGGATTGGTGAGTGGAGGAATGTTCTCGGTTGTTATAAGCGAACTCCGCCGGAGCTAACCAATCTTTCCAATCGTCTTGCATGAAGTTAGTGTAGAGCCGTATGTACTGCTCTAACTCTTGATTGGTTCGTTTGGTTTGTCCATCTGTTTGGGGGTGATAGGCGGTAGAAAGCCCAGAAGTGGTTCCTAGGAGTTCATTCAATGACGTAGCGAACTTCGATGAGAATTGGGTTCCTCGATCAGTAATGATCTTCTCTGGCCATCCATGGTGCTTCCAGACATGTTCTTGAAATAGCGCAGCAGTTCCTTTAGCAGACAGGTTTCCAGTTGTTGGGATGAAGTGAGCCCGTTTGGTGAATCTGTCCACCACAACTAGAATAGCATCGAATCCTTTTGAGTTAGGGAGTTCCACGATAAGATCAGCAGTGATCTGTTGCCACGGTTTAGTAGGAGGGGGTAACGGTTGGAGAAGTCCAGTGGGTTTCTGTGGATAAACCTTGGTCTGTTGACAAGCAAGGCAGGACTTCACGTAATTGGTGATATCTTGTGGGGCACCTTCCCATGTGTAATTACGGAGGAGCAATTCCTTCGTCTTCTCAATACCGGGATGGCCACCAGTGGGTGTGTTGTGGGTCAATCGAATAATTTCTGTGCGCAAAGATATGTCCTTTGGCACAACTATACGATCTCCAGCATCGCGCACAATGCCATCTACGTGGGTGTATCCGGAAGAGGGATCTTCAATTTTGGCCATGATCTCGAGAGGTAAGGGGGAATGAAAACAAAGCTTGGATAAAAAGTTGGGGGACGATAAACTGATAATCGCATTGATGAAAAGCGCATTGACAAAAAGTTCTTTTGGCAGAAGGACCTTGTCCTCCACCTCCTCATAAGACTCCGGGTAATGATCTGGACGTTTGGAGAGTCCATCAGCCTTATTCTTGATTCTAGGCTGGTAACTGATTCTGAACCAAAAGCGAGCTAAAAATTCCGACCATCTAGCCTGGCGCCTGGAGAGTTGATGACTGGTCATGAAATATTGGAGGGACTGGTTATCAGTCTTGACCATAATAGGCTGTCGTGTCCCTTGTAGAAGGTATCTCCATTCATTCAAGGCAGATATGATGGCCAAAAGCTCTTGGTCATGGGTGGGGTAATTTCGTTCAGCTGGGAGGAGGGTCTTGGAGTAGAAGCCAATGGGATGCCAATCTTCTTCATCATTCTCTTTCTGGGTCAAGACTGCACCCAGTGCAACACCAGAGGCATCCGTCTCCAGAAGGTAAGGAAGGTCTGGCTTCGGGGTCCTCAAAACAGGAGCAGAGGTAAGCGCATTCTTGAGGGTATCAAAAGCACATTGTTGCCTAGGAGTCCAAATCCATTCTTGATCCTTTCGTAGGAGCTCATTAAGAGGACGAGCAATCAGGGAGTAATCCTTGATAAACCTCCGCCAAAAGTTGGCAGTGCCAAGGAAGGATTGGAGATCTCGTTTCTTCTGGGGGATAGGCCAGGTTCTGATCGCCTCAACCTTCTTGGGGTTAATAGCAATGTGGCCTTTTGAGATCATCATCCCCAGATAAATCACTTCCTTTTTCTCAAACTGGCACTTGACGGGTTTGCAGGACAGTTGGTTCTTCTCCATGATCTCTAGAGTTCGTTCCGTCCAATAGGTGAGTTCAGTGAGGTCCTTTCCCATGATCAGGATATCGTCAATATAGATATGGACCTGCTTGGAATCGATAACCTCTTTGAAGAGAACGTCGATCATTCGTTGGAAGGAGGCAGGCGAGTTTCGCATTCCAAAGAACATAACGGTGGGCTCGAACAGCCCTCGTCGAGTGTTGAAGGCTCCTTTCCATTCGTCTCCTTCTTTGATACGAATATTGTTAAAGCCCCATCGGATATCCATGACTGTGAACAGTTCCGCTTCTGATAACTTGGTCTGTTGAATAATCTCAGAGATGAGAGGTAAGGGATAGGCGTCTGGGATTGTGTGAGCATTCAGATAGCGATAGTCTTGGATTGGACGTAGTCCAGCATTTTGTCCTTGGGCATTAACTTCTTCACCTTTGGCAGCAAAGAAGAAGGAGGCAGCTTGTTTAGAGTTCAATTGTCGTATTCGTCCACTTGCAAGTTGTTCCTCCAGGAATTCATTCAGCTTTCCCTGTTCGTACTCAGTGAGTTTGTACACCTTTCCGATCTTGGGTCTAAAGGTAGGTTCGAGATCGATCGCATGGTCAAATTCTGGTCGTCGTGGGGGAAGTTCATCGAAGGTGGTCTTCATAAACACCTTCCAGTGCCTCCAGTATTTCTTCGGCACATACTTCTTCATATCTTCCTCCACGGTAGTGGGTCTTGCATGGTCTCCCAGTGAGACCAATCTGATAATCTTGGCATAGGAGTCGCCATTCAATGTAGAGCCTACTCGTGACACTATCACTCCAGCCTGAGAAGTCTTGGTTGGGGCCACAGTCTGACGTGAAGTCAGTGTTCCAGCCTTCCAGTCAACCAGGGGATCGTTACGTTTGAGCCACGGGTAGCCGAGGATAACCTGTATCATATCTCCTAAATTTGTCACTTCCAAATGGGTTCGTTCCCTAAGAAAATCCGGCGTCTCCATCCACAGGTCTACAGCATATTCGATGGGACCTCCTCGGTTGTCTGTCCCATCTGCGTTCCGCATGGGGATTGGTCCTTCCAATCGATAAAAAGGGATATCGCGCTCCTGCACAAAATTCCAGTTTATAAAGCATCCAGAGGCGCCAGAGTCTATCAATGCACTGGCGGCAATTCGTCTACCAGTGTCTGTGGTTTCCAACCAAAGGGGTATGGTTAAAGCTTCTTCACTCGAATCAAGTGCACCAAGAATTTGGGAAATAGATTGCATAGGGGTAGTGGTACACATAGAAAAGGAGTCCGCAATGCACGAGCTATTGTCCGGACTGTTCAAAAACCCTGTTTCTCCAAAGCTCTCTTCAGCTCTTCTTTCCTCTTAGGCTCCCAGTTGACGATACCACACTTCTCGAAGTCTTGACGAGAATCTTCATTGGAGTTGACCTCCTCAATCGAGGCTGAGGTCTCCAGAACTCGAACATTTCTTCCTCGACCGGGTTTCTTTCCTCCATGACCTCTAGCTGCTGGGGTGAAGGGGCGGCTTCCAGAACCAGAAGTACTCGTCCTAGGAGCATTGGGACAAGAACTGGCAAAGTGGCCAAATCGTCCACAGTTGAAACATGCTCCTTTGGGAATTCCTCCTAGTGAAGCAGGCTTTTCTTCTTGTTTGATTCTGGGGGCAGCAGGGTTGGAATAGGTGGAGGGACCAGCAGGTGGTCCTTGTCGGTAGGGGGTGTTGGTGATGCGGGTGTTACGAGTCTGGGGCTTAGAAGATGTTCTAGCCAGGAATTCTCGATGTCGTCTGTCAAGTTCTGCAGCACGAGACTGCCATTCAAAGAGGGTGGTGGGTTAACGATCTGAAAGGTAGATCTGTCGCAAAAGGGAGGGGTTGAGTCCGTTTTTATACAAAGTCACCGAAGCTTCTTGTCCGTATCCAGTATCATGGGCCCATCGATTGAAATTGATGTTGTACTCCTCTGCGCTCTTGTTGAACTGCTTGACGTCCTTGATCTTCAGTTGAGCAGTTGACTTGGGGTCCAAGTCTCCAAAGTCTCGGGTGAGGGCTTGTTCAAAGACAGCCCAATCGGCACCAACCCAGTTCAACGTTGTGTAAGCGTCTACTTGACGCTCAGCCCATGGTTCTGCATTTCCTCTGATCATAAACGACAAGGCATAGATAATCTTGTCGGCCTCTGAGATTCCTGGTCGTCCCAAATGATTCAACTTCACTTGACGCAGGAAGTTGCGGAGCTTGGTGGGATCACTAGAGAATTCATCAGGAGGGTTCATTTTGATCTTGGCGGGGGCAGGGGCAGGGGCAGGGACAGGGGCAGGGGCAGGGACAGGTTGGGGGAATACTGGGGGTGCTTGGAGAGGTTGTGGGAATAGCCCAAGAGGGGCAGGGACAGGTTGGGGGCCTATGAGGTTGGCCATCAATACTTGAAGTTGTTGTTCGATTCTATGACTCGCTTGCGCTTGGTCTTGTTGGACCTGCAGCAATTGTTGATAATCCTGCTTCATGATCTCAAAGGCTACGCGTGGATCTTCTTCTTCATCCTCATCATTGTCCTCAGCTCGACCTTTCCCTTTTGAGTGAGAGGGACCCGCTTGTTCTTCTTGTTCTTGTTCTTCTTCTTCTTGGGCAGGGTCAACCGTCTCGTCGAGGATGGGAGCTGGGGCAGGAGGGAGAGAGCCTTCCTGGGAGAGAGGGATAGCAGGGTGAGGGATAGTGGATGATGAACGAGTCAAAACCATTAGTGGAACGGTGGCAGTTGGATATTGGGGGGCTTGACGGGAATACAAGGGGAGAGAGCAAGCCTAATCGATGTTAATGTCTGGGTGGTGAAATTGATCTCGTGGGTGAAGACCTTCAGCACTGGCCAGACAGAGTAGGGGTTGTATAGCGTGGAGTGAGCAAGAAGGAAGTCTGTTTCTTGTTAGACGGCAGTCTAGGGTTGATCGCAAGGTTTTACTTCAGGCTCTGGGTGTAGGGTTTTAAAGGGTTGGAAGACTACTGATTGGGGTGTTAATGAAAGAAACAGACTTATCCTAAGTCTATCTACTGCTAGCTTTATATACTAGCTAAGTATGAGTCATATTGACTACGTGTGAGTCGTAACGACTATGGATGAGTCATGTAGATAAGGAGAGTGATGGTTGACTAAATATAGATATGGCTTGGTCACCTTGTATTACTAAGCGGAGTTTGGGTGGCTAAGCGGCTATTGGTGTAAACTGTCTGATGTAAATGGGAATAGACGAGCAAAGGAAAAGGAAAAAATATATCTCTGACACTGAGGCGCCAGAGTTAATGAGTGCTATGATAGCCACTCATCGAAGATTGTCGGCACTCGTGATCCAAAGATAGAATTCGAGAGCGCCTTTGCCCTGTTCAAGTGTGCCAAGAAAACGAAAACTTTTCATAGATGGTGGTACACATACATGGGACATAGCCAAAGTGCTCGGGCTTTTAGCACTTGGCCGGATTAAAAATCCTTTTGCTCTTTTAACGCTCGAGCTAGTGCAGCCCGTCTCTCCTTGTCCCAATTCGCGATTCCCATATTCTTCAAATCATCTTTTGCTGTCCTTTTCTCTTTTTCGTCATCCTCTGGTACTTCCTCTATCCGTGCTTCCGATTCTTCTGTATCAACCCGATTGATCGTTCGGACATTTCGTCCTTTGCCTCGACCGCGATTTCCTCCTTTTCCTCGAGTAGAAGTTGAGGATTCTTGACATGCCAGAACGTCTTCAGCATGTGGGCTTCGACATTCGTTAGCATAATGTCCCTTTTTGCCACAGTTGTAGCAAGTGATGGAGGAGTTGTCTCGTTTCGCTGTCTTGAGAGAGGCTTCTCTCAATTCTTGTTTGATTGGGGATGAAGTGGTGGTGGTGGTGGAGCGGGAAGGGTTTCCTCGGGGATTCGATTTGGCTTCAGACTTCTTTCCTTTTTGGTCTCGACTTGACCACAACGCTTGTTCAGCTCATTGCTCCTGGTACTGTTCCTCGAACTGGGCCGCTTTCGTCGTCCAGTCCAGCAAGGTCGATGGCATGTTGTCCATCAAATAAATCCGCGTTCGGATTGGCTGGGGGAGTCCGGCTTTGTAAAACCGAAGTAGAGCGGTCTCGTTGTACTCAGTTCTTGCTGCGTGTTGCATGAACCGAAGGTTGTAGTCTTCTATCGTTCCTGTCATTTTCACTTTTTCTAGCTCGATCCGCGCCTTCGCTGCTGGGTTAATCCTTCCGAAAGCTTCCCTGAAATCGTCCAAGAATGTTGCGTAGTCCCATACGAAATTCCTCGTTCTATCAACTCCTTCCGTGAACAGTCGTCCCCAAGCCCGTGGGTTGCCGTCACCGAGATAAGAGAGCATGTAGATGATTTTCTGTTTGTCGTTGTAGTCCTTGACCACAAAATTGAGTTGACATTGGTGAATGAAATCTTCAAGCTTCTCGGAAGTTCCATCGTATTCAGTTGGATCGGCGATTTTGATTTTGGTGGGGGCTGGAAGTGTAGGGGGAGCAGTTGTCTGGGTAGGTTGTTGAGTGGGAAAGGTTGATGGGAGAGGAGGTTGGACGGATTCGGTTCTTCTTGCAGGGTAAACAAAAGGATTCGAGGGGGAAAGTCCAGGTCCCCGAAGTACAGATCGTTGTCGTGGGGGAGGGGTGGTTGGTTCTGAGTCTTCTCGTCGACTTTCTTTGAGAGCTTTTAATTCCTTTCGGAGTTCGTCATTGACGTCAACTTCGTTGTAGTACCAGCCACGGAATTGGTCGATTTGTGCTCTTAGATCTCTGAGCTCTTGTTCAATGTTGAGTGGGACGACGTCTTCTTCTTCTTCTTGAATGGTAGGGGGGATGTTACTGGGTCCGGGTGCGGGAACGCTCTGATCGGCTTCGTATTCTCGTTGAGACATTGATGTTAGTGATGATGATGAGGGGGAAAGGGGGATGATGGATTGTGCAGGGGTTTGGAACACTATGGGTTGAAAGGGAGTATCTGAATCTGCGGATGAGAAGATTGACCTTGTTAAGTCTTCGGCAGGATCCAGAGTGGAAGTAGTTTGATGCGCAAGAAGGAAGTTCGATTCTTGTTATGATTCGGTAGTCGAAGGGTTTTACTTCTCGCGTTGGAGGGGCTGATGAGGGAAATGGAATTCAACTAAAGAGTGGGGGAGCTAACTAGGAATCGAACTTAACCTACTGACTAAAGGTCAGGCTTTATATACTAACTACCTGAGTCGCCATGAGTCAGTCGTATGTACGATTACAAAGCGGAATCCGGAATGTGACTAGTGAAGAGTCACAAAAAGAATAACGGAAACGGAATGTGACCTGTGAAGAGTCGGAAGGAAGGTACATGTGATCAGTCTCTATATATAAAACAGTAAAGCGGAAGGATGAATGGAATGGAGACTAATCAAGTATGACTAAAAAGAAAAAGGAAAAAGTGTCCGTGACAGGAGCTCAGGACGTGTGAGATAGTGTCGATTTGCTCTTCGACATTCGGCACGAAGAGATTGAGCCTCAAGAGCACCACTTAGTGCTAAAACACCAAGTTGTCGAAGCTCACCCTCATCCTCTGACTGTGAGTCCTCATCTTCTCTCAACAATACATAAAATGCAGTATCATCCATAGCCCTGCTTGAGGTGAGTTGTCCTCATACGTCGTGGGGAGCGGGGGCATGCACAGCCTTGTTACTTCTTGTTACTTCTTGTTACACTTTGTTATGTTCCGATGGTTTCCGAAAGCTCCTCAAATGTGGAAAGCCAAAAAATATTATTTTATGTTTATTGACGTTTATCCATTTGGCTACGGTTTGCACCATGAGGATGGAATATAATTTGCACTCTGACTGTCACAGTTTTTTGATGTATTTAGGCTAATAAATGTCTACAGATTGGCATCCAATTTGCATTATTGTGCATTGATTTGCATTAATTTGCATTGATTTGCATTATTTTGCATTAATCTGCCTAGGTTTGCACAGATCTGCCTAGGTTTGCACAGATCTGCATAGGTTTGCACAGATTTGCCCAGGTTTGCACAGATTTGCCCAGGTTTGCATTTTTTTGCACAAGTTTGCATTAATTTTCAAATTGTAAACATGTATAAAATTGAATTTTGTCCAATTTGGTCCCTCATAGATCCGGCGTGCGAAACCTTGTCACAAGACTGGAAAAAAGTGAGCGTGTAGTTACAAGTCTTTAAAGCATAATCGTATCGACTACACGCTTAACCCATGGCAAACCTTATCCGATCTGCTAAGTCTGGCAGCGATTGGACCCTACACGACCTGCTGGCCTATAACATCAGAATATCCTCTCAATCCCCAGATAGGTTCTACGGCACACCTCTCCCAACGGTCGCGAGCCTCAGCAGCCTCGACCCCCATCTACTCTCTGGTACGCTCAGTACGGAGGGGCTCTCTGACGAGACCTACCGTCTCCTGCAGTACTTAGATCTGGCTTCGAGGGCGAATCCAGGCCAAGAGTCAGCTATCAATGACTTCGCGAGGGAGATCTTGCGTGTGCTTGGGTACGAAAGGCGCGGCCTCCTTCTCCGATCTCGTTACGCCATCCCCCTACTGATCTGTGGTGATCCGAATCAATCAGCACAGACAGACGTTTCCCTTAACCAGGGCTCGTCAACCATCCTTCTGGTGGTCCAAGAGGATAAAACTACCATCGGTACTCGCGACCCTGAGCCGCAAGTCATCGCGGAGGCTATCGCGACTTTTCAGTGTAATAACCGTACCCGAGGACGATTGGGTCAACCGGAGCTTGACGAAATGACTATTCCATGCATCACGATGATCGGCACTCGACCCATCTTCTACTTAGTCCCGGTCACTCGAGAACTGAGCGAAGCTGTCGCTACAGCACAATATCCGCTCTCCCCTACACTGGTCAAGAAATGCGTTGTGGCATCTGAAAGTCGTCGTCTGAGCGAGGGTATGGAAACCCCGGACTTCCGGCAGCTCGCTCTCCGACACTATACCGCCTTTCGCACTCTCGCAGAGGCCCATTGGTCGGCCTTTATGATTTCAATGGGAACAGGAGCTTGACATTGGAACACAAGGTCCTCCATACCTGTGTACAAATATTAAATTCCAATGTTTTGTACATTTCGTGACCGTCCATCTGTTGTGGTGGACATTATCATGCCCTGTGCCACAGTGGATGCCATCCCGCCACATTTAGAATTGAATTGTATCCTAAATCTGAGTACATCAGACATTGGATGACCTTCCACAGCCCAGATTCTAGATGTAAAGTATTATACTAAAAAGTGTTTAAGAAAGTAGATGAACCACAGCCCCAACAACTAACAACACATTTACTACAACACAACCCATCACTCCAGACCCCATACCAACCCTAAAAACAGCAGCAGATTTTGCAGGAGATGATGAAGGATTTGATGATGATGATGATAATACAAACCCCCCAGTCCCAACTGATGGGAACATAACAGATGTACCTTCCAAGACCACACCACCACTATCCAGCACCTGATCACTCTGCCACCCACCTCCCTTATTTTCTGAAGGGATCCCAGGCACACCTCTAAGATCCAATGTCACATTTGCATAGTTCAAGTTCGCAGCAAGGACGAGAGTCTTCCCCCCCTCAGTCCACAGACCAAGGTCGACGCGACTTGGAGAGGTATACCACATGGATGTCGCATTTGGACTGAACAAGAAGGGTGTGATAGTTGGGAGAGCTAGAGCAAGAACTGATGCAGATGATTTGATCTCGTCTGTGGTCGGGTCCATCCAAGAGACAATGCCTACCAACACATATTAGATTTCACATGAGACAAAAAAATCTCAGCCTTACCAAGAGCACCATGATTGATTGCAATGATGCTTTGCAACACAAACTCGGCTCCAGTGGGGTAACGCAGCCAATACCTAGGACCAAAAAAAAAGAATTAGCGGGCTCAGACACACAACAACGTCAACGGTAAATCATTCACTGTTCCTGCCCAAACCCTTGAGGCACAGCCCAGATCACTTTGTCCAGCTCCCAACCAAGAATCTGCATCCGCTGCGTATACTCATCCATCCTATCGGTTATATCCTCAAACACACCCTTGCAATTATCACACCCACAGTCACCATAATCCACCGTACACGGCGTGTTCCATTCATTCGACCATGTCACGTTGTTTCCGATCATGAAGGTATCCTGGAGTATCACATCCGCGCCTATAGCATACGACTGGAACTGGTAGTCTTGGCAGTTAAGCACAAGCGACACAGGATGATATGGATCAATTGACTTGATGGTGTTGTACGCAGCGGTCGTCGCGTTCAACGGGTCTTCAGAGCCATCTGGCTCGTCGGCGGTGTACCATACCAAGAGATTGGGGCGCGTCTGGTATGCAGTAACTTGGGAGGTGACCGAACTGGTATCTTGGTATGTGCTATAATGAATATATAAAAGGGAATAAGTACTTAAACGCGGGGGGGGAAAATGGATACCTTACAAGCGCATGTCGTATATGAGGTATAGCCCAACTTGTTCCATTCGATCCAGCACCATGTTAAATGCAGCCGTGTTGTTATATGGCGGGATGGGATGCACCTGTATTAATAAATTCGTGAGCGGGAAGCTTCAAAGGTATACCTGCTTTCGCACAATAGTGAATCTAAAAATATTGCGTCAGATCATGAACATTTCAAATATGATTGTTGTGGCGACTCTCACCCTTGTGCGGCTAGCTCATTCAATATTGAAAGATTGGAGGTGAGATGTTGGTCAAAGGTGGTGTAAAAGCCAATTGGGAAGACAGGAGCGTACTCCCCACTACCGTTAGCGGGGCGCGCGAGCAAAGCGCCTGTCCGCATATCCATTTTCGTAGCAGAACCCGACGTTGGATCCGGAAGGAAAGAGAGCGTCGTTGACGCGGTGAAAGTCTGAGAACCAGCATAGGTCGCGGAACACATAATATTATATGGTATCATACTCGGTGTCAAACTGGCTAAAGAGAACGACAGCGCGATCTTGCTGGCATTCAGGGGAACCATTCCCTGCGCCAGGGTAGTAGCACCAGAGCTAATGGTGACGGAGAGGTTACCGGATCCCATGAGGTTGATGGGACTCGCATTGGCAATTTGGGAATGTGTGAGTGGGGTATCAACAAGGAAGGCGGCAGGTGTCGCAGCATCGGAGGCTAGGTATGGCTTGAGAGCCGGAGCACAGCGAAACGCGAGCAACGTTGTGGATGTATTTGCAGGAAGGGGGAACTGGCCTGTTGGGGGAACGACAGGTTCAGAGCTCATATAATTTTTGGCGCACCTTCAAAAAAAAAAACCATGGGCGTTGGTGTCCTGTGTTGAATAATGAAGTTGATCACATACCAGCTTTGAGCGAAAGCCAACAGGGCCAAGGAGGAGAGGGAGAATACTCGTGTCAGGCACTGTAGCATGGCGGTTACCAGGCCAAGCCTTAAAGTCACGTGGAGATATACATTTTTGATAAAGATAATTGGCTCTCTGAATTTGGCGATGGCAATATATACTCGGGCGCCGCACAGATGGAAGGAGCATCGTTCGCTCTCTTTAGAGCATCAAGCTTAGATCTTCTGATTTGGGTCTTTTGTAGTAATCGAATGTGCTTGATCTCTGTTATAGTGGACATCGCGAGCTAGGATGGTTCCATGCCAAAATGACCTCGTATGCGTTGCGGCCAGACAAGAGGGTAGAGTAGATGGACAGTAAGCAAGGGAAATCAAAGGGACTTGATTTTTGGGTGTGCAGGGTAAAGGTTACGCTTGAACTAAGCTTTCCGGTCCTGGATGAGATGATAAGCCGAAATGTCCGAAACAGAACTCTCGTTTGCAGAAAAGGACGATCTGATAAGAGTTAGGATATCGGAGGAAGTACCGGCTCGGTGTTGACAAATGTTTGGCTACTAAAAACAGCCATTGGAGCACCATAGTGACGATAGCCGATGGAGAAGGAGAATTCAAGCCAACCGTCGCCTTCCACGCTTGAGCGGGTACCAGAGCTCTGGTTCGAGGATGGAACGATCATTCTGCAGGCGGGATCGAAAATCTTCCGGGTATACAAAGGACTGTTGGCGGCAAGGTCTCCTGTTTTGTTGGCAGCGATGGCTGAAGGGGAGGAGGTCGAGCTAATGGAAGGGTGCGAAATCGTGCGTCTGCAGGATTCTGCGGAAGACCTGACTCACTTTTTGCGATGCATCCACGAGTTCGAGTAAGTTTGGGCAAAAAAACTAAAAAATGGTCGGGATCGATCGTTTAACTTTCTATTCAGTTTCTTTGAACCAGGCAAACCAACTGAATTTGCGATCGTGGCGGGTGTGCTCCGGCTGAGTACTAAATACGACGTGCCCGTTCTTCGCCAACGCGCGATCACACATCTCATGACGGCGTACCCGATGACACTGGACGGGTGGGACAACCGTGCGAGTGCGCGGACGGTACCAGCGATACCGTACATACCGTTCGCGGTGCTCGAGCTGGCACGGGCGACGGATGTGGGGTGCGTGCTGCCAGCGGCGATGTACTGCTGTTGCACGTGTTCGGTGCAAGACATTGTGGACGGGGTGACGTGGTCAGATGCGCACCTGGACATGCACCCGGCAGACAAGCGGACGTGCACGATCGCGAGGCAGAGCCTGCTGAGTGCGAAAGCGCAGACGATCTCTTCGTTCTTGAAGCGGGAGGAGGAAGGGGGTGTGGGTGGGTGCAGTACGCGGGATGCGTGCAACACAGGGAGGCTGAAGGGTGTGTTTGCGAATACGGATGATGCCTATTGCGATCCGCTGTGGGATCGATTTGATTGGGACAAGTTTGGGAAAGTGGTGTGTGGGTCGTGTTTTGAGGCGTCAAAAGAAATGTACGAAAGGGCGAGGAGCGAGCTGTGGGTCGAGCTACCACGTTTTTTTGGACTCGCGGGATGGACTGAATTGGAAGAGGGACGATACTCAAAGGAGGGAGATTAAATAGTATGATTGACATATGATAAAGTACAGTACAGAACGTGTGAGTGATGATGATGATCTGGGTGGATCATGGAGGGAAAAACATGAGAGAGATTCGCGAGTTAGGGAACGAATAGGCGAGGTTGTGGTGCGGCAGAGATGTCGGAAATACGAAGCCAACACGTTGTCACACAGCCATCCGGATTTGAATGACCAGCATTTCCGTAAGCTCGATAATCGGCGATGACTCATCTAAACTCAGCATACACATAAATACATCAACATACCCCATCTATATCGTCATCTTCACCATGCGAACCACCACCTACTCTCCGTCCACACGAGCAGAGGATATCTCTCGTCTCCTTGACCCCTCCTACTCCGCCCATTCCTACTCACACTCTGTCTACGTCGATCACAACGGCACACTCCACGACCCAGACTACCGGGACTTTTCGCCCATCCCGTCCCTCACCGCCCACTCGATCGACGCCGATGCACTCTCAGATAACGACGACTACGACGTGTCCCCCGAGGACAACCTCATCGCACTCCAACACCCCTTCTCATTCCCCTACCGCCGTCCCCACGGCTACTACTACACCCCAGACCCGTCCTCTCCGACCTCCTATGACTCAACTCACGACTTTCCCTTAGAGGAGAAGCCGCGGAGACGAGTCGTAAAGCGCCCCAGACCTTCCCGTCCCTCGCGTCCCTCGCCACCCTCAGCCGTGCTCGAGGAAGACGCAGACGAGCGCGCGACTGCCGATCAAGACGCGGTCGAGAAAGACCTCGAGTGGACGCCCACCTGCGCCCAATCGATGCGCCGCCAGTGGCAGGCCATATCCCTCCGCTTCAAATTCGCCCTATTCAATGCGCAGCGGAGGTTCCGCCGATATTCACTACGCTGATAGGCCTGGTGCCTCATATCGATACCCCATGTGACATTATTGGACGGACAGAGGTGTAGCTAGATACCTATGCAATGTACATTCACGCATTATTTCTCTCTTCTCTTCTTTGTTGTATGTACTCGGACGTATGAATTAGCCGATTGAATCGAAATCGCCTTCCTCGGCACGTCATCGCCATTACTCATTCACATGACTCAATTGACTCTCCTCCTCGGCCTTATTCGGCTCTTTATTCCGAATGCTGTTCTGGCCTTCTCGGGCAATCTCATATTCCGACTTTTGCCGTATTCCGCCTTACAGCTTTCTGGATCATCTCTTAATGCTGTTAATATAATTAAAATAATACAATTATAAGACTTCCCCATCCCGTCTTGCACTGTTCTTCGCACTCGTGATCGCCCGAGGCCCAATCGGCATCGTCGCAGATCGACTCAGTGCTTTCCGATGTTTATACGTAGACTCCACTTGTGGACGATTAGGTCCAACTAGTGGTGGTGGTGGTAATGGCCCAGATGCCATCCTCATCGTCCCCGTAACCGTTGCTGTTCCCGTCGTCATCGTCGCCGTCATCCCATCTACGATCACTGGCATATCTTGTGGAACACATGGGAACGCGTCAAACAGTTCCTTCCCAAGCCCGGAACCGCCAGATGATGATGTCGATGCTCCAGACGCCCATGACACCGGCCTTTCATCAGGCACCCCAGATGGCCCGTCAGCTTGACCAACGACAGGCGTGGGTGTGATTTCTTTGTCGTTAAATGCCGCAGCGACAATTAGCGGAGGGGGCAACCGGGGAGGTACCGACGATTCTATTTTGTCTTTGTCATTTTCGTATTTGTAAAAAAAAAATCAAATCGAATAAAGAGAAAATCAAAGCCAAGAAGGCGAAACAAAAAATCACAGAGAGATAGAAATTGAAATTCACCACCTACCAGATACATCCGACATACTCGTCGTCGACTTCGTCCGGCCCCGCTTCCATATTTTCTCCGCGAACGACACGGCCAGGCCAATTCCCCCGCTTCCGTGCTTCTTCTGTGGCATCGACGGCCACCCGATCCCCAACATAGACCCACTCCTCTTATGCACAACACCCCGACGCCCGTTCCTCGCGACAGACTCCAGATCAGATCCTCCTCCTCCTCCTCCGCCCGGCACCGAATCCTCCGACGAAAGCTCAGATGACGTAGACAAGCTTTCCCGAGGTTGACCACCCGCGATCGAAACATTATTACCCATCTTCCGATAATACCCCCCACCAAAGTACCGTGTCCGAGGTGACTTGGGCGGCGGAACCGGCGGAAGATCGGTGCTCTTTCGCGCTATCGGGTTCCATTCTGAAACCCGGCTAAGTCGTCCGCCGTCTCCAGATCGCGAACGTTGCACAGTCTTCACAGCCGAAGGACTCGACGACGCCCGATGGTAAAGAGGCCGCTGCTGCTGTGGTTGTTGTTCCCCACCCGCCCTCACGCTCGATTTCTGCCTCATATAAAATCGCTCCTGACCGGTAGCATATTTAGACATGGCCTGGAGTGATTGTCTAGCGGCCGCACGGTGTTCGCTCGGGATATCTCCCTCCAATAACCTCTTCTCTAGCTTTGCGGCCTCTTCTAACAACTCCGCCAACTCCATGTACCCAGGGCTTTCGGGCTCCACGTTCGCACTCGCCGTCAACCGCGTCCGCGCCGGATGGGGACCGCTGGGAACGCCTCCCCGGTAACTCGACGATGGCCCAGACGTCGGCGGCATCTCAGTCACCTTCCCGTGAACGACGGCTGAAAAACTGATCGGCTTCGATTCCGACACTCTCAATCCCCCCCCAAACTCGAATTCTTCCCCATAGGGCGAGCGGCTCGCAGGCGGGTGGAAATACGAATGCGTATGTGTAGACCCTCTGCCAAACTCACTCCCCACCTCAGTTTCCGCACTCCGCGTATCCCCATAAGGTGCAGTGCGGGATGTCATGGATGACACTCGGCGGGCAAGCGCTTCCTTGGCTTCCCTTTCCTCGACCATGCTGATCGCCCGTGGGCGTACTGGACTTTCGGGGGTCAGGTAGGCTGGATCCATCGTCAATGATGGTGAAGGCGAGTACAGAGGGGAAGATGACAAATAGGAATGGGAAGATGATGAATGGGGAGGTGTATCGGGACTCGTGGGATGCTCGGGAGAAATGGGAGTGTTCGATGGATGTATGGCTTCTCTGGTGGTAGCTACGTCATGTAGATCTGGCTCAGGGCCAAAAGAAGCCGCAGAGGATGGCAAGTCATTAACGATCTCGATTCCTTCTGATACGTTGGCTAGTTCGATCTTGATGTGAGGCAGTCTGTCTTGCCAGGTATGACTATCCCGAATGATCCGTTCCTTTGATGACTCGGTCGAGTCCGTAGACAATTCCTGTGATACGGGGCTGTGTAAAAGCTCAGCTTCGGATTCGGATTCCTGTGGAGAAACCACAGGCGATTGCGTGGTAGGAATCGCCTCCCCGACAGGTATATCTTTCTCGCCGGAGATATCATCCGCGTGACTAGAGACTTCAAGCGAAGGTTTGGGAGAATAGTTCACTTCGTGGGTTACGGGCGCGACTGGCATTATAGCCTCATCCTCCGGTTCCGGGGAAGGAACTTCTATTATGGGTATAGTGATAGGCACATCAGACTCCTCCACGATAATCGTTTTTTCCGTAAATTCTGTGGGTGGTAGATCCTCAGCGCGGTTTTCCTTAATGTCCAGAGGTGTTGTAACGTCTTCAAATGAGACAATCGTAATTTCTGGTGGGATGTGGTTTGGTATCGTGTCAATCCCGGAACATGGTTCGTCCGCTTCCTCTGGTTTTGACACATCACTTGGTGGAGAGGGAGATGGGCCTTCATGTGGATCTATACTCTCGGAAGCACGCTCTTCAGCAGGGTGGTTAGCGGGTTCCACGCTGGCGGGTGGTATAGGTTCTTCGCCACCAAATGCCGCCAGCATCTCCTCGAAAGACATACGCGTGACCTCCGGCTCCTCCACTGGCAACAGTGACACTATGGGTTCAGGAGCTGCGGATGGCTCTTCGCAAACACGGTCCTGAGTGGACTCCTTCTGGAGCGAAGGAGATTGCTCCGGCTCAGAGACCTCTGTGTGCAAATCGGTTATACGATCAGCGTTTGAAGGCAAGGTTGCAACAACAAGAGATGATTTTCTTGAATGTGCTGGCTTCTTGGGTGTCAAAGGCGTCTCTTCTTCTTCGGAAAAGATTAACGAAGGCAGTCTCTGGGCTAAAAATGGTGATACCGGCCGAGGCAAAGAAGTATCACGGGTATCGTATTTGCCAATGGGAGATGTATTCTCAGCACGCCGGGCAATTTCAAGTGCGTTAGCGAACGAGCTCCTGCGAGGAGAAAGAGATGAAGAACGAGGTGGGGGGTAATCAGTATAGAATGCAGTTGGCGGGAATGAAGGAGACTGAGGCGGGGAGCCCGGCTCTCCCGACGGAGAATTGGCTGACGGAGACGGGACGAACTCGTATGTGGGAGACCCATCAGGGCTCCTAGCATCGTAGTCTTCTGAGACCCTGCGATTTCTCCTTTCTGGGGTACCACTTGGGAGCGGAGAGGTGGAACGACTGCCACCCGTCGACCTCACAACCCCAGGGATTCGGTTCCCGTACAACTCGCCTTTTCTGCGGGTCTGCCCACCGTCTGAAATGGGGGGTGCACCTAATCCAAAACTGCCTCGAGGGGCAGGTACCGCGCCTTTCTGCTCAAATTGGGCTATCTTGTCTCGAAGACCACCACCATGATTTGAAGATGGACCTGACAAGGGTGAAGAGGGCTGGCGTTGCTGCACATTGCGCTGCTGAAAGGCCGCAATGCGTTCCTTTAGATTAACTGGGGGAGCTTGGACTTTCTGGGTTGTCCTGTAGCATCGAAAATTAGGGCTAGTAGCTTTCAGATACTAAGAGTAATGGTTAACGTACATTTACTGGAACGAAGGATGCGTCGGGTTTTGGGGCCACGTTGAAAACCTGCATACAAATGCAGCTCCTCGCTGCGTCAGGTTGCGAAGATATGGGCGTCCAGACTACCAAGGCTCACAACCGCGACAACAGCCTTTGATCTTGACTTTCGTTCACGTGGAAAATGTAATTTTATTATGTAATAATGATCTAAGTGCGAATTCTCTGCCGAGATGGCCGCCTCGGCTCCAGCTCCTCGAATATAAACCCCTCCTCGCTCGGGCTGCGGCTATCCACGTATTCTGACGTAGTGTTATCTACTTGTTCTTCGTCAGCGGTATAAACTGGAGAGGGTCGTCCCATCTTCCGCCTTTTGTTCTGGTGCCCCTGCCCAATCCCGTACCTTCCCAGTTGATCCTCATAGTCTGATCGCCTTCTTGCCGTACTTCTATAATATCCCCGCTCGCCTTCGGAATCAACCTCTGGTGTCCCATTCGTATAGCCGTTTATATCCACCCGATCAGGAGAGTTGGTCCTAAGAGTTGTGTTCAAAAGAGAATGAAACGTCTTCTTCTCATATACTTCCTGGACCAGACGTCGGTGGTTTATAGTCTAAAGGCAAGATGATCGATCGGACAGTATACCAAGACAGAACACCCACCTCTTGTGTGACACCCACAACACGTGAAAGAATGCTGAGATCCTCTGGCTCGAATCGGCGCCGTAAAAGATGAGCGCGTCCTTCTCGGCGAGAGCCCATTGTCCCCGCGCACGTATAAGCAGCGGTAGTTAGGATCCCATGTGCCCCAGCGAAAGTCGCGCGAATTTTGGCGATCCCGTATGATCCTCTAGAGATGTCGTTCGCTGCAAAGAGCGAAGGATCACCGAATTTTTCGTCAGTAATAAATAAACAAACAAATAACCTGAAACCAACATGGATCAGCAGGGTCTTCGATGGATAATAAATGGCTCTTGCGGTCATCTAACCACCCCCTTCTCCTCTTGCTGTAGTATTTTCCACCTTTCCTAACGGAAATTCCGACCTCGTCATAGTTGAAGTAGCAGCCGTAGAGTTCGAAAAATTCTACCACCAATGCCCCCAGATTTTTCTCAGGATCTATTTCTCCTCGGCGAATTTTAGGGTGCATCTGAAGGAAGCTGATGGCCAAGCAAACGATGCTATAGCTTCCAAGACCACCGGTGAATACTTCGTTCATATTGCGTTGACTGAGAAACAGTTTCGTGATCATGATGAGACTCCTAAGTGCTAAGCCTTGGCCTGTACCGTGCATATCTTTCAGGAATCCGTTAATGATCTTTCCAGCGGTAATTCCGTTGCCGTGGTTGATGCTGATATCAACGCGAAATCGCCCATGGGTGGTGATGAACTTGAGGATCGGGACCTTTGCCGTCGCGATGATAGAAACCTTGGGGGTGATTTGCGCGCGTTTCAATGCATTAGCAAGAGCGCGGAGGACGGTCACTTTCTTGCTATAAGCCATAGAATCAGACAAGATGACCAGATCGATATCGCTGGATTGAATCGTAAGCAAAATATGCAAAGCCACCATCAGGCATTCGCATTGGAAAGAAACACGTACCCTAATGGGAGATACAGTTTGGTTTCGTAGCTACCAAAGGGATGCACTGTGGCATCCGGAAAGGCTTCAGTAACCGCGTTAGTGATAAGTTGTACCACCAATCCGCGAACCTCATCTTCGGCAGGTGTCGGCGAGATGTATTTGAGAAATGCCTCCACCTCTTTGTGCATTCTGTGAAATTGAGAAACCCGAGAATGGGAAAACAAGGGAAGGAGTTCATAAATCAACGTTATATCTTCTCAGCGGAGAACACGCACAGCTCAGCCACATTGTTGCAGCGTTCCCAGTTGACGTCTGCAACCCAAGGTGCCTTTCGCGCCGATGGATCCACTCGCCACCTTTTGTTTTCGTACTCATCGTTGGTGTCCACTTCTAGTTTGCGCTTGCCTCTATTCCTATCTGGATTCCTTTCCCTACTGCTATCCCGAGCCTTCCCTTTTCCCCGGTCCGTACCTCCTTCCCACCTGTCCGCACGCGAATCTCTCACATAAGGGTCTCGCTGACTCGTCTTGCCTTTATCCCATTCTCGATCAGGAAAGGATGGCTCACCACGGTCCCTCAAACGATTGGGTTGTGGGTATCGATTCTGAGGTGGATGCCAAATTTGGGATGGTGAAGGAGGGTTAGATACAGGGAATGGAATGAAATCGTCTCCCTGATCGAAATTTGTTTTCGCGGAGTCTTCGTTCTGCTTCGCTCGACTTGGTGGCCTCTGGTCCGGGAGAGCTTCACGATGTTTTTGGGCATGCCTTGTTTCCTTCGAGACTCCTGCCAAACGAGAAGAGTTGGCGGTTAGCTCGTTCATGGTGAAAGTGGCCGTCAGCCAGGCAGTCGCGGCTACTGTTTGGTTTGTATGTTACAAACAAATAATGATGTATGATGTACATATTGCTATTTTCACGTGATTGACCGCACTGTGGGAAAACACCAAAAAGGTGCAAGCCGGTCACGAAATTTGTAACAGCGATATCTCAATAAATACTGGCTCAATTGACAAGCTGCAGCACTCTACGTGCTCAGCTCATTGTTGCGCAGGTCATCATTATGGCATTTTGTAGTATACTTGCCTGTACATATTTTTCATTTTTCACCCAGCCAATTAGCTAGTACAATTCATAACAGTGATATCTCAATAAATACTGACTCAATTGACAAGCTGCAACACTCTAGATGCTCAGCTCATTGCTGGGCAGGTCATGAACCCATTATTTCATTTATAATTTCAGTCAGTAACACAGCATTGTTGTTTAATTTCAGTCAGTAATCTAGCATGGCAGAAGATCAACCCATTATATTGGTAAACATGCATAAGATCATGAGGTGATGGGTTCATGACCTGCCCAGCAATGAGCTGAGCATCTAGAGTGTTGCAGCTTGTCAATTGAGTCAGTATTTATTGAGATATCATTGTTATGAATTGTACTAGCTAATTGGCTGGGTGAAAAATGAAAAATATGTACAGGCAAGTATACTACAAAATGCCATAATGATGACCTGCGCAACAATGAGCTGAGCACGTAGAGTGCTGCAGCTTGTCAATTGAGCCAGTATTTATTGAGATATTGCTGTTACAAATTTCGTGACCAGTTTGCACCTTTTTGGTGTTTTCCCACAGTGCGGTCAATCACGTGAAAATAGCAATAAATGGTAAATGCAAGTGATGGAAAATGCAATCCCAACTTAATGAAAACCACAAGCCTACCAGCCAATGATCTCGGTCAGTTACCTCACGGCCACTTATTCATAGGCTCACCTTTACTCTTCAGGCATTTTTCGTTTTCAATCAGAAAGGAGAGGTATGCCAAATACTACTTCTTCAGAACATCAAGCAAACGAATCATGCCCACAGGTTCTCATCTCAAGACTTTATCGGACCGACTTCAAGTAAGCCTCGTTAGATCGTCATTGAAACTTTTTTTCAAGTCTACTTTAGGAGGTCCATTGCAGATGTTTTTAGGATACAGGTGGTTTCTAACAGCGATGTGAGATCACCTATCATCACACTTGGTTCGACCAGTTTTTTTCACGTCCGGGTGAATAATCTGTACGTTGTTGCGATCACGAAGTACGTTTCGCAACAATCCAAAATTGTGGCTCAGTTCTCAAAATAACACCAGAACCAACGCGAATGCGGCGCTCGTGTTCGAGTTTTGTTACCGCTTCATCAACATCGCAAAGTCTTACTTTGGCAAGATCGATGAGGAATCCGTCAAGAATAACTTTACTTTGATATACGAGCTTATCGACGGTGAGAGATTTAGCTTTCGGCTGGCGACATATCCATTTATCCATATACTTGAAGAAATCAATGACTTTGGGTATCCACAAAACAGCGAAATTGACACGCTTAAAACATATATCACCACCGAAAGTATTGTTTCTTCTGCGATTGCTGTTGTAAGCCGTCGTATCATTCAGGTATAACAGTCGACTGATGACACCATAGGAGGAATCTTCGAAAATTACTACCCAGGCGACAGGTGCAACGAGCTGGCGACGCGGAGATGTCAAGTACAAAAAGAATGAGGCTTTCGTAGACGTGGTTGAGACCGTTAATCTAAGTATGAGCGCCAAAGGTATGCGTGTCTCCTGCTTCATGAAAGAAGCGGACCTTACTTTGTCTACCTCCAGGCACTGTCCTCCGGGCTGACGTTGACGGTCACATTCAAATGCGTGCCTATCTCTCCGGCACTCCAGAATGCAAATTTGGTTTGAACGATAAGCTTGTAATCGACAAGAATGAACGAGGGATTAGCGATGCTGTGGAACTGGACGACTGTCATTTCCATCAATGTGTACGACTCAACGAATTTGATTCTACCCGAACAATTAGCTTTATTCCGCCCGATGGCGATTTTGAATTAATGCGGTCAGTTTTGGCATCTTGAACGTATCTTGAAGCTTAGTTTTTCTCTAGGTATCGTTCGACATCCAACGTCAAATTACCTTTGCGAATAATTCCTACCGTGACTGAAATAGGGACATCCCAAGTCTCATATACTGTTACGATCAAAGCAAATTTCGGCAACAAGCTCTCGGCTACAAATGTAGTGCTTCGCATACCGACGCCACTGAATACGACTACTGTCGAGTGCAAAGCGGCGATCGGGAAAGCTAAATATGTGCCGGCGGAGAATGTCATTGTCTGGAAGTGAGTGATCTATGCGGTGTCACGCAATGTTATCCAACAGACGTTATAGGATTCCGAGGATTCAGGGAGGGCAAGAACACACTCTCAGTGGTACAGCCGAATTGACGAGCACCACACATAGACAAGTGTGGGCAAGACCGCCGATTGATGTAGACTTTCAGGTCCTCATGTTCACGGCCTCGGGTTTGATTGTCCGGTTCTTGAAAGTTTTTGAGAAGAGTAACTATCATAGCATAAAGTGGGTCCGTTACCTTACCAAGGCAAGTGGGTCATACCAGATCCGGGTAAGCCACACCGAAATGAGCTTTGGAAAATTAATCACTAATTTTCATTTCTTCGCAGTTTTGATCTTCATTGCACATAATATTTAATGTATCTGCTTAAGTATTTGGATTCTGTCAATCACTGTACATCATCGGTGGGAATAGGATTAGGGCGCCACACAGCGTGGCACTTTCAGAAACGCGTATATAAACTGTCCCAGTGACCACAATCTATCTCCCGTCCGTCTTATTGATCTCTGTCTATCCACGCGGGAATCTCGCAATATTATGTTCTGGAGGTAATCTGATAGCATTCATCCGACATTGCGATAGTGCTTAGATCTGCGGTCGTTTCTTGTGACAGATTCGGGTTCCACAATGCATCTTCCATCGACGGCCTCCTCGACAGGGAGGACGTCTTACTAGAAGCTATCTTAGACGAAGATGATCTACTGCAAGAATGTAAATCACAAAACACGAGACTTATCGACTATTTTCAACGAGTGGATGTCTTGCAGCGTTTACTCGCATATGTGACCGGCCAGATTGAGGGTGAAGAAAGAGGCAGGTTCAAGTGAGTGTCATCGATTTCACACCCGCGCGGCTCATTCAACAGCTGTGTGGAGAAAAGATATCCATATGTTGCGACCGAAGTGCTTTGCAGCGAAATATGGTCAATTGTAGAGACCTGTGTCAATGAACAGGAGCAACTCCTGGTGCCGTTCTGGGAAACCGTTTTGGACCGCCCTCCAGAGGACATGAAGACCCAGATGGTGATGGCAGCTCATTTTACCAAGGTTAATGCCGTCTTCTTAAGCAAGAAACCTGCGGAGGTAAATTCCTCTAATCTCATTCATTCGTGGTCTCGTGAATTCCGAGCTTCGTGCTCAGATGTTGGCCTTCATCCAATCACAACCTTCCATAGTTGAACGACTTCTTCGACATGTCGAAACTCCATCATTTGTCGACTTATTAGTGCGAATCATTCAGCTGGATGAACAACCTTCCGGTGCTGGTGTTCTTGAAGTATGCCCCCTGTTCTATTCACTCAAATTCAGGAATGATGCTGATATATGATTATGCAGTGGCTTTCATCGGAAAACCTCATGGGTCGCTTGATTGAGTTGTTGTCGCCTGCATATTCTGGTGACGTACACACCGTTGTAGCTGAGCTAATAAAAGGTATCATCTCGATGGCCGCTCCCTCCCCTGGGGCGGGCCTTACCGAAGGCTTGCAAAATGGCCCAGCATCTAACCGGTTTGCACGTGAACTTGCCCGCCGAGAAAGCATGTCGAAGCTGGTTGGCTATATGTTGACCGACTTTGGAGCTAGCGGTCGTGTCCTGGGCTCGCCATATAGCATTAACGAAGTGGACAGCATGCCTAACCCTCCAGAGACTCCACCAAGCCCTACACTACCTAATCCGCAGTCCGCCTCCTCCTCCGTCGTACACTCCATTTCCATTATCATTGAACTTATCCGCAAAAATAATTCCGATTATTTTGAACCATACCTTTTCCACACACTTCGGAATCGACTCATTCAGATTCAGCAACAATCCCACACTCATCCAGACGACGGTCGTGAGGCATTGGAACTAGCCATGAAAGAAATGGTCGATCGCATGGGTGTTGTACACTTGGGGCCTGTTCTGGAAATTATGTGTAATAACTTGGATAGCTTCCAGTGTTATTTGCGAGAGCCAAGGTCTCTTGTACGTCCCAGATTTGCTTAAATATTCTGGAAACCCGTTGATGGCGAATTTAGAATGGTCCTATCTCCACCACTGTTGGTGCCATCACACCACTTACCTTCGAACGCTACCGCATATGCGAATTATTTGCAGAGCTCCTGCATTGTTCGAACATGTCTCTTTTAAACCGTTCCCCTGAATTCAACCATCTCTACGATTCCGAAGGCCGGCTGCAAGGTGGGCTGTCTGCCTTGGAGGAGTTAGCCCGTGTCATCGCCATTAGCTCTGGTGACAACAGAGACAACGAAACGATGGACGTAGGCAATGACGAAATCGAGCCGGCTAGGGAATTGCCTGTTACTAATCCTTCTCGAGATTCGCCTTCCCTTCTTGACTCCGACGAAGAGATGAGTGACGACGAACCCGGAAGTTCAGACGACGAAGCTATGGAAGAGATCACAATGTACGACGAACCCACCCACCAAACCGCCCCCTCAATTGCACTCGATGAACCCTTGCAGCAGCCTCCGATTATGGTTCCATCATCCCCTAATGCAGCTTCTTTGCCTCCTCCGGCCGAGATTGCGGCACAAGGCGCTGCATTATCCCACACTCTAACCTCGGATTCGGATGGTTCGACGGTGGGCCGCCGTCTACAGAGTTCAAGACGAAATTCAAGGAGACCAACCGCCCTAGCAAACGCAGCAGATTCTCTCCCCATCGGCGAAAAGCTAAAACGGCGAATGCTGGACATGAAGATTCTTTCTACTTTATTGGTGAGTGCTTTAATCGCTTTAAGTTTACAAGTTAGTCATCCGGAACGAAGGACCTCTTCTTTGAGTTCCCATGGAACAATTTTCTGCATAGTGCGGTCTACGACCTAGTGCACCAGATCTTAACTGGTCGCGTGGACGGTGGGCTCAATCGTGAATTAGTGATCGCTCTTTTCCGTGACGCCCGCCTCATGGACCGGATAGTTGAAAGTCAAAGAAGAAACGATATTGAATGGTACGCATATTGTATCGCTACTCCACCTACTGTCATTTTGAATCCCACGATTTAGTGCCAAGCCAAAGGGAGTGCGATTAGGATACATGGGTCACCTAACATTGATCTCGGAAGACGTCATCGGGGCGCTGGACCATTTCCCTTCCGATCTTCGGACGGCCATACTCCAATACGCACCAAAACCCGCTTGGGACGAGTATGTGACGGGCCGTTATAGCGAGACCAAGAAAAAGGATTCTTCCCTGTTAGGTGGAGGAAAACCTGTGCTTGCTCCAGGGGCCGGTCGGACTAACACCCGCTGGAAAGTTGACGAGGAAGACAACGCGCTCATGTCCGCTGAGACCTCCTATACTAATGTTAATTCCAATGGGGTCAGCGAAACCAGAGGCGAATTCCGAAGAACGGGTAGTTTACACCGGATACGTGAGAACACTGCAGACTTCGGGAAGGCTGTAGCAGAAGATCAGGGCAGTTCCAACCGTCGCAATTCTCAGGTTCTTATTTTGTTCTGTTCGTGTGCCAGTTGAGAAGGCTTACAATCGGTTACAGCTCATGAGCTTTCTAAGCGAAGAAATGCGTTCTTCCGAACTTATTATTGGGTCATCAGGATCTGATGATGATGATGACGACGATTGCGGATGGTTGGCCCAATCGACGACGTTCAGCCTCCGCGACCCTGCCATGTCGGATCGTCAAACCAGCCTTCAATCAAGAACATTAAGTTCTGGTGGCTTTGATGTCAGTGAAGGTTCTTTTCTGGCTAGGTGACAATGCATACTTTGTTTTAGGATGTTTTCCAACCCGATATCCCAAGAAACGGAGTTGGTGGGTTTCCAGCAAGTGTTGACGATGTTGGTGTTTCTGGTTAGAATGGAGCGAACGTAATATTCAACAAGCTTTTGACAGGATGACAACTTCGGACCGTTCTCTGACTCGGCAGCTATCATTGGCGGTTCTGATCCATTCACATTCCCGACGTCATTCTCTGAAGAAATGGAAGACTCCTCGTTTGATCGCTTTGGGGACATTGGAGACTTTCAGACTGCACAGGACGGCGAACTCACACCTATTGCAGACAGTTGGAGTTTTACCAGTGGTTCGACTACCTCTGACGATGCTGGCTTGGAAGATTCTAGCCAGCCCGAAAGTAGTGTCGAGAAAGGGACACGAAGTGCGTCGGACGCATCATGAGTTTGCTTGCTCTTAGGATTGTCTTTCTGTCTTCTCAATTCTCGCTTTCATATAATGATAGATGCCAATTGTAGAGTAGATAATTGTACTATTCCAATGTTAGCTGGATCATTCGTCTATGTGTGGTGACACGAGCAATTCGAGGGTAACGGCCACTACAGAGATTTCTCCCGCTGCTCTGTGGGAAGTGCACAAGCCTCGGACAACCCGTGGGTATGTCGTTTATTGAATATGGTAACCTCCCTGCCTGGTTATAGCATGAAATTCAAGAGTGGATAACTCTCTGCTAGTGACCCCGTCCACCAAAGAACAATAAACCTTGTCCCCCGCCGCGAGGGGGCCCACACCAGACGGTGTCCCGGTCAAAACAAAATCACCTTCCTACCCGACATTGAGAATGGTGCAACTAGTACGGATGAAGGTCACTCACCTCGAGCATCATGATTGAGGATATATGCTCGATCAATCGAGGGATACGAAAAATCATGTCCCTGGTATTGCCGTTTTGCCTGATCGCTCCATTCACCTTTTATTAAAAAAGAAAATAGTGGATGAACTAGTTAGTTTAAACGCGGCGTGGGGCATCAGAGGAATGTATCTTGCCTTGAGCAAAATATTCAGATTGTAAGGATCTCCGATGGTCGATTTTGGAAGAAAAGGGCTGGAAATAGTCATAAGTTGGGACTATTTATGCGATGACGATGGACTGACCCGATGGGCGTGAAAGTATCGAAACCTTTTGCAGCGCTCCAAGGAAGACCTCGCTTTTTTGCTTGCTCTTGAAGATTCCTAGCGGTCATATCTACGGCCAAGGCTAACAGAGAAGAATTTCAGAAGGCTTAAGCGTACAAAAAAACTGACATTACGCACCATAGCCTGCTATGTGAGACTCGGCGTCAGCTTGAGAGATATCTCTCCCGGATTTCCCGATAACAAGACCCAGTTCAACTGGTGGTTTAAACTGATCACGAACAGGTTTTAATCTACGAGGCTTGCGGACCTTCATGATGTGCAATGATTCCTTTTGGAATCTCGACCATCCCTCCAGAGGGTAGATAACTTGTGGTCGGTTTCAAGAAAAAGAAAGGCTCGAGTGGTACTGAGTTTCCAAGTTCCTTGGCATGGTCGGCATAATTTCTTCCTATGGCCACGATCTGTGAAATCAGTAGGCTATTTACTGTCTCTGGAAGGATCAGCGTTGAGGTACCTTTTTACCGTGTCTGGCAAATGAAGCCATGAATCAAATGCCTTCGGCCTTATTCGGATTTATCGATTGAGTCACATTCATTGAATGCTCATTTCCGTCTCCTTACTTTCGACGCGACCATGCTGTTCCCTTCATCAGCCTGGCGTTGCGTGAGACGACCAACACCAAAAACCATCCCAATCTCGTGGTCCGTTCGCTCTATTAGCTCAACGAAGGCCGCCCCTTCTATGGTCCTCGATGCCAAACTACCCTCCAAAAATACACCATCTCTCCCCTATCCATCCAATGGCCCTGGGCCAGCCCCAAGTGCACCTCTCGATCATACATTTGTTGGCTTGTCGGGTGGTCAGATTTTTCACGAGATGATGCTTCGACATGGTGTCAAGCAGATCTTTGGTTACCCCGGTGGTGCGATCCTTCCCGTGTTCGACGCAATCTATAATTCTTCCCACTTTAAATTTGTTCTGCCCCGCCACGAGCAAGGAGCGGGGCATATGGCCGAAGGTTACGCACGCGTATCCGGAAAACCAGGTGTTGTCCTGGTCACTTCCGGTCCAGGTGCTACAAATGTCGTCACGGCCATGCAAGATGCTTTGAGCGACGGTATTCCCCTCGTCGTGTTCTGCGGACAGGTGGCTACTTCTGCCATTGGCTCCGACGCCTTTCAGGAGGCAGATGTAGTCGGCATCTCGCGAAGCTGCACAAAATGGAATGTCATGGTAAAGGACATTGTGGAACTACCTCGTCGCATCAATGAAGCGTTCAAAATCGCGTGTTCCGGTCGCCCAGGGCCCGTTCTCGTCGACCTTCCAAAAGACGTAACGGCTGGGATCCTGCGGAGCCCGTTACCATACAAAGCGACCACCCCAGGATCCCACCTTGGCCTTCCCAGCAATCCTCTCCAGCCACCAGAACCACCTACGGACATCGCACTCATTCAACAGGCGGCGGAGCTTATCAACCAAGCCCAAAGACCCATCATTTATGCTGGCAATGGCGTCCTTTCCTCACCGCTCGGCCCGAAGCTCCTTGCCCAGCTTTCTGAGCAGGGTAATATTCCAGTGACGACTACCCTCCAGGGTCTGGGCGCATTTGACGAGACGAAGGAGAGGAGCCTGCATATGCTCGGCATGCACGGAAGTGCTTACGCCAACCTTGCAATGCAACATGCAGATGTTATTATTGCTCTCGGTGCACGATTCGATGACCGTGTGACCGGACTCATATCCCAATTTGCGCCAGCTGCCCGCGCGGCTGCGCTGGAGGGAAAGGGTGGGATCATCCATTTCGAGATTATGCCAAAGAATATCAACAAGGTTGTCGACGCGTCGATACCTATCCTCGGGGATGTTTCTGAGAACCTTGCGTCACTTGTTCCCCACATCCAATCCCCCCCACGGACGCAATGGTTTGCAGAAATCCGTCAATGGAAGGATAAGTATCCGTTTACGTACACAAAGAGCGAAAAAGGCGCAAGGATGAAGCCTCAGGAGGTCATCGAAGAACTCAACACCCAGACCGAACATCGGAAGAACGACGTTATCATTAGTACTGGGGTGGGGCAGCACCAAATGTGGGCTGCCCAACACTATCGGTGGCGATTCCCGCGTACGATGGTTACATCTGGCGGTCTTGGTGTAAGAATATTCTGTCTCTGGCAAGTTGTCACTTTTTTTTTGATTAACTTTGATCATAGACTATGGGTTTTGGCTTGCCCGCTGCTATCGGTGCAAAAGTCGCTGCACCTCACAAAACCGTTGTGGACGTGGATGGCGACGCGTCTTTCAGTATGACGGCTATGGAACTGGCCACTGCTTCGCAATACGACATCGGTGTCAAGGTTCTTGTCTTGAACAATGAATATCAAGGGATGGTTGTCCAATGGCAAGGTTCGCCCCCCGTCCGCTATTTATACAAAGCACTTGATTCACATACCTCCCCTCCCCACATTATTAGACCTATTTTATGAGGCACGCTACTCGCATACCCAAATGATCAACCCAGATTTCATCCTTCTCGCCCGCTCCATGGGCGTCCACGCTATTCGGTGCAATTCGGCAGATGAGCTGCCAGAAAAGATGAAGACATTCTTGGAATTCGACGAGTCCAAACCAGTGTTGATGGAATGTCTTGTTGAGCGGAACGAGCACGTATTTCCCATGGTTAGCTCATTCGTATGTTCCCCCGACTCTGACGCTCACATGTCGTGCGGTTACATTTAGGTTGCTGCCGGTAAAGCCCTCCACGAGTTCATCGTTCATCCGTCCCTAGCTGGGAAGACCACATGAAAGGCATAGTCGCCCATTTACGCTTATCATTTACACCTCATTCTCCATGCTTGTATCTTGTAGTTATTTAAGCACCACAAAAGGGCGGCAAGTTTCTATGGATGTCTTCCTGCCTATTCATTCGTTACTCGGAGAGTAGTGTGGTTTGTAGATATAATATTACAGAACGGGACGTCGCGTCTTTGGAAAAGATCGTGATAGGTGCGGGATGTTTCATCACCTCGAACTTGAGCAATCAGTGTCCGCAACGCCAGAGATTTCCGGCGGTAAGGCAAAATAGGATGTCAGGATCATCATGAGTTCCATTCCTGAGTGTAATCTCATCCTCATCCTTACATGGGATGAGTAACGGCGAGCGAAGCGCAACAAGAGCATTAAACATCAAGGACTTGTCATTTCATCACAATCATAAGACATCAAACCATTGCGACGGCAGAAGTAAAAGTAGGACGGAATAAAGATACGATATAAAGGAGCACTAACGTAAACCCGCGCATGCTTTCCTGAAAACAAAGGATAATAAAAGGCAATGGCCAGATTGCGAGTAGTGAACGAAGGATCGAACTAGTAATTGAGAATGGAATGAGTAAGAGTCGACAACGAATTGTAGGGATTAGACGAACTTGGTATGATCAGGTGCGACTTTGCGCACCTGTTTCTCTTTAGGCAACAACTTCACGATTCTCGTCCTTTTTACCTCCGCGCCTTTATCTCGGAAATATCTCTTTGTCATAAAGCTCCAATGGAGCGATCCAGTGATCCAGTCCTGGAGACCTTGGACATAACCGTCGACCATTGCATCAATCTCGGGCCCCCACGAAGGCAAAAGCTTGCGATTTTCAATGAATGCGTCTATTGTCTGCCGACAAAGCTCGCCAACAAAGTTCACGGCGCCCTGGAGAGTGAAGCCATGGTAAGTCATTAGGATGACAATCATATTGTGCGTGTCGCCTCGTGATTGTTCAACGTTATACGAGAAAATGTCCTGGGGAAGAGGGGCGTTCAAAATGGGGCTAACAATGACTAGATGTGTATGCTCGTACATTTGACCATGTCACTAAATCATTTGTCCCTTGGTTGAGGGCCTTGATGACTGGATGCGTTACGACGAATTCCGGAAGGTCAAAATCAAGGGCATATTCGATAAGATCAAATACGGGTTTGCACCCGCTGGTGTCACGTCGGAGGTCTATGTACGATTCCAAATCAAGGATAACTCCAAAGTCTCGCGCGCGAGCTTGAGTGTTCACAGCCTCGAAGAACATAGTAAGACTCTCCTTGAACCGCGCTTGCACTCCAGGACCGGCATCAGCGATGCAGCGTGACCAATAACTGTCATCGAAAACAATGTTAGCGTGATTCCATTTATTACCGGAAGAATGAAGGCTTACTCCCTAGCAAGCTTTCCAGCATTTAGCTCGTCGTTGGGCTGTGCCTTTCTTGCCACGCTTGTAGGCATATATCGATCATTGAGCCACAAAGCATTCATAACAGCGTCAGCAAGGACGTCGGTCTCCCTCGTCATCATTCCATCGCTGATGTTATCGAGATGAAAGAGGTAATTCATGAAGTCGCTGACGACACGGAGGCGTTCGGGCTTGCAGGTCGGGTAGCAATATGCGGTGAGTTCGCCGGCTTGGAGGCCGTGGAGTGCACGCCTCTGCTTAGGGTTGAGGTCTGGGCAATTTGTATCGAGCCAAGTGACGGACTGGTGGGCTATGAGGTCACCAAGGGGATGATAAACAAGAGGAAAACGACAGTGGGAAACGAGGTCGGGAAGAATAAAGAAGGGCAGAGAGTCTCCAACGGGAAGAGGAAGTACGGTGTCAACCATCGCAGATAGATAGGGTGGAAAAGTGAAGGAAGGGAGGGGGGTTGAGCTTGGGCGTAAGTGCACCGTGAGTGCAATGGAAAGAATAAAAGTCGACGTCTTTGCACTCTAAATATGTTCAGATGGGAACGCGGATGGAGATGATAATGGACACATTGGATCTCTCGATTCATAATCCTTTTGTCTTCAGTGACCCGAGCTTGATACGGCGGTGAGGCAATGCTCAGCTGGCAGACAAGAATTGCGGCGTCCAAAACGAATTTCCTCAAATAGCTTCACAGGATGCGATCGCGCAATAATAGATTGATTGAGTCAATTCGAATCTTGCTTCTGGGGTAGAAATATGTAAGTCCAGTAGAGAGGTATGGTAACAAAACGGATCACAAAGCACCAGGACTTACAGGTTGCCGAGTGGGCTGACCTCTGCCGTCCCGTCAATGGTTTGTATAATAAGAATATATGTCCACGACAATCAAGGCGAGTAGGGCCGTGAAGTCACCCGAGAGACCAGGTAGTATCCCGCTTAAGTTAGGACGATCACAAAAATGTAGAGTGTGTCAGTGACGTCACGCGCTGCGTGACCGTTTTTGTTCTGGAAACAAGAGCATGGGTAAATGGCTGGAGTTATGGGTGAAGACAATAGTCTCGACACTTGACTGCCGGATTGTGTGAGAATTCGATAGTATGAACACAAAGACTCAGAAATTGTGAGCTATGCCAATTCTGACGACACAAGGTTTGGATCCGAAAGGTACTGGCATATCAGAGTGGTTGGAAATTCCAAGGCCAATCGAGAAACGATGAGAGGCCGGCCAGAATGCACGGTCAAGACACCCAAGGTCCGAGAGCCAACTTGGTGCTGGATAGAGATTTTTCAAACTATTCACATTTCAGGACAGGATTACGACAATAAGCAAAATGGGGATCAATCTGGTCAATCTGGATGATGACAGTGCTGCGCTCACTGTGGCCAATTTCCCTGTGTAACCATAAATGAGTTGGTTGTAACAACGCCCTGATAGACGGTCGCCATTAGTTTGATTTGCCAGAAACCAAGAGGAAACAGCTGGAACATTCTGGAGAGGATGGATGTCACACAAACAACCCGCATACACAAACATGCCTCTTCTTCGTCCTTTCATTTTGTCATTTGAGTCACATTGACCGTACAGCGAATGGCACTCCCACCCAGCACTGCAAATTGGCATTGGAAAAACAAAAATGTTACGCGTTGGGGTCAAGAGTGGTTCAAACGCGAGTTGACCACATTATCTGTTATCGGTCAATCCCAGGAAGTAGTTTCCGTATCGGATGTGACAGACGTAGAAGGGGATGTCGAGCTCGGCCAGAGAAAGTCCAAGTGCGTGGCTTTTCTTTGAATCTCCAGGAAATAACCGCATGACCAAATGATTATAGATTGATCACTATATACGACTGCAAAGTTGAGTTGGAGTGGTCCGGGACAGCTAGCGATGGAACGGAGGTTAACGGGACGCTCTTGATCCCAGAGGTCTCTCATGAAATCACCCTTGACGGTTTATCAGATTATACGGTAAGATTCCAGTTTCTGGCATGGCCAGCAAAGATCCGATGACGCGCCTTTTCTTTCTCAGTACACTTGGACCCTCACAACCGAATCCTCTCCTCCCGTGGAGGCCCTATTTTCTCTAGCTAAATCCCGCTTGCCCATTGCTCTCGAAACCAAATTCGCTGAATTCCCTGTGGCGCTGATCGAAACTCATGGTAAAGATCTCACCGTCAGCGCCGTCCCAAGCCGTTCGGGTACTCCTTTGCCTTCAACCGTTTCTAATACTGCCTCTACATCCAAATCGGCCTCATCCTCGGCTCTCTTAGCTGGCCAGACAGTTGAGAACGTAGAGGCCAAAAAGAGCACGTTCAACACGTCCAAGGTCACCGTGGAGGGAACATTCATGGCGGACGCGGAAGCCTTGTTTGGATTGCTTACGGATGAAAAGAAGATTCCTTCGTGGAGCCACGCATCGGCCAAAGTTCTTGCTCCATTTCTTACCTTCGATAAGGTGTATTGATACGTTGCTTTCGTCAACTATAGTCGACTCCTCAAGCCGATTCCGAGTATTCGCTCTTCGATGGCGGCGTTGTGGGCAAGTACATCTCCGTCACCCCACCCAAGGAAATCGTGCAAACCTGGTCATTGAAAAGTCCAACCTGGCCTTCATGTTTGTAAATCCTTGAGCCAATATGCTCGATCATTGCTCAAATCGACCAGGTCATTTTGCAACGCTTACCACTACGTTGACTCAATTATTTGATTCGACAACTGTCACTTTCTCGCTGGATGGTGTACCTACTGGCATGGAGGATCAGATACGTCACAACTTGGAAGGGTATTAGTCAGTACCTTGTTTTGATTCTTTTCTCGCTATCTGATCTCGTCTATACCAGTATTCATGGTTTCAAGTCTATCGGGTACGTTCGACTTTTCCCGTCACCGCCAATCAACCCAATACCATATCAAATCACCCCACATAATAATAGTATCGAGCGTGGACACATTTTCACCACAATCGTCATTGCATGTCTGGTTCTCGTAGCTGCCTTTTCGATACCCTTCCTCTCATTCTAGTGTGATGTTTATCAATAAATTATCCACTGACTTATTCTTTGTGTTTTGTTGGCTAGGTTGGGCAGTGCCCTTTAGAAGGAAATCCATGGCGATTGGGGGAGAAAGGTCTGAGAGGCTGTCAAAAGGAAAAGTCAGTCATAGAAGAATGTATCATCTACAAGTTCAGCCACATTGGTTGTGTGTCCATCTTTGGTCTCAAGAGCTAAATTTTTCCTCAACGTTCATTCACTTGTAAACATGGCTGCCTCTATTGCTGAAGAGATTCGTGCGGACTCGTACGTTGGATTTGACTCCATCACCCAGCAAATCGAGCACAAGCTCTTGAAGCGGGGTTTCCAGTTCAATGTAATCGTTGTTGGTACGTTTTATTTGTTACCACCCAGTCAAATCGGGGTTTCTCCATCCATTTTCTTTTTCATTGCCATTTCTATACTCTTGAAGATGCTCACAGGTTTATGGAACAGGACAAACCGGCTTGGGAAAATCGACCTTGATAAACACCATTTTCGCCTCACATTTGATGGACACAAAGGGACGCTTCATGGCGGATGAACCTGTGAGGCAAACCACCGAAATACAAGCTGTTTCTCGGGGTGAATTTTTATGTTTCTTTCGTCATATGCCGTCCGCTAACAGGTGATCTCCAGTCATTGTTGAAAATGGTGTCAAACTAAGGT
This sequence comes from Porpolomopsis calyptriformis, assembly GCA_951640195.1. Classification (NCBI taxonomy): domain Eukaryota; kingdom Fungi; phylum Basidiomycota; class Agaricomycetes; order Agaricales; family Hygrophoraceae; genus Porpolomopsis; species Porpolomopsis calyptriformis. The sequence goes on along the minus strand of OX621169.1, from coordinate 2,001,779 downwards.
TGAATATTGTGGATACCCCTGGATACGGTGACCAGATCAACAATGAAAACTGGTGTGTTTTTATCATTAGTGTACTGTTCTGCGGCAGAGGATGACACTTTCCCTGAACAGCTGGGACCCTATTATCAAGTACATTAAGGACCAGCATAGCGCGTATCTCCGCAAGGAACTTACCGCCATGCGTGACCGTTACATCCAGGATACGCGTATCCATTGTTGTCTGTACTTTATCAGCCCCACAGGCCATTCCCTCCGACCCATCGATGTAATCGTCATGAAGAAGCTCAGCGAGGTTGTAAACGTGGTTCCCGTCATCGCCAAGTCGGACAGTTTGTCGCTTGAAGAGAGAGACGCATTCAAGCTGAAGGCGAGTTGCGTAGTTCAGTTGGTCAATGCAGCCTTTAACCCTTGCGGCCCGTAGATTCGCGATGAACTCATCTACAACAACATCCGCCTGTATCCATTTGATACAGATGAGAATGACGAAGAGGAGCTCCAGCTGAATGAGGAGATGCGGGTCGGTTCTTTCATCTCGACTTTTGTCGTTGGCTTACCACCCCGAACAGACCACCATCCCATTTGCTGTCGTTGGTTCTGAGAACAACGTCATTATCGATGGCAAGTCAGTTCGTGGCCGCAAGAACCGCTGGGGCGTCGTGAATGTCGAGAATGAGAACCACTGCGAGTTTATGCACTTGAGAAATTTCCTCACAAGGTTTGTGCTTCTTTTTGTGTCCATCTTTTTCATTACTGATATATGTTTCTTAGGACCCACTTGCAGGATTTGATCGAAACGACTGCCCAGATTCACTATGAGGCGTTCCGCTCGAAACAGTTGCTGGCCCTGAAAGAGGGAGTAAACCAACGGCCTCCACCATCGACCGAGCAGCGTTAAGTCGCAGCCGAGTGTACGATCGGCGCCTCTACTAAGGCGGCAAAAAAAGATACCCTCTTCCACCAGCTCTATCGCGCGTTCTTTCGTTTCTAATGTTCTATTTCTTGCGGTTCTCGTTTATCCTACCTGTCTTGACCACGCTCGTTTTTTATTTTACTTTACCATGATGGATTCAATATGAGCCGTTTTCCCGTGCCGAAACCAAATGACGCTTATCCATCATGACTTGGCGATTTGTCAGCCAGGCTCACTAAGAGACATCATTAGCCAACGCAGCTAGCCGCAGCTTTAGTATCCATGTTGCCCAATAATTCTCACCGCTAACGTCTCTATTCTGCCACGACCACCAGCTCATGTCTCCGACTCGTACAGCCTTTGTAGCCTGGTATGATAAATTAGCCGCCTTCAACGTTGAGTCTCTCTTTTCGAGGCGCCGAGAACCTGGACCCCCTCGCGCTATCTTTGTCAACGAGGACGTTCCACCCGACCACCTTGGGCATAATGGGAAACCAAAGAAGGAGCATACCTACCCCACCAACCAGGTTATCACCTCCAAGTACTCGCTCTTTACTTTCTTGCCCCGAAATCTGTTGGAACAGTTCCGGCGTGTTGCCAATGTGTACGCGTGGTCAAAATGCTACTCCCGCATATCTTGCTGACTTTATACCTCCTAGTTTCTTCCTCGGCATTGCCGTGTTGCAGTTTTTCAGTAAATTTTCCACCATCGCCAAAGGTCTCGTGATCCTACCTCTCCTCATAGTCTTGAGTATTACCGCGCTCAAAGATGGCTATGAGGACGTCAAGCGTCACCAATCCGACCGTCGTGTCAACCACTCACTATCTCATATCCTTTCCGGCGGTGGCTGGGTTAATTCCAACGCCATGGCCAAGAAAAGTAAGACCTTTGTCCGTGGCATCTTCAGAGGACGGCCTAGCTCCAGAGTCGTCAAGCCTCTTGGCACCCGTGAACCAGACAAGAGTGAGCGTGAGGACATAGTTTCCTCGCCCTCGCTCCCCGCTAGACAGAGTATTGATCGGGAAGCAAATCCGAGCCTCGATGAGAACCGCCATGACGATCATGACAAACCATGTTGGGCGCCAACCCTTTGGGAGGATGTGCGTGTCGGCGATTTCATCAAGATCATGGATACTCAATCTTTCCCGGCTGACATTCTCATCTGTTCAACTTCGGAAGAGGAAAATGTCGCGTTCGTCGAGACTAAGAATCTGGATGGAGAGACGAACCTCAAGTCACGCCATGCCGTGCCCGAGCTAACTCACTTACGTTCCGCCGCGGACTGCGCCAACAGAAGCAATGGCTTCCACATTGAATGCGATCGTCCCGATGTCAACATGTATAGGCTCAATGCTGCTCTAGTCAAGGGTAACGACCGGTACCCAATCGATTTCCAAATGACGCTTCTCCGAGGCACCGTCTTACGAAATACAGAGTGGGTCATCGGGATTGTGCTCTTTACCGGCCAAGATACCAAGATTGTCTTGAATTCTGGAGGTACCCCAAGCAAGCGGAGTAAAGTCGAGCGGCAGATGAATCCACAAGTGTATGCCTCTTGCTCTCTTCCATCCTAACCAAGCTGACCTGAACTTCTTGCGTTGGACAGCTTCCTCAACTTGCTGCTTCTCGGTAGCATGGCTGTGGCTTGTGCAATTTCGGACGCTTACCTTGAGCACAAGGATTATCCTGGAGGTGCACCCTGGCTCTTTGACGACAATCAGAAAAATGATAATCCCTCGATTAACGGTTTGGTCACTTGGGCATTTGCCTTAATCACGTTAGTCTTTCCTTTGCATCTGATAGGCTTTTTTGCAAACTATCATTATTTAGTTTCCAAAACATTGTCCCGATTTCTTTGTACATCTCCATCGAGTTTGTCCGCACAATTCAGGCCCTCTTCATTTATTTCGACAAGGATATCTGGTATGAAAAGACAGATCAACCCGCACTTGCCAGGAGTTGGAACTTGTCCGATGATCTCGGACAGATCGAGTACATCTTTTCTGACAAGACTGGCACCTTGACTCAGGTTCGCTTATCACACACCCTGTTTTAGACTCCGGCACCATTTCTCATCATTATCATAACAGAATTCAATGGTTTTCCGCCGATGTTCAATTGGTGGCAAAGTCTACAAGGGCGACCCAGATCTGCTCGATGGCGAAGGAGGATTTGAACCAGAAGCACAGAGAACGTCGGAACTAAATGGCAATGAAGACCCGACGGCACGAGACCTTCAGAAAATACCGGAAGTAACTGAAGTCCCGCTGTCCAGCATGGATTCCTCGACCGCTCTGGGGTCAGGCGCAACCAACCCCGAGAGGGGTGCCCAGAAGCCAACAACGGCAGATCGTGTAAAGCTTCCTGAAGGTGTTCTGACTCACTTCCATGATGCGGTACTCAAGGCAGACCTGGAGGAATCTATCGGAGCTGACCCGAGCTCTGATTACGCCTCTCATGCACGCCTGCTGAACGGCTTCTTCACCGTCCTTTCCCTCTGTCATACGGTGTTGGCTGCCGTCGACCCAGAGACGGGCAAGATTGAGTACAAGGCTCAGTCGCCTGATGAAGCTGCCCTGGTGCGAGCTGCCGCGGATATGGGTTTCGTCTTTCTTGGGCGGGACCGGGAGATGCTCAGATTGCAGACGCCATTCTCGGATGAAGTGGAGAGATACGAGCTCCTGAACATATTGGAGTTTACGAGTGCGAGAAAGCGGATGAGTGTTGTGTTGAGGAGAATGGATGGAAGCGACGGGAGATTGTTTTTATTGATCAAAGGCGCCGATAATGTTATTTTTGAACGACTGAAGGCCGGAACAGACGAGCTAAAAAGCCTAACCGAAGGACACTTGGCACAGTTTGCTAGTGAGGGGTTGAGGACCCTAACACTTGCTTACAAGGTCGTTTCAGGTGAGCAGCGTTCATGTATATAAGCCTCAGGCTAGGGTTTTCATGACTTTCTCTTCAGACGAGGAGTATGAGGCGTGGAGTGAGCGTTATCGTGCGGCCACCGCGGCGATAGATAACAGGGAAGCCGGGATCGAAGCTGTCTCGGACGAATTGGAACAAGACTTGAGGCTTTTGGGTGCCACCGCCATCGAAGATCGCCTTCAGGATGGTGTCCCAGAGACCATTGCTGACCTTAAGAGGGCTGGCATTAAGGTTTGGGTTGCAACCGGAGATAAACTCGAGACTGCAATAGGTACGTAATGCCAGCTACAGCAAGAATCTTCTCTAACAGCCACTCCATCTAGCCATTGGACATAGCACCAACTTGATTGGCAGGGAGTCAAACATCATTGTCGTCCGTGGTGGCAATGTACACAACAAATCGGTTTACTTGCAGATGCTTAATGCCATCCAGGACTTCTTTCCTGAGAGCGATATGGTAATGCCCGATGGAGCTGCTAACATGGAAACACCATCGACACCTTCAAATTCTGAAGAACGTCCTTACCCCTTGCAACGGATTGATACGGGCGTTTCATCTATCGTTGGCACAAACAATGGCGATCGACCGGGAGGGTTTGTGCTCGTTATTGACGGGTCGGCTTTGGATAGCGTGAGTTGTTCTGAACCATACATAGCCGACCAGTCGGATTTGACTATACTTGAAATATAGGCATTGGGAGATGATCAACACAAAGCCATATTGCTCCGTCTAGCCATGTTATGTGAAGGTGTGATTTGCTGTAGGGTGTCACCTTTACAGAAAGCTCTCGTGGTCAAGCTTGTTAAGGACGGTTTGGGCGTGATTACCCTTGCCATTGGAGATGGCGCGAATGACGTTAGCATGATTCTGGTTCGTGATTTATCCTCCAGGTGTCGCCGAGACAGTCTAACGCGGGTGATACATAGGCTGCCGATGTTGGTGTCGGAATCTCCGGTGAAGAGGGACTTCAGGCTGTGAATTCGTCCGATTACGCTATTGGTCAGGTGGGTGCTATGCTGAATATGGCCTATGCTGAAGAGGCTAATTTCTTACACCAGTTCCGGTTTCTTAAACGACTGTTGCTTGTCCATGGGCTTTGGTCATATGCCCGCAATGGAAATATGTCTGTTTCGCAGTCCCGCTGACGACTGCGAAGGCTTACTAATGTGCTCCCTTCAGGATTCTCAACTTCTTTTACAAAAATATTGTCTGCATCGGGGTCTTATGGTGGTTTCAGATATATGATGCATGGAGTTCAAATTAGTAAGTCCTTTTGTGTTCCTTTTCCTGCGGTCATAGCTCATAACGTTGAAGTGTATTGGAATACACATATTTATTATTTTGGAATTCATTTTGGACAATTGCTCCTGTGATTGGGATGGGCCTTTTCGATCGAATAGTTGGTAAGACTGGCTATGGCAATAAATCGGTCGTACCTACCTGATGTCTTTCGCAGATTCTGACGTTCTGATGCAATTACCTGAACTCTATCGATTCGGACGAGAAGGAAGGTGGTTTGGGATGTGGTCGTTCCTTATATACATGATGGATGGAATCTATCAGGTTAGTTGAGATGATTGAAATATAACCAACTGCTGATATTTGACCTCCGTCAGTCCGCCATCGTGTTTTTCATCATTGCTTTCTCCTACATGACGCCGACGTCCCGTTCGGATGGCTTTCCAATTGCGCAATATGAATTTGCGACGGTACGCCCGTGATCTCTTCCTTCACGTGAGGTTGGTGACATATACCTAATTAGACCATGGTCATATCGGCCGTAGTGGTAGCTAACTTGTTCAATGGCCTTAACACCAGTGTCTGGACCTGGTGGGTTTTCTTCGCGGTATTCCTTGGAATCGTTTTGGTTTTTGCTTATACTGTCTGTCCGTTTCACTCTCCTCTTTGTATTCATCTAACATGTTAACAGGCAATCTACGCCCTCATTTCACCCGGTTGGTTTGTCACCGATGTATACGGAAACGATATTTTTGTCTTTCGCTCTGCCTATTTCTGGCTTTGTCTTCCCATCACAGTTCTCCTTGCACTTGCACCCCGATATCTTGCAAAAGCTTGGAAATTCGGGTATGCACCAGACGACATCGACATCGTGCGGTATATCCACAAGAAGGATCCATCTCGCGATCTGAGTGCCGCTGCACCAGGTACCGGTCTACGCGCTTTGCTGCGCCCTGCATCCCGTTCTTCTCGAGCAGATAGTATCGGCGACGTTTCCATCGATCAACCACGGCCATCTTTAGATAACCGAGGAGGTAGTCGGACGGACATGTCCACTGGTATACGGTCCGTTCATCGAGGGTATGACTTTTCCATGGAAGAAAATGGAGTCGCGATGCGTCGAATGCAGAGCCGTTTGTCCGAACGCCGCCAAAGCACCCATAGCCTTACTTCGCCACAGACAAAGAGGCAACAAGGTGGATCTGTTTCTCGTGTCTTCTCAATCCGGCGTGCCTTGCATCTTAAAACAAAGGACGATTAACGTCCTACAACGAACTATATTCTCTCATGGTTTTCCCGGTGTGTCTGGAGGCTCATTGTATCAACCAGCATTTTTCACATTATCTATTTGAGTCACCCCCCCCTTCTTATCTCCCGGACCTTCCCTTAATTCACAAATACGGCTCCATACGGACGGCGATACAACTGCTATATGTTACATGTAATGTCATTACAATCGACGAAATGAACCACGGTAGCCTACAGTACCAAAGATCGCATAAAGATAATAAAATTTTTAAGGAGAGCATCATCAGTTCACCCGTCTTTTCTTGGAGAAGGATTCATACTCAAACACAGCCTCGTAGTCCGAATCCGATACTGCCCCTGGCACTTTTGCCCTCTTTACATCCCTCCCGGTCTTGTCAACTGGGCCATTTGTTTTCTTCTTCTTGGCAATCAGCCCTTTCTCTCGGACATGACACACTTCCACAGGGACTCCAAATCGCAGCAGTAGATTGATCCAAAGCTGTGCGGCTGTGAGCACAACATCCTACTCAAAGTAGATGGTCGGCCGAGTCACCTTTTGATTCTCCTGCAATGAATCTCCTGGACCCTTCACCTCCACAAATTTGCAGACGCCCGATTTTGCATTCCATATAAAGAGGTCAGGCACACCCGCACCCCGGGCTGCATAATCTTCGCAAAAGAGGCGACAGATTGCAGCCAGTTGCTTACTACCTAAACACTTTGGAATGCAAGGAGTGAGATTCTTTTTATTTTCTCAGGTAGTTGTAATTACGACTCACCTGGACGATTTCAATTAACTCTTGTCTCCCAAAGAGGTCCCACCGAACTCCTACGCACCATGTACCCTTTTCTCGATGCTCAGCATCAACCCGTTCTAGAATGTCTTTCGCAGCACCGGTCTCAATCTCGAGTAAGCGGATCTCGATGGAGTCTTTTCGCGCATAATAGAAGCCATCCTCAGCGATATCCAATGGTGCAGATTGGTAGGGTGTTTCAAATGCTCCTGGTATGGAGGCGAAAATGATGTCGAAGAATAAGAGACCGAAGAGGGTGCGCACTATGCTTCCTTCTGAGTGAAATCTAGTTGGAACAGTGAGCATTGTCACAGGAAAGAAACTATGACGAACCCTTTGTAGCCGAAGTTCTCGTAATATTGCAACGCAAAAGTTTCGACATTGATTTCCTCACCACCTCGACCCTGCCAGATAGATTTGCCCTTCCACCATCCTCGCTCCTTCTCCGTCTGGCAATAGTCCACATTAACCATCTCATCAAGGATCGGGTTTGCAAAACATACCGTCGCTACATGCTTTATTCTTCCCGTGTCTTTAGTCGAAATAACGGATGTGCCCTCAGGTTTTGGGGAGCCAGGTGTAACTCCTCCGAAGGCATTGCTCACAGGCCCCGACGTTACTGGCGTGGCTGAGCCTCTTCCGTTCAGATGAATATTATTACCCCCCGAAAAACCCTGTGGCATCTTCCCTAGCCTGACCCCCTCCAGATATACTTTGTGCGGTTCCAGCAGGGCTCCCTCACAACGATGGCGTTCTTCTGGTGGTATTTGGAGCTTCTTCTCAATACGCGCTAGTCGGCGCACCAGCATTGGCCGGTAGACTGCGATTTCTACCAATTTTAGCAACAATTCAACGAAGAGAACTGAACCAAATGCCTGACTTATATGCGTGTCAACGTCATCTAGTCCCTCAACAACAGCATCCATTGCCCTCCTCATTGCCGCTTCCTCCTTCCCACAATATGTCATCAAGATTAACGCCCGCCTCTCATGCCAGCGTCCTCGCCTTCCCTTCCGCCATCGTCGCTGAGACAGTAAATTATCCAATACTTCCAGCTCCAATGCATGTTCTTTAAGAGTCGCAAGAACATGCAAACATCTATGAACTATGCGTGTGTAGACGTGACCTTCAAAGATGGGGTTATTCGAGCCCTCGATCTACTGGCTTGCGATGCCAAAGATAAAACTTACCACAATCGAACCTGTCCAGGCTTACACTTCGCATCGAACTATCGGAGTAAATGCATCCATCGACCGCACCGTTCTGAAGTGCCTCATATCCTTGATCTTCTGCCTTCATTTTGAAGCTCCCCTCTTTTACGACGGCGGTGTCAGAGCTCTCCCACCTTCTTGCAGACATACCCCCTGTTCGGACCAGATCTTTCCAACATGGATACACGCATCTCAAAAATACCTCCCTAACACGCCTCGCATTTAACACTTTAGGGTGTTCAAGCTTCGCATCCTCCTCCTTCTTTAAATCTTCATCACCCTGTTCCGCTTCCGCCGGGAAGGTTACCTTATCATCCTCTATAACTTTCGGTGTTGGTGTCGATACAGGCTGCGCATATGCCTGTTTACAAGCGGAGATTTCCGTTGTCCCATCGATCATTCCACCAATACACGCCTCGAGCTCGAGTGCCTTCTCATACGCCAGCAACTCGTCTCGAGTGCGCCAGATGTCCGTAGTGCGTGTGTACTCGTAGGAAGGGTAAAATCGTTTGCGGAAGCGTACAAGAAGGGCAGAGGTGAGGAGTGTTTGAGTATATTCAGTGCTATAATAAGTCAACAATTCAGAAACAATGTAACAGAGGGAAAAATGATTGACCTTCTAAAGTAAATTAGATCCACCCGTCTGAAAAGTTTGAGTAGTCCGGTGTTAATTCGTATACATTTACCTTACAACGAAGCCTGAGCATTTCCCTGATTTTGTTGGGGAAAGTTGAAACCAGAATTAACGCACCAATTATGTTTAAAATCATCTCCCTTAATCGCTCTGCCTGTATCCTCAAATACTTCCTCTTGCCACCTACGTAACAGGAAGAGAACCCAATTTGTTGGTTGTTAGAGAGGAAAGGGATCATGGTTTGGGTGGAGGAAAAAGTAAGGAAGGCGGATATGAGAGTCGGGCGCTAGACATGTGACATTATGGCCAAGGTCAAGATTGAACACGGAAACAAAATATAATCTTGTAAATTTAGGCTCACGTTTTGGGTTGACTTGATCTTGACTTTTCGGGCCAAAGTTTTCAATTCGTCTGTAGTCAGACACCCGAGGAGATCGAGTAAAGACATTTTGGACTCGTCATGGGCAAATGTTGTCAGGTCAATATCTGGTTCCGAGTTCCAACCAATGTCTAGGCAATTGCCGAGAGTAGTTGAAGTACTCGAAGTAAAGTCCGCTTGTTCCATCCAATCGCCAGTGTCTCCGGAACGGGATGGACCCGCCTTAGACTGACTGGCTGGCTTCTCCACTACTTCTTGCCCGTCGGTCTTGAAATGTAATGGAGTTGAGTCGTCGTCATCCAGGGTGAGATCAATAACCTCTCTCTCAGTTTCTTCCTTCAACTTCCTGTTTGTCTCCTGCCTTGGATCCCAGGAGAGCTCCCGAATAGCAGCAACGATACTTTCTTTGTTACCAATTTCTGAATGGTACTTAAGGGAGCTAAGACGGTGCCATTTGTCTGCCTTGCGGAGGGAGAGGCGGACGAGGAGATACCGCGCATTATCTATAACGGAAGTGAGATTAATAGATGAAGGCAAAAGAGAAAACGCACATGAAATTACAGAAAACCTTTCGAGGACACTCCGTTCACGAGGCGAAAGTAGATGGGCTTCATGTGTGACAACCGTATTGACCATTGCTGATAATTCCAGGGAAATAAGCATGGGCTAGGACCCAACACACAGAAACGCGAACTTTCAAATAGCTCAACGTAGGCGGATGGCCGTTTGAACACTCTGCGGCATTCAGATTCACCGCGAACATCTGCATCGCTATTTGAGTTATCTTCAGGAACATCTTCCACAGACTTCTCTCGAGTGTTACCCCTAAACTGCGGCTTGGAATGAATGTCTGTATCATCACCAGACCAGAAAATGAGGCTGTTCGCGCCTAGTGAAGAGGAGATGTTCATTCAGGAGAGGACGTACCGTCACGTCACGTGTCTGGTACCGTTATTCATATTCTGTGTTGTCATACAACTCCTGATACTGGTTATTTATGATACTTCGTGATCCATCATATAGTTAGTGGTGGAGGTTCTTCTGGAGCACCTCCACCTAAAGATGCGAGTTCCTTGTCATAAAAGTCCCTTAGCTTGGCCTCGTCCAAGCACACCGAACGCATTTCCTCTAACAAATGCTTAGCAGCCGTAGCGGGTCTGTAACCCCTGCTTCCTAGTGCCGTGCCCATCCTCCCCGGTCCAATGAGCCGATTCGTTAAGTATAAGAAGCCATCCGTGTCCCCAACAACCTGTACAAACGCGACTCCAGTACGGTGCACGAATTGCGAGTACTTGTGTGGGGAACGACGGTAGGAATATACAACGTCCACTTCCTCAGGATACACACTCCCTGCCTCAACGTCTAGCACGAAATTGAAGTGCCGTAAGAGGGCGATCTCGAAGTAGTGCCGAGCATTAAAGCCTTCCGGGATTCGCTTATCCAGATCTGGCACCACGGGTGGTGGGACAGCCAAACGAAGGGGGTAGCATGATTGAAGTGCATTGCGTGCACGGATATCACTAATCTGCGATACGTAAGCTTCAACAAGCTTCAGACCGTATCGCTCGATCGACCGGCTCCATTGCCGCAGTTGGTCTTCAATACATCGAGCGGTGGTCCCTATCCACTGAAGTTCGAAGTGGAACACGGTTGTCGGATTATGTAGAATATCGTGATGAAGTATAACTGTTTCCGCTTGGTCGCTTCGCTGCAAACATCGTCAGGTTACGTTTCCAAAGAGAATGGAGCTATAGATTGACCTTGTTGGGGTCAATATCAATCACCATGGTTTGGCTCAAGATCAACACCTTAGTCTTTCGAGGATTCGAACTACTGAGTCTCGAAACACTAGATGTTGCGGGGCGAGGGGAGTCCTCTCCCTCTTTCCTCGAAGAACTGAACCATCTTCTCGGTGTCACTGGCACTGCAAATTCTCCTTTCAAACGATAAAAGTAGTGACTGGGAATCAAAACTCAAACCATCAACGGCGACTCCTGAATAAGAACGAAAATATTTACCCATCCAAGAAGCCATGGTGTCCTTTGCAATGCTCGAACAAACCTGCCTCCAATAGCTTTACTCCCATTTCTGTACCTTGCGTCCTGGAGGACACATCACGAAACTCTCGGACCAACCACGATACAAAGTCAAACCCAGTAAATGAATCAGGATACTGGGTTGTATGCCACTTGTGGTTTTTGATCCGTACCCCACCCTCCTCTCTCATGGCCTTGGCAATCGCTGTCCTCGACATATCACCAATTTCTCGCTCGCTTTTCACCTTCTTACGCAAAGGCCCAGCAGCGTGGATCTCATCTAACTGGGCTATGATGCCGTCATCAAGGACAGATCTCGCTGGACCAAGTGTTGTCGGCAGGAACCGGATGGGAGTTATTGGGGTTGACCTCTCTTCTGGTGGCCGCCACCGCAGTTTGGTGAACAGTTCCGCCAATTTATCGATGCCTAATAGACGGATTTCTTCTTCGTTGAGCTTCTCCCCAGAAGGTCCAACGTCGATTGAGGGGGGCTCCGCAGCCGGGATAACCACAAACCGTGTTCGCCAGTAACGAAGAGATTCGCTAAACTGATGCTCGTAGCCCGCTATCAACATGTCTAATCTATAAGAGAATTGAGTTGACGACAAGACAGCTAGTTGAATATAATCTGACCGGTTCCAGCCATAACTTTGCGGTCCTTGAGCAGTAAAGGATGTTACCCATTCTGTGTATCCAACTCCCAGTTTGGGCCATATGAGACACTGATAGTCGAATGGAGGCGACGGGGGCATCCTTCGGAAGTAGCGCCGTACTTGGATGGCCTCGCCGGTATAAGATATTCGATGAATTTCATTGCTCATGCTGAGGTATATGGGATCATCCGTCGAGTTCAGAACCTCCGCCGCACCGGTCGGTTTAGGTGCCATATCTTCTTCAACCAAAAAAGATTTTCTCGTTCGAGAAAACGCTTTGTCCTCCACGTCAATGGCTTTTGTGGACCTCAACACGAACTGGAATCCTTGGGCTAGTCTGACAGCCGCCATTCCCCGCATGACAACCAATGCCCAAGCACGGCGCATTTCATCCGCATTTCCTTTCAAGTCTGGCGGTTGGACGAGGAAAGAACGCATTTCTTGCGGATCGACGACAAAATGCCAAGAGGATACGTCATACAATGAATCCAATTCGGATACCGAAGGAAAGTACTCGACCGTAAGCGGGAGACAGCCAGGCGTTACTATAGACTTCCACTTGATCTCGTGCTTATATGAGAACCTTGGAAACATATGCTGCCATCGACGTGCGAGCGAAGATTCCACGTATGCCACGGAGGATTGTGGTCGCGAAGGATTTGTACGAGTGACAAGTGCCGGTAATGAATTCGTGACCCCACTGCGGCGTTTCCCTAACGTTATGTCATCGCGTGGAGGAGTATTCAAAGGAGAACGGCGAGAATATTGACTTCGGTGTGACATAACAGAGTCTTCATCGAAAGCACGATTCAGTACAGAACGGTTAGATGGGACTTTTTTTATTGCCATCGGTTTCGGTGTCCGCGTGGCAGGCTTGGACTCAGTGGGTACCCGTATCGGAGATGACGGTCGCATTATCCCTGTGGGGGGCGTCGAAACCAGAGTGGTCGGAGGCGATACAGAATCTGACGACTTTGACTCCGTTTGTGACGCACTTCTGAACGGTTTCAAAAGCCAGCTAGGGGCAAACTTCGAAGTCAGGGAAGTCCTTGCAGGAGTTGGCTCGTGAGAGAGACTGGCTGTTGCAGAAATTACGGGGGAGTCGGAGCGATCGGAGGACGTGGAGAACTGAGAAGGGGAAGTGCTCAATATGCTGGAGGGGGGCTTCCCAGTCTTTCCGTCGGTGCTACTCAGTTCCACGTTTGGCAGATCCTTGATATTCGGACGAGGACTTTCCTCTATGGGGGTTATTAGGGTGGATACAGTCGATTCGCGATGCAAACCGCGTCTGTCACGTAATGACCGAAGGGAGGACGCCATGATAGTACCACTTGCAGAGGAAGAGTAAGAATGGCGATTGCTGTTAGAAGGCGGTGATTCTGTCTTGAGCGCGAAAGTATCCATGTCAAAGTTTCGAGCTTCCAATTCAGAAGGTACACGATGGGCAGAAAAACCTTCTCCTGGTGGAGAATCTGAACATAGATCAGGTAAGAATGGAACTTCAATCTTCGATAGCACGTCCTGCGCCAAAAGGCCTAACGTCTGAATTTCGTGCATCGTAGCTCGTGCTATGAATCTGGAGCATCAAAAAATCAGTCTCAGATAAACTTGTATGATCCTGATAATTACCTGTCCTGCCTAAAAGGGAGATCCATCTGTGTGTCCCAAAAAGATACAGTCATCCAAAAGGGATCCCACCAAAATGTCGTCTTTTCTCGACCAGAAGACTCACTCGCATCGTCATCACCACCCCAAAGAGGGTCCAGCGAACGAGTCCCATGATTGCCCTCAAGATCCATCCGAAGTTCCGGTTCCGTGCCTTGAAAGCTGAGTATAGGGCTCTGATGCAAGGGCGGTTTGGTGAGACAAATGAGATCCACTCCAAAGCCTTGGTCAAGCATGCGTGTTGTAGTGAGGCGCAAAAGATGCTTCGAAACACGAAAATAGCCCGTTCCAGGAGATATCACGAGCGTGGAAGCTCCGGTCAAGGACAACGAGCGATCGATATAGTGGCTTTCGGTAGAAGTAAGACCTAGATTGAGAGCTTCTAGCACAGGACCCTCGTGAGCGAATGAAAGGCGGCCGACGAGACGAACCTCCTCGCCAGGACCAAGCGTAGCGCGGTGATAGTGGTGCCCTAGCAGTATGTCTTTTTGGAAGTCCCCAAACGAGTTCTTGAGGTCAACAAGAGTCTCCTTCCATTCATATATCACGTCTAGATCAGTGGTGACTTTATAAAAATCTTTGTACCATTTCCCTTCTTCATCGCGCTGCAGAGGGCCGGCTGCATAATCCGTCTCGGATTGATCATAATAAACTCGGGATATCAGGACGATTGTGACCGTATGATTCGTCCCGGCTTCTCGCCATTTAGCGAAAAGGGTAGGTAGGAAAGAGTGAACGATCTTTTCGCTGTAGCGTTCTCCGTCTCCCGCAAACTCCCATAACTCACGGCACACTTGAATGAATATGGTCACTCTCGCAGACAAAGACCGATAGATGGCCTTCGTGGACGGTGTCATGTAGGCGGCTGATACCTGGAAAAAAAATTGGATTGATGAATGTTGGTATTGACAACGTCGCACCTTGTCACCGTTTACATGTATTTCTTGTATTTTGGCCGCTATGGCACCAATAAAAGAAACCTCTTGCTCGACACATATGCATTGTCCAACAAGATGTTTTCCCAACCGCCACATGTCATTCCGTCCTAGATATTGGTCCTGGAAAATGAACTCTACATAGTCTGCGGAGTGTTTCGCCTCGTCAACCTGGAAATTGGCCGCATGTGTCAGTGTGATCGTTGTAAATTAGTGAAAGAGGATACTTTGGTCACCACGACTTCCTCGTTATTTCTCAGGCCGAAGGTTTCGGCGACATTCAGAGGAATACAGATCTACGAAATGCGGTCATAGGATGTCTCCAAGAGTTCTGTGCGAGTCGACGCGTACTTGAAGGTTGGGCTTCAAATTACCGTCATCCTTTGACACAATGAACAAAAATCCAGAAGAACCATCCGAGTTGCAGCCCGTCACACGTAGCATATCGCCTTCAGCAACACCGGGCCACCATGCGTGATTGAAGAGAACGTTAATCGACTCTTTGGTATCGTGAACCCACAAATTTAAAATTTTCGAGTCCCCATTCTTGAGGGGCGAAGGTAGTGGATTTCTCGAGATAGACTGTGCAGTGTTAGACCGTCTGCGACCATATTGTGAACTCTGGGATTCTGGCCGTGAAGTAGACATGATGCATTTAGAATTCTCAAATGAAACACAGCCAAATTTAGAATTCTCAAATGACACACAGCCAAACATTGTTACCTGTCCGGTCCCCTTATCAATAATGGTTGCAACCCCAGGAACCCTCTCGAAAGCTGGCTTAAACTTTCTTTTTTTCCTTCGTTTCATCCAGCTCGGCTCGGTTACAATCACCGGCTTCGTCTATTGCTATCTCGTATGGCATCACAATAACCACTATTGCGTATACTACCCCTACCACTGTACCGCTCTGGAATTAAGCTATATCAGAATTCCATGGGAGTACTATCTCGTTATCATTGCTGTAAGTTGATTCCTCATTTTATTTCACCGAGCGCCCGGGGCGAAGGACTTAATGGGCTGGTTCTACTAGTGCATCCTCGCTTTCCTAGAAAGTTACATTTCTGCCGCATTCTACCTCAATCGCCAACAGATTCCCACTTACCGAGGCCTACTCTACACCGTAACTCCGGTCGGGGTCTTCTTCGGCCTTGCGTGTCGCGCAATATTCAATAATCCTTCAACCTCGAGGTTCTGTTGGTTCAACGCGATTCCAACATCACTGACGTCTAACGTTGAGGCGAAAAATTGTGTCATCGTCGTAGACGGATATGTAACTCTCAGCATCGCAGTGTAAGTACCAAGAGAACTTTCCTCAGCTGATAGGTTGGAGGACTGACATTCTCGTAGCGGCTTTACGGCATTTATATCCTTGATGTGCATTGTCGCACTGACATCTCAATCCTTGCGGTCACCAAAGATCGCGTTGCCGCTCGAACCCTCTGCAATTCTAGGAGACATCCAGGATGACATAAAGGAAGGTGTCATTAAAGTGTAGTGCGAGTAAGACCGGGTGTTGCAGTTGAACTATGTGTATTTTCCCATTCTTCACCAAGTGGACATGGACTCTTTCTTTGAAGAGATTGACCTTTTTATTTAACTCATTCCTGCTTATTGATTCTGGTGTACAGAGGTTATCCATTGATAATGGCTAATCTGATCTTATTTCTGAGACAGGAATCCCATCTCAGGTATTGGAGGCCCAAAAGCGTTTATCTGCGCCCGTTCTGCATAATTTAGCTAACGTTGTGTCGGATGCAGGGCCAGTTGCATTAGGATATCCTTGAAGCACCAAGAAATATGTACACCATGTGAAGGAGCGCCCTTAATCAGAACTTTCAAGCCACCTGTCGAAGCGTAGGAAAGGCTTCTTCATGAAGTCGACCTTGAGATCCAAACAGACCATGCTTCGTTCATCTACCGTGTATCCACGCACGTTCACGGAGAATTTAGCTGCAGGATCAATTATAAATGACTGGCCGCACAAAGCGCGAACACAATTATGTTACCTGGCGGAATTTCCTTCGGGAGAGCGACTGTCTGCGTTACATCGTAAGTACCTTCCTGAACGGGACATTGGATAGATGCATTGGCATTGCGTCTGTAAGATTGCTCAGTTTCAACCCTAGAGACAAAAAGGCACACATACGCCTCCTCACAGACATCAAGGCGCTTCTGCATTAGCTTTACAAGTCCTAGTTTAACTACGACATCTGCATATGCACCCTCCTGTGCTCAAATGGTCAACGAGACAAGGATAGATGATATCGTGGACTACCTCGATAACTTCTGTCACAAGGCCTTTGACAGTAACTGTGAGGTCTTGCCCGGGCTGGGGTGGATCTGGCGAGACATCAATCGACTGTATCTGAACAATGTACTCCGGAGCGCCTGGTGATGACAATTATTCAGTCGGGGTTTCCTGATAGTAGGAGTCATCCATCACTGACCACAGTCGACATAGCTCCAACTATTAGTGGTGTGTACTGGGCCTCCACCTTGCAAGGAGACTTGAGAGAGTGCTGAAACTTGCGATAAGGCAACTAGAACAGCCACGAAAGTGAAGATGGAAAAGCGGGCCATTCGAGTCGTGAACGTTCGAAGCAAGAGAATTTGTGATTGGGGTCACAGTCACAAATTCTCTTGCTTCGAACGTTCACTGTGACCCCAGTTAGATTACGCAAACAGTTAGGCTCAAGGTTTTTTATGTGCCACTGCGCTTATTGAGCCAACGGTATCCTTCATGTGAAGTAACGACCCGTCCACCACGAATACCACCCCCGCAATGGCACATATTGCGAGGCATACTCCATTGTCAGTCAGGATACTTGAGAGATGACCCCACTACCAAGACACCAGTCCCCATCCCAGACGGCCGCCACCTGGCCGAGCGCGACAGCCTTTTGTCGTTCCTCGAAACAAATTACTATCTCTCCGTTTCTTCCTCTGAAGTGCCTTGTGAGTAGGGAAATCACGAGGTGTTAAAGTGACCTGCCGTTGCACTGTGCAAGGAACATCTGGCATAACGTGTCGAAATTGCGTCCGAAGTTGTATGCCAGTCAGGTCGTCTATGGCTGGAGGTGGGCAGTCTGCCCAAATCCAGTTCCACTCTGTGATGTGTACTTTATTACAATAAAGTGCCTTGTGGTCTCTAGCGAAAATATTATTAGTCTAAATTATGAATGGGCTGGAGGAGAAAGCGTACGTTCCCGGTACAACAAATACCTTGTTCATTCCAACATCTTTGTGAGCGACATACATCCTCTCAGACACCCCAGGTATCTTTGCACCCTGGCCGATTGTAAAAGCCCACAAGCCTTGATGTGTGCCGACCTTTCTTCCTGTGAACATATTGACGATAGGCCCAGGCTTCGGTGGAAGGTACTGGGCTGTGAGATAAAGAGGTAAGGATAGAAGCGAGACATGGAGGGGTTTTGGACGCGCACAAATGAAATGGTGAAATTTTCGTTTTTCGCCAACAAAACAAATGCCCATACTTTCCTCCCGGCTTGCGGTGGGAAGTCGATATTTGTGCGCGAGCTCCCGTACCTGGGACTTCACGAGCTCCCCTATGGGAAAAATCGCACGGGCGAGACTCTTCTCAGGAATTGACGAGAGGTAATAGGTTTGATCTTTGTGCCGATCGAAAGCGCGAAGGAGTTTAGGCCGAGCTGGATTATGATTAGACCAAGATTTACGTGCGTAGTGGCCTACGGGCCTCCTATAATTTCAGCAAAGCGTGTCGTATAAAAATCGATCGTACCTGTGGCAAGCCATGACTTGCAGTAGATGTTATCACTTTCTTGCAGTCTGTCCAGCAGAGCACCAAATTTGACCTCCCTGAAGAAGCATAAACACTAGATGGGGATAAACAGAGTAGGTCCACAACTTACTTATTGCACCAAACATCCGGGTTAGGCGTTATTCCTGATTCCCAGCTCCTTAAAGAGGGTTCGAAGACACGGGTCCAATATTCTCTGCTCAAGTCTATCTAGCCAAATTTCGGGAGATAAGGCACGGAATTTATAATGGAGATTTGACAAACCATTTTACATGGGAGATCGAGCACCCTACATACTCTTTGAACATCCTCCCAATCTCTCTCCCACTCGCAGCCTTTGTCAGACCCCGACTCATCTCGCGTATCCCAGTTGCGCATAAACACGGCAGACAAATCAAGGTCCTAGACGGTCGCTTTATCAATGTTTTTGATTCGGAAATTACATGCACGGACATTTTCCGACAAAAGCTTTGCCGCAACGGAAGAGTCCACCCCGCCAGACATCGCCACAACAACTGATGGCTTTATGATGAATTCTGGGATTGGATTGCGGCACATTTCTTACCGCGGTCACCCTTTCTAGGTATGCTGTGGGCTATATTGGAATTGAAGCGCTTGAGATTTTGCAGCACGCGGCAGATGATCATAAAGGTCTATGCCTCACGTGATCGTAGTGTCTTGCATAATTCAACGTTTACTTTCCCACGGCTATACCTTCGCCTCACAAACACAATGCCCACCTCAGCACGAAAAAGCAGCATAGGTACCAACCGTCGTGGTCCTCTGAAAGCCCACATACCATTTCGCGGGGATAACCCAGAGGTTGGGAAAAAGACTGGCTTCGTGGTCCAACCAGTGGAACGCAAATCGGATGGGTTCGAACCGTTTGAGGACATCATCCGTCAGGCAGACAAGCGGACGCCCCCAAAAATGAAGAGTGGGAGAAGAAGGCGGATTTCTTCGCCTCCCGAAGAAGATGAGGACGGAGAAATGTCGATGGATATGGACGATAGTAAGCTCCTGGTCCTAATTATACACCCAATGATACAAACCCGATTTACTGCCTACAGGTAACCCCAATAGCCCGATGGAGTTCTTCACCAATTCTCGCTTGGCCGCTGCACCCCTTGGCGATAATCGTGCCGGATCGTCTTCCCGGGCTCATTCGCGCTTGTCTGGGGTTCACTTTGACAATGTACCTTCCCCCCGACAGCGTGCATCTTTTGGGGCATCCAAACGTCGCTCAATGGCCAATGGCTCTGCTCCGGGTCCTTCGAATTTGTCCAAATCTACCGTAGCTCAATCACCCGAACAAGAGCCACAGGATGATGGTGGCATGGATAGCGGTTTCGATAGCTATGGGCCTCAAGAACTCACACCTACACAGATATCTTCACCCCAACACACTAGTTTCTCCCAAATGAATCGAGATGATGATGAAGACGAAGCGCGGGATGACGAGGAGGACGTAGATGAGACGCCGGTTCCTAAGAAAAATAAGGGTAAAGGTCGAGCAAAGGAGCTTCCTGAAAGTGTCTTGGGAGACACAGACATAGAGGAAGAGATTGCTCAAGGTTTGGAAGACGTTGAGCTTGGCAGTTTTCCAGACGCCGAAGACGAACCTCTCCCCAAGAAATCAAGGATGGACAGGAAAGAGTCAAAACAGCGCGGCAAACCACGCGAAAAGAGGACGAATCAACGCTCGTGTGAGTCTCGCATTACATTTTCCCCTGCGACTTCTTTCATCTTTTATAAATATAGCGTTGTCGGAATCTGACGATGGCTTGCGGCGAGGAAAGCGATTGCGTTACGGGCCTCTGGAATGGTGGCGGCAAGAAAAAGTTGTTTACGGAAGGCGGGACTCAGGTGTTACATTAGTCCCACATATAAAGGAGATAAGGCGAGTTCCCAAGGAGGAGGTCATGCCTTTGGGGAAGGCGAATAAGCGGAAGAGGGGGGGTACAGCTGCCCCTAGAAGCAAAAGCCAGACAGAAGAGAGGCTCATTGTTTTCAACCCGGAGGAAGGATGGGACGACAATACTGAACAACAAGGAATTGTCATCGATTTCCTCACCAAAGAGGAAGTGCAAAGACGTCAGAATCATTATCTCTTACTCCTTTCCGGTTGTTGACCAGATATTTAGGCATTGCCTTTACCGCGAAAATGATGGAACCCAAGGCAGCGGCAAATAACGAGTGGTTCTTCCAAAAGGTTTTTGGCGATGGCGACTTTATTGCGGCTGGGCAGCTCATTATCCCCCCCAAGAGTCGAAAGCCCAGCAAGGGCACGAAGGACAATACATATGTTCGTGGAACACTTCTTATCTTGTCGTGCATTCTCTAACACCTTTCAAATAGGTGTTCTACGTGATCGAAGGCGCTGTCAACCTCAAAGTTCACGAAACGAGTTTGATTCTCGCGTCAGGTGGCATGTTCATGGTACCACGAGGTTGGTCACACATTGCGCACCCTTCATTTATCCGCTATACTCATGTGCACAGGCAACACTTACTTCATCGAGAATATCGCTGACCGCGACGCCAAGCTTTTCTTCACCCAAGCACGCAAGATAGCTGCGAGCGAGGAAGAATCAGGGCCATATTTGCAACCTCTACCTGGTTCGGGATCACGCCTATCCACAGATTCTCAGCGGCGGTTGTCTGCCGGTGGGAGGGCTTCAAGTTTGGGCGCAGCCCCAGTTGGTGGTCCCGCTACGCGAGTGAATGGGCGGGATGTATCTCCATTAGCGAAACGTGCAGCCTCGACGAAAATATGACTGTCACTTATTGATGACTTATTTATACTTTTTCTTCCCGCTTTCTTTGTTATTCTTACATTTTCTCAATCAAGATATCGTGTCATAGTGTGTATAATTGTGTACCTTTTTTCCCCTCAACAATCCACAAAGAATATGCCATATGAAGATGTGAGAGTGATCCAGCAAGATTTATCCCCGACCAAAAGATTTCCTACTGGTACGAGATTTTGAAACTACAGGGGCGGGGGGCAACCGTTTCTGTGACCGCTCCCGCAGCCTCATGACATCGCGAACCCAATCTGTCTCCTGCGACTTCAGTCGGCCCAATTCGTGCAGCCG
This sequence comes from Porpolomopsis calyptriformis, assembly GCA_951640195.1. Classification (NCBI taxonomy): domain Eukaryota; kingdom Fungi; phylum Basidiomycota; class Agaricomycetes; order Agaricales; family Hygrophoraceae; genus Porpolomopsis; species Porpolomopsis calyptriformis. The sequence goes on along the minus strand of OX621169.1, from coordinate 1,980,264 downwards.
ATCTTCCTCCTCCTGTGAGAGAATATCTAGAGAGTGACGATCTCCTGACCGCCATACCAATAGCTGCAAGATAGCCTCGGGGAGAAGGACGTTCAAGCAATACTAGACAACGGAGCATTTCGTGAGGTGGAAGATCCGCGAAGGCGATATGGGCACACATATACCTCAAGTTTTTCAACACCCGAGAGAGCTTCGTACGCTTCGCAGCCTCGCTGGCGGGGTGGCGGCCGGTGGGATTCAGTAGTTGCTTGTCTGAATGGGGTAGTTTCGCTTGCAGTCATATCGGGAGTCTGGCATGACAAATACAGATTCAGACGTAACACGACGCTGAGAATATCTCAAACCTTTCCGGAGCCTTCCGGAGTCTTCGGTAATGATGGCATTTCAACCTGGAAAGAAAATGAGATAGATCCGAAAGCAAGTCGGGTGGCCTACATCGGTCAGCAAGGATTCAGTGGCGAGAGATGGGGATGATGGGGCAGCCTAAAACGAGGACCGCATCAGCAACGGCAATGAATAATTAAAAGCACCCAAGTCACCTCTGCATTGGACGAGAGGGACGGAACCGTGGATTCTTCTGGAGTTCCCACTGTTGTGGTGTCCTGTGTCATGGATCGGACAGTTGTCCCTCGAGAAATTGAATGGCGATACATACGATTTTTATTTCCTCGTGGTGGTCTGTTGAGGGTTCAGGGACTGCCACGGTTTCACTTGGAAAAGCATCCTCTTCGTCGAGCCTCTTCGCCCGCTGCTCGTCACGTAGGGCCCACCGAAACAAAAGTCCTTGCAGTTTGTCGACATCTTCGGGTACAATGACACCCCGTGCACCGGCACTATCCGTAACACTCTTCCTGGCCGCGCCGCCCTTGATAAACTTATTATGTCGCTGCATTGCCGGTGGGTATTTGTCGTTGAGTATAGCAGTGAGCACGGGTTTCGCATAAGCAAACTGCTCTGCCATTGTGAGATCGCCAAATGGGGTGGGTGGTGGCATTTTAGGTATCGGACTTGGTCCACGTTCGGCGTCGTCGATCGAGTTATCGTTCTCGCCGTCTTCGTCATTCACGACAGCTTTGTATGAGCTCTCCCACGATCCGAGCTTCGTGATTAAGTTATTCACTCTGGTTGGCAATAAGTCATTAGAGATGTACACACCTTGCAGGCCCCAAATTCCTCCTCGCCAGATGTGAAAAAGAAATCCCGGGGTATGTCAGCCAGCGATTCGTCAAGATAACGAACCTTGTACTTGGGCTTCTGGGTGGATTTTTTAGGCTGAACGTACGCCTCCAGCTTCGCCGGCCAATAAACTGTGCCTTTCGGCTCCCGTGCCAAGACCAGCTCTCCGGGAATCATCAGCATTGGATCTTGAGGAGGAGGAGTCCAGCGATTGAAGATATCGTATGTGGGGGAGGAGGTCCGCCTTTCTTTCTCTTTACTGACCTTGTTATCCTGGGATGACATCCAACCACTAGCCTTTCTTGCAGAACCGTATAAACTGTCACTATACGCTAACCCTACGGATGGAAGCCCGTCATTGTCTATTTCGTGCTCTTCGATCATCTGGGCGACGGCGGCCTGCCATTTCGATTCAATATCCATTTTTCCATTGTTTGTCTTCCTCCTCTTCCTCGGGGATTCAGTCACTTGTTTGAGTGTTCTAGCAGGTCGGAAAGAGGTTTGATCGAAACGGAAATTGCCATGGGGTGTGAGCATCGACAGTATATTGTGTTCCGAGGGTGACGCAATCTCTACAGCCTCTGAAAACTCTTTGAAGATCTCTCCAATCAGGGAGACGCGCAAAGGATGGCAGTGGACACTGGAGCTAGAAATCTACCGAAGGATGATGATTATTGCAGGATCAAAAGCCTGCGTCTGATAGGATCTTACTTTTCCTGGCCACCACATCCGATCTCCTTGATCATCAGAACCTTCCTGTGCTTTGTCGGCGAGTTCCCCACGTTGGTTTATGAACACCCACACGAAACTTTCAAGACCAGCGAGATCCCATTTGTCCACTGCCTTGTTTAAATCGACGGCAGATGGAGTAGCAGCAGGAGTTGCACCAGTTCGCGTTGACAGAGGAGTGCCCAGACTTTTCCGCACGGAGGCCGTCCGCCGAAGGGAACTCACGATCGGGGACGAGTGCGGTGTGAGGGGATCGGAAACTGCACCGTCAGAGTCACCTGAATCGCGATGTAATGGTCGTCTTCGTTTCGAAGGTTTCGCTGCAGAGATGTTTGATGGTGTGGCTCGAGCGACGTCGCGACCTTTTAAGGAGCCTCTGAGTCTACCCTTACTAGCATAAGTCCTCACCACCCTCTGTTTTGCCATGGAGGGTTCCGCAAACGGTGATGAGGGGTGCTCATCTGAAGAGCTCAAGAGTTGCTCCTCGAAGTTCGCGGAGGCTTTCTTGGCGGCAGTGCGCATCGGGATTACCTTCGATTTCAAAGGGGTGCTGTTTGTCGACATGGCCGCCCAGTGGAAGGGGGTATATCTAGTAAGGTGCGAAACGGTTAGGATATGCCTCTCAGTCGAGTTGCACCGCACGCAGAAGCTTCGGGTATCCACGTGACCTCTCCTACTGGTATGGTCACACAAAACCCACCCTTGAAGTCGCCCTTTTTTGTAAGAGGCTGCAAGGGAATTTCAACCCTTGAATAGTGCTAAACATTTCGTGTAAAACTCTGGATTCTGGCTGGTAGCAGGACGGCTGGTAGCAGGACGGCTGGTGAATTTGTGTGACAATCGTGACCATAACTCATTGTGTGTGACATTTCGCCGCTCATTCGACTGTCTTTATCTCGAACATCATCACGCTCCAACTCAACTGCTTGTGATTCCCTGGAGAATGGCTTTACTGTCAAGATTGATGAGGAAAAGAAAATCAGCAATTTGAGGGAAGTGATCAAGGAAAAGATTGACCACCTTTCTGCCTACTCGCTCTACCTTTCCCAAGTGAGTGGTTTTGCCCTTTGCCCCCCCTCAAATAGTCCACTTCCAAGTCCATCACTGCTGCACTTATCAACCTCACTTCTCGGCCACCCTCACATTACGAGTTATAAAGGCGATACTGCCCTCCCTTCGACGCAAACACATCAGAACCTTGAAGTAGTGGATCATCCACTACTTCAATTTTCTAATGTGTTTCTGAGGAGCTTCCGTGCTCAGCAGTGAGGCTCCATTCACCACAGGCCGAGCCTATGCTAAGAAGAATGCTAGGTAAGTTTGCGTTGATCAACAAAAAAAATCTGAACATTTCCTAATAAATACAATTCAATACCATCCTCGCATTTTCACTCTTCACATTGATTGTACAAGTCACTTGGATCGATGGATCACCTTGAGGCCTGGGTCCTGGGAGTCCGATCAAGTACTTCCCTGTGCTTAAAACTTTCCTTCATGATGGCAAGTTGGGTAATCTCCGCAGCCATCTTTACCACCGCCGTTCTATCGACTTTCAACTGGCTGCGCTTCTGTCCACATGGAAATGACCAGCGCCCGGGACTGACGACCCTGTCGGAAGCATTGTACACCCAAGAGTTAAGTTCCGCACATTTTCTCATAACCCTTCAACTGTCACAGAATCATTAAGGGGAGGCCTGACGAAGAAAGTTGCCATGCTTTTCATGAAATTAATCAAGGACCCATTTAGTTTGCATAACGATTGCCATAACCAGAGGGAAGGAAAGAGATCACGCGATCGAGCCAATGCGGGGGTATTTAGCATGGAATAATCAAGCAGAGATAGCAAAAAAAAACAGACAACCTTGTGACTACGTATACATTATCCTTTCTTTCTTTCTTTTTTTTGGTGGTTACTGCGCCCGTTGCTCTTGGGGTTTTCGGGCGTCGGTGGAGTGCCTTCTTTGCAGCCGCCTGCCGCTCGTAGAAGGTGGTCTCGATGAGTCGGCGATCGAAAGCTTCTCGAACAGTCTGTGGAAAAACGGTTTCTTGGAGCTAGGCGATGACGGTGACCTGGTCGTTGAGGTCGCAGTATATATCGAACCCTCAGGCGCCTTATAATAAAGAGTCAGCTTGATGGAAAAAAAAAAAAAAAACTACAGTTCGAGACAACAACTCACAATAATGTGAACCTTCTGTCCAGGAGTCGGTAGGACATAATACGTACTACCCGAGTCGTCGCTGTCGCGCCCACTATTCCGCGAAGAAGGCCTGCTATGACTGCTGGAAGAACGACTCTCGACAGAACTCAGAGGGGTCATCACCCTGCGGCGGTCGTGAGAGCCGTGCTCATACCGAACGGGAGCAGAATGACTATATTTCATGCCGCCGACGGTTTGGTGGGCATGGGCATACGCCGGCACGATGGGTGGCGGAGAGAAGTTCGTCCTCGAGTGGTGAGACGGGGCGTAGACGATCGCCGGCGGCGCGCGCGAGGACGGTTTTGGCAGCGGCGGATTGGGCACCGAATGCCATGCCGCGGGGCGAGGTTGAGGGTGGGCGATAGCGCGCGGGGTGGGTGTATGGTGGTTTCGTGGGGGGGAAATGGGCCGGGGCGTATGTCGGGGCGGGGGTGGGAACATGGCCTGTAAAGGCCGTGTGTAAGCCGAAGAGGTCGGGAGCGGGGGCGGGTCATCGTCATGAAAATATGTATTTCGGGGGAGCGATTTCGAGCGGGGAATGAGGGGGGTTGGAATATCGTCTGAGTCGGACGGCCAGATGCGAATTTCTTCTGGGGAAAGCGGAGTCAAGGGGCGCACCTCGTGTGGCCTATCGACCCGGCGAGACCCACTTCTGCCGAGTCGATCAGGCTCCGTTGTGTTGCCTATACTGTACGAACGAGACCTCTCATGACCATGAGGAGGGGGAGGAGGGATAGGAGGATGAGGACGAGAATAGTTGTGGTGATGATGATGGTGTTGTTGGTGTTGTGCCGAATCCCAATCATGTCGTTTTCCGCTCGAGCGTGTCGAGTGACTGCCGCCGTCATAGCGGCGTGAATTCGGGATGGGAACGTCGGGCCGACCATCGCCGTACTTTAAAAACATTCTCGGGGGTACCGAGTGCGAGCTCTCCACCTCAGATGGAGGGGAAGTTGGGGTGGGCGGTAGGACGGAAGGAGGGAGAGAGGGGGAGTAAAACTCATCCCGTGTGGGAGTGTGAGTGCGCACCCATACCGCCGTCCGCTCACGCGAGTTCATAAAGTCGCGAACGGCCTCAGGAGAAGAAGAATACTCCGTCATGGCTGGCAACCGACCACCCTCGAGTCCAAAAAACAAATCCGAGTGGCTGGGTTTAGCACCAAGCCAATTGAAGAGTTGCACAAAAAAGGACCTTTATACCTGTCGTAAAGAGTGCTGCCAATCTCCGGGATTACGCAAGGACGGAGGTGCTGCGGGGGAGATTAATATCCCACTGCCTGGCGGGAGATTTCATTCAGGGTTTGAGGTTTGCAGATTATGGGTGTCCATGACTAGCCTGAGATTTTTAGCATCACAACGTGTTTTTCGCGAGGCCGGTCTTACACCATGGAGGAAGAAAACAAAAAAAAAACATGATATCCTCCAAGAAGCCCATGGCCTTTCAGAAGATCCTAATTGTTCAAGTGGGGCCAAGTTGAGAGGATTAACCTGAAGACTCGAAGGAAATTTCCATTTCAAAGAGGAAATGAAATGAACGTGGATACAAACGCTACGGACCTGTCGAGGCAGTATTGTATAACCAAGCCACAAGTTTTGTCCAGATGACACGACGATAATAACCTTATCAAGATCAGATACATACACGGTGTCTATTCTCAAATCCGTGCCTGCGGCAGGCCACCAATATAACGACTCGCAAATAAGATGCTCAAGGCAACCCGACTCCCGTTCCTAACACAAAAGTCAGGTATACGCCCGGGATCGAGGTGTTTGTGTGGGCAGTGACGTCCCTGAACCGCATACCCCCCTGCCCTCAAGTTTATCCGACAGCTTCTCTGCGATCCGAGTTACCGTGGATTCCTAACACACGTAGGAGGACCAGCGGATCACCCCCAAAAGTCACCCAAGTCTCCACAAAGAATGAAGAGAAGTTGTACTCCTTCTCCACGATGACAATAATAATGATCAAAGTTAGGCCCGTTTAGTCGCACGCTATTCTTCTCACAGGATATCTCTGAAGCTGATTTGGTTTTTTTGGATGACCATGTCAGAAATTTATAAGAACGTGCTGATGTGTTCGATGAAAAACGCGACAGAGGTCCAACGGTACCTCTTCCATTTGACTCCCAAGGTGAGTACATATCAATCCCCCTTCTTGGCTTGATATCCACCAAAATCTTTCTCAATATAGTACACCTCATAATCCTCTGCACACCTGTGCCATTTAATTGGTACTCACATTCGACGAAGAAACAATTTGCTAGCTCGTATGCTGTTCTTCTCCTATGTTGCCATGTTAGGCCACGCCCCCTAATTTACATTCCTTTCTCCCTATTGAATTCCACCCGAAGCAGGCTCAAGTCGTGATTTTTGGGACACCGTCCTTTTATGCTCGCTAGGATATTCTGGGTTCAAATATCACCATATTTGTACTCAGAACTTCCGAACATCATGGACCAGTGCTTGAAAGTATAATCATGGGATGAGGTCTTCAGTGATGCACTGATGGAGAGCACCCTTGTTTGACAAGAAACAATATCTGGACAGGTCCGCTTGAGGTGGGCAAGATAGAAAAAATGGGGGCAAAGTGGGATAGGTTGATCTTCTCCCACTTCACCTTCATTTCTTCTATCTTGCCCACCCTCTCAGCCTCATCTGGGCAGCATACCTGTGCTGTAACCATGCCCTATTCTCCCTTGATCTCCACAGCCTGCAGATGTGACACCAAACCTTGGGCCACACAATAGACAGGCAAATTCTTGGAATAGGTGCCAGTGAATTTGATTTCACCAGTGCCAGGTACTGGAATCAACCTTTTGACTTTCGGCCATGGATATAATTGTAACGAGCGTTGATGAAGTCATTCAAATAAAAACTTGCCAGTGAGTTGCCTGAAAGAGTGCCGTTCTGATCACCCAACAAAGTTTATTAGAGACGCAACCCAATAGATTGGCCATGCATTTACAGAAATGCGGTCCATAGTAAAAACAACACGATCAATAATGAGATGCTTGATACGCTCTCATCTCGAGCAACGCCTCTCGCGCAGAAGGTGCCTCTGAACTCTGCATCCGCTTGCCCAATGCCTCCAACTCGGACGGACGAAGCGCTATACTATCAGCCTGCATAATCAGCCCGCCAGCACCCCCAGACGTCCACTTCTGCACCATGCCCATCAGAAACCACACGAGGGGAATGTTTTGTCCCCCTGAGGCTAGGTTGAGCCTTCGCAGGAGGGGCTGCTGCATCCCCCCAGTCAACAAGAAACCATGCGTGTGGATCGTGGATGCTTCCTATTATATTTTTCCACTGAATATCTCTGTAAAAAAGCGGGGGGTCTTGATGGAGAACCTGCCCCAAGGTCAGTAATTTTATCCCTGAAATTCATCAGTTACTTACCTCGAGTGCTTCCAAGAAATCCCCCGCGGTGCAAGGACAACCGTCGTATCAAAGTGGGCCACGAGCGAATCGGTATGCGGAACATGCTTGGTCTCGAGAAGAGAATATATATTCTTGAGGTGTGCCACGTGTAATTAACGATGGGAAGAGTCCCCGCAAGGTTAAACAGGCGGCAGATGTTCCTGATGCGATCCCTTCGGAGGCTTAGATCTGCATATGCTATGTCGTGCACGACTGGACGACTTCCTGGTTCTGGCGGAGGGCTAATGGCTACCAGTGTGAAGTCAGTTCCTGCCGCATAGTAACCTGTGCAAGGCAGCAAATTAGAGATGATACTACTATCAGAGCCGACTATGAACTTACCAAGAACATAAGGGGCCTTGTGCATACACCCATGCTAATTTATCTGCAAGATCTTCCTTTGGATTATCTGAGCTCCCAGGTGGTTTTTCCTCCCCCTCGGAATACGCAATCCCCCCCAAAAAAGCAGAAAGCATTAATCTGGACGCAAGGACGCCGTAGCCGGGGTGCTGGCTGCTATCGCGTATGCTCCGTTGACATCGGCAAACATAAACTCTTAAGAGTTCGCGAACGTTTTCTATCCCAGAACGAATGGAAGGAAGATTCGGCTCGGCAACGGCGAAGAAAAAACTTGTGGAAGGGTGTGTGTGTGTGTATGTCGCGGAACAGGAGCTGGACGTCGTCCTCGCTGCAGACATCTCGCGTTTCAGTGTCGGAGGGGGAGGCAGAGGAGAGATAGGTGTTTGAGGCGAACTGGCTGGCTGAGATGCGGTATTTTCACGTCATCCGACACGCGGGAGATCCGCCCCCATCTGGCGAGGTTCGGCTATCTATCGCTGGCGGGTTTCTTGATGATCCCTCTCACACCATTGGTCTATCAGAGCATTGTCTGAATATTCGGTATGAAGAGAGAGAGAGAGAGAGAACGGAAAAGAACGGAGCTTACCACTCGTTTTGGAGTGGCTTCCATCTGGCGCAACTCATTAGGGAGTCTGGCGAGAATGTGCACGCGACCTTTTGGTGGGCTGCTTGGGGAATATCGAAAGAGTGGTTCTCCAAGGGCTGGAGCGGCTCCGTCTTATCTAGGTTTACGATCACCCCAAACTCTCGTCCCAATCTTTCTTAATAGGGAAGAGAGAAACCTTTACAAGGCGTCAACAACAACAACAACAACCACTTGCACTTTTTGCAAATGGGGGCCGGGTGCTCACCTTTGAAACAAGCTGGAGGGGTGTTGCAATATTTTGCCAAAGCCTCTGGGAAATGCGAACGGCATCGACCAACGCTCGTCTCTTTTTTTTTGAATACCCATCTGATATCATCCCCTCGGAGTCCACGTCCGATTACCCAAACAAATTCAGCTCAAGCATGTCGGACATGGTAACCAGTCGCAGGAAGAAATATGAAAAAGGGTTAGGTTGTGACATTCGACTCCCAAATGTCCATGTCATGTCAAATATCCAAACGTAGTGATGTCATATCCAGTATGACACCGGTTTTTTGCACACACACCGCCGAGTGGGGGGACCTGCAGGAATACGGAAACCGCATGAAAATCCTGACGTCAAGCTCCAGATCAAACGACCTGGCACGCGCAGCTCAGTGCGCATGGCCTAAACAATCACGAGTATCTACGCCATGAAAAAAAAAAAAATCACGCGCATGTGGGGGTAGAGAGATCGTGTGGATTCCCTCTGGCCAGTCCATGACTCCAGCTTGATAGCATTATGCACCATGCACGCGTGATCTGTCGCAGGCAAAACCACAAACGACAGCAGAAGTTCATGAGATCGTACAAGTCATAGACTGGCCCGAGAACTAGTTAATACACCCTAGACGGATATACAAAGCAAAAGAAAAGGAAAGAAGAAAAAAAAGGGAAGGGGGAGGAAACGAAAAAAGAAAAAGCGGCAAAGCTCAGATGCTAACACGCGAGCAGTAAGCAAGCGGGGGGTACTAAACGAAAAAAGAAAAAAAAAATGCCACAAACGAAGACAGAACACAACAAGAAGAGTGGAAAACATTAGACGTCGCTTTTGATCAACATGCCCTCTTTCGACGACGGATAATCAAACGCGGCGTTAATCGTCTGCTGCGTCAATTCGCTCAACGCGTGATGATGATGATGATGATGATGTCCCTGAGAAGGCGTATTCGCCCCAGATGGTGTCGGACTCTGCCCGAACCGTGGGGTGAGGATCCCGCTCCCCCCGACACCGAACACGAACCCTCCGCTGAGTCCCTCCATAGAATTAGAATACCCTAATGAAAAAAAAAAAAAAAAAAAGTTTGAGTAGTCTTGCTCGGATAAATACGCGACGACGACCACTGACCAGGCATAAGCACATTATCCCAGAATCCGTTCGTCAATAGACTGTCCATAGACATCCCCATATTGTCATCGGGTAAGCAGGACGCCATCGTCGGTGGGAAAGTTGACATGTCCGCAACCGGTCCCATCTCTCCATCGAAATGGAATTCATTGAGAAGTGTGTCACTACCGCCTCCTGCGCTGCCGCCGCCGCCGCCGCCACCACCACCACATTCGCCGTTCATATTATACCCCGCGAAGGGGTTCGAGAGCGAGCCTTCGACGGGACTAGTAGGATCTACCTGGTGATCGATGGAATCATTGGGATGTGACGATGACGATGATGACGGTGGAGGTGGCGGTGGCGAACCTTCCCCACTTTGTGAGGACGACCCGGTGTGATTGTCGGCCTTGGCAGAGATGATCGCGCGAAGGAAGCCGCTGTAGAGGGCGGGCGTATGAAGTGGATTGGCAGCGATAGTTCCCAGCACATCCGCCACGTCCTTGACCAAGTTGACCGTTTTTTGTTCATCGTCAAGGTACGCCTGGAATTCGGGTCGCAAAAGCTGGGAGAGAGAGAGTGGTGAGATGATAATAATTTTGCGGCGGAGAAGATGCTTACCTTCAACAGGCTGAGGACGGCGTACGAAGTCTGGACAAAGTGAGAGTCGGGAGAATATCTCATGAACCCACTAGGCCCGAGTTCGTCACGGACGACGGTGGCGACAGTGGTAGCACAGTTATGACACCGGGCGAAGAAATGGCCGATATCGACGGGCGAACGCTCGAGGGCATTTTGAAGACCAAAGGAATTAATGACGAGCATGGCATAGTTGTAATACAATTTTGCAATGAGTTTTTTGTAGTTGGCAATAACGGGAATTTCCTCTGGAAAGATGGTTCCCACCGGTCAGCAGAGTGAATACATACGACTGAAAATGCTCACTATCTCCCCAGGCGCCTCTCAAGGTGACCCAATCCTGTTGCCAGGTGACCATTTGGGCTTCAAAGGTCTTGATGACAAGCAAGTAATCAATTTCGACTTGGAGACCTGACGCTGAAGTGGTACCCGAATACAAAATGTCGAGACTTCGGGAGAGGATGCGCTGAAATTCCTGTGACACAATGAGTTTTTTTTAGATCGTGGTGGATTGCGACTGACGAGGTATGCGGCGAGAGTGGCATCAGAAGGGATAGCGGCGGGAGAGCGGTACCATTGAGAGGCATTACGCAAGACGAAACTAGAAGAGGTGAGTGAGTTGTGATGAACCGATCGTTGGAGTACATACTCTTCTTTGATAGAATGTGGCTTTCCCATCTGAGCGCTGAAACTGCGATCAAGGCAATAGCAGAGTATCCATGTGCGTTCGCGATTGTGGACTTCTCTGTCACGAGCTCTGCCTTCTTGGGAGTCTGTGCTTGTGACAGCTGTTTTACGATGGAGGTTCAAATCCGTGGCCATTCTATTTTTGGAAGTGAGTGAGTAAAATGGATGACGGGGGTATTCTCACCTGATGGCCATGCCAAGCATCATCCAGGTTCCGTCGAGTTCGTATCGTTCGACTGCGCCACAACCCCATAAGGTAAGAAGAAGGTAGGCTTGGACGATCTCTACGGATTTGTAGCCTTTTGAAGGGACGTTGAAGGAGAGTTTCTTTGCGAGCTCGGTGAGACGAGGATGGAGATCGGGGCGAGCGGTGTAAAATTTGGAAGAAATGGCGCAAACTAGAGAAGGGATGAGGATAAATTGATGGGATGGGGATGAAGACTTGCCAGTGGTGAGTAAGAAGGGGGAGCGAGAACAGACTAGGGATGGGGAATGAAAATCACGATCCAACAAGTTACAGTGCATCTGATGGAGAAGGTGAAGAGGGGATGGGATCGGGGGTAGGGGATGCGTACGTTGATATGTTCGAAATATCTAGAGAAGAGGGTGAAGATGGATAGGAAGAGAGTGGATGAAGACGGACATATTAAATAATGCGACGACATCGTCTGTTCCGACAAAGGAAAGCATTTCAGGCTGGACTTGACGTTCGATGTAGAGGCGACGGAGGGGTAATATGGTCATGGGCCCTGTAGGGGGTGGATGAAAAGCAGGTTTAGATAAGAATTAAAGGATTACGGACCAGGCCTGAAGTAGTTATCACTGGCGACGCCGACTTTTCCTGTGTCAGTGGATCTGGCGGAGAGTGCGCTTACGTTTCGCTGAGAGCCCAATTGGGCCCTGCGATTGGCTAGACTGGCTTCGGCGAGAAGACCCAAGGGGTTCAAGGAGTTGTCTGGCAAGGAATGAAGCCTGGGGGAGCCTGGTGGGGGCTGGTTTGGGAGGAGGGGAGGTGGGGGTGGAGAGGGGGAAGCTAGTAGGGCTTGTGTAGCGGCGGTGGTGGAAGGGGAGGGGGAACGGGATACCATGCCGGATGCGATGCTGGGATTTCCAATTGAACGGAGGACGGTGTCGAGGGTTTGTTCCATTTTTCGCAAAGATCGAGTGAGAATTTCGTGCTTCCTGAGAGGGAGTTAGTTAAGAAGAAGGGGAGACGGAGGAGAGACGGACTTGGAGGAGCGTTTTCCTCTGTTGGATTCCTCGAAGATACACTGGTGGTTTCCGGCCTGACAGCGTTTGCAGGGGGGGCCCTGTTCTGCGCCGACGCATTTCATTTTAAGGCGACGGCAGACGGTGCAGGCGCTGGTGGAGAGGATGAGATGGAGGGGAAGGGGAGGGGGAGGAAGGAGACTGACCGGGAGCCTCTTGTGGGTTTCGCCTTTCCTTCGTCCTTTTCTGGGGCGGGAGAGTGCATGTCGTCGTCGTCGTCGTTCCTGGGTTTCTTGCGGCTGCCAGACTGGGCGGGGTTGATGATGGAAGCGGAGCGTTTGCCGATGCCATTTGGGAAGGCGATGTGGTCTGTGGGGGGTGTTCCGAGAGATTCAGAGCCCTGAGAGGATGGGGAGGAGTAGTGCTGGGGAAGGGAGAGATGTTGTGTGTGGATGGGGTGCTGAGGTTGGGGGTACGGATAGTAAGGGGGATATAGAGCGAGGGCGGGATCTATCGGGATAGCTGGTGATTGGGGTGGTTGCATAGAGTGAACGTCTTGGTGAGAGATGATAAAATCTGGATTGAAAAGAGTGATCAGTGGGTTGTTCATGGTTAAAATGAGAATAAAATTACGAGTTTTGTTTTGAAAAGAGAGAAAGAGAGAGAATCGGAGTTTAAATAATATTAAAAATTATTAAAAATATTAATTTTTTAAAAAGTGGCTTTTCATTCATGTCTATGATTCACCTTCAACCGTCAGTGAATACGACTACGTGTGTATTTCTACTTTTTATTCTTGATTTCTCGCTTAACGTTTTTATAGGGTCGTCACAACAACTACAACTACAACTACTTACGCTCCAATTCAGTTACCAGATTTGCCATCCCCTTCGTTTCCAAATGACCCAAAGAACTACCCTCTGCTTCACGCCAATCTCCCTAAATCGCTTCGTCACTTTCCTCTCCTCTTCCCAAACGGTGCCCGCGCCACTTTTCGCGACGGAGAGGATGGTCAGGAGGACATGCAGGAGGAAGACCAACTCGTCGGAGGCAATGGCTGGAAGATGCTCCGTCGCGACGACCACCTCGATAACTCAAACGTACTCGGTCTAGCAGACGCAGTAGAGCGTTACGGTAAGAAAAGATCTTTTGCCGCTGACCAAAACATGATGGAAGGCGTCGAATCCACTCCCGATTTTGAACCAAACACGCCTCCCCCTCGAAAGAGACAAAGACCTGCTATCGTCCCTATAAACGCCGCTGCTCCTCCATCCCCTCTCCCTTCTCCCCACGGCTCTCCTCCGCCCCACTCCCTCTGGCCCTCCGCGCCCCCTTCCGGTTCCTCTTCTCCCCGGCCCCAGCACCCACTCCAGCCTGATCTCTCCCTCACCACCCTCTTGACACTCCCCTCTCTCTTGTCCCATTTCACATCTCTCCCCCCCCAACTTCAGTCTCATTTCCTCCTCACCCTCCTCCGCCACTCTCCCCTCCCCGTCCTACGCACACTCCACTCCGTCCTCACTCCCACCTTAGCACGTGACTTCCTCACTCTCCTCCCACCCGAACTCGTCTCACACATCCTCAGCTATCTCCCCTTTTCCACCTTGGCCCGCGCCTCTCGCGTCTCTAAATCATGGCGGGCCATCATCGACTCCGATCCCGTTCTATGGAGAGACTTGCTCAAGAACACAAAAATTTGGTTCGGCGGCGATTCCGAGCGCGCCTTTGCACGTTCTATATACGCACAGCGACAACGTCTACCCCCATCCGTCCCAAACGCCTTACCCATGCCCCATCCCTTCAAAACTCTCTTCAAATCAAGACATCTCACTCGCACACGCTGGGTCCACAATCAGAACCCCAAACACATCTCTTTCCCCGCACACGGTTCTTCCGTCGTCACCTGTCTCATATTCTCCCATGGCCGAATCATCTCCGCTTCCGATGACCATTCCATACACGTTTACTCACCCACCACAGGCCAGCTACTCCGATCCCTTGATGGTCACGAAGGCGGTGTATGGGCTCTCGCAGCCACAAAGGACATCCTCGTCAGCGGTTCTACAGACAGAACCGTCCGAATCTGGGACTTGTCCACCGGCCGCTGCACCCACGTCTTTGGCGGACACACCTCCACCGTACGCTGTCTTTCCATCGTCAAACCAGAATGGATCGAGTTCGAAGCCCAAGGCGGTATCATCACACGAGAAAAATGGCCAAAACGACCTATGATCGTCACTGGCAGCAGAGATCACTCCCTCCGTGTCTGGGCCTTACCACGACCAGGTGACGAAGAATACAGGTGCTACGGAGCCGACGATGCCGAGATGGATCCTTCAGAGGTGAAATACATTCTCACTTCTAGAACATGCTCGCTGACTAAAACATCAAAGGACGTTGACGATAACCCTTATCACAAGCTTCATTTGGAAGGCCACGAGCACGCCGTCCGCGCCCTTGCTGCCAGAGGGCGAATTTTGGTCTCTGGTAGTTATGACTGTACCGTCCGTATATGGGACATTGTCACTGGCGATTGTAAATGGATATTAATCGGTCACTCACAAAAGGGTATTTCTCACCCTGCAACGTCATGTGTTATAAACTGATGGATTTTTTTTATTTAGTTTACAGCGTCGTATTGGACCTGAGTCGTAATCAGGCATGCTCAGGTTCTATGGACGGAACAGTCCGGGTTTGGAACCTTCGAACGGGCCAATGCCAACACACCCTCACAGGGCACTCTTCTCTCGTCGGCCTTCTCGGTCTTTCCCCTTCCTACCTCGTCTCGGCCGCTGCCGATTCGACGCTCCGCATATGGGACTCCGACACGGGTGAATTGCGTCATACGCTTGCCGCGCACACGGGCGCTATAACGTGTTTCCAGCATGACGAGTTCAAGGTGCTCAGCGGCTCGGACGGGACGTTGAAGATGTGGAATATCCGGGACGGTACCGTGGTCAGGGACCTCCTCACGGGTATCACCGGTGTCTGGCAGGTCGTGTTTGAGGGACGGTGGTGTGTGGCCGCGAGCAATCGGAACGACACGACGGTGCTCGACGTGTGGAACTTTGGGAAGGAGGATGATGATGAGTGGGTCGGGGAGCCACCGGGCGGGATATATGATGAGGACAGCGAGGATGAGGATGATGATCAGGAGCAGGCGGATGTGGACGCCATGGACCAGGATCTCGTCCCGTCCGAGTCTGAGTCGGCGGATGTGGACGAGCCGATTGATCAGGATCAAGATGTGTGTCCTGGTAGTGTCGGTGGCGGCGGCGGGGAGGATGAAGATTCGGATACGGTATCGATGGACGACGACGGCTCGGAAGAGGAGGAGGAGGAGGGGGAGGAGGAGGAGGAAGAGGGTGGCGTTCAGTCCTCCAAGTGGGCGCCATCATCGCGAGCGAGTGCGCGGAAGCGAAGCGGTGGGAACGGTTCGATGGAGGGTAAGGGAGCGATGACGATGTCTGGGCGGAAACACGCGTTGTCGTTGTTGGCGGCACCGGTTGCGGAGGCGGCGGTGGACCCTGCGCCGTTCCTTCATCCTCGAACGTTACCTCCGAATGATGAGACGCCGACGCGTCCTAGAATACGAAGTCACGGGGCTCGTCGACGTTGAAAAAAAAAAAGAGAGAAATCAAACGTAGTTGATGATTGTATTTCACTCCTAGCTTTTTTTTTTTTTTTTTACCCTTTTTCTCTTCTTCATTTGGTCGGATCGGGAGGAAATGTTGTTATATCATCGATCGTGTAGCCAAAGGCAAGGGTTTCACAGAAAGTACTCTTTAGGTTTATTCCGGGTTAGTTAGATCGGGAAATGTTTTAGTTAGGTGGTTAGTAGAGCGGTGCATCGCCCAGGGAATATAGCATGGGTTTCATGGTATGTAATTTCTATATCAAAGAGTGAGTACCACTTGGATGGACTTGAAATTGAAGGGAATATGGCCGTGATGGTAATTCCGGCGCTCGAATTTGAAAGACATTATTAATGCAGAACAATGCACATTGGCTGCCTGGCTGCCAAGCTACCAAACTGCTTGGCTTACCCTGGCCAGGGGGTGTTGTTTCTTTAACATGTTTAGTGTCTCCGGTTACCTATGGAAAAAAATAAGAAATGACGATGACGATAATGGAATGGGTGGAGATGATCGAATGATATTTCATCAACGCGCCCCACATATATACAGACACATACAGACACACGTGGAAAAAGATGACCGGATTTCAAAAAGAAGGATCAGAAAAAGAAGTGTGAGAGGAAACAAGGGTGAGGTGAGGTGAGGCGAGGCGAGGCGAGGCGAGGCAAGGCAAGGCAAGGCAAATATAGGAGGGATCTAGCGGTGGAGTTGCTGTACCTTGACCGAGTTTGAAAAAAACATTGAGAGAGAGGGGGGTTGGGTGAGAATAAGGATACGCGGTTGGCTGTTTTTTTGTGTGTGTGCGTACTGCTTTCTGCGATTCAGATGTTGTACTTCTTGAGCTAAGAACAATGGGCCTGGGAGGATCAGAACCAAACGGAGGGATCGATACATAACGTGTTCCCCCCCCCCCTCCCCCAGAGTGTGGAATGAATGGGGTTGTGGTTGGAACGCGACAGGGGTGGGTGGGGGTGTGTGTGTGTGCCCCAGGATCGTAGTGATTCCGGTAATCTATCAAAATCTGTCTTTTTTGGTATCAAGTTCTCAGCGGCGATGATTTTTTGATCGAAGATGAGGATATATGCTCACGTGGAAAAATCACCGGGATAGGAGCTCCTATATTACGCTCGGCCAATGTCTAAGTTTCAAAAAAGAAAGGAGTGCTCGTATGGGTACACGAGAAGAACAAAGGTAAAAATTATGAAAGTGACCAGTGTGTGAAAAAAAAAAAAAAAAAACGACAGGCGAGGGGAAGTAGTTTGTGTGGTAAAGGTTTCATGTTCTCGTTCAGGGGAGCTCAGGGAAGGTGAGGTGCGGTGCGGTAACTAATCATCCACTGACACCGGCAATCTGACTCTGCGCAGTTGCGTCAGCAGATTCGGACCGTCGTGGTGGGTCAGGTACACTCCAGTCTCCAAAGGTCATAGTAGTGTCCTCTAATGAGGCATGAATCCCCCTCTCATTGGGAAAATAACCTTGGGAGCGGTGGCGTGGATGGGATAGATAAGACTAAAAGATGTCCCAAACTCATATGTGATTATTGGCTGTGTGTGAAAGAGTCGGGCGTGGGGGAGGCTGTGTACTCTGGGTCGCGTTTGAAAATGAAAACTGACAGGAGGTATGATGGATGAACATAATAATGAGAATGGGGTGCGCGCAAATGGATGATCGATGGGGGGGGGGGGGGGGTTTCGGCATTTTTTGCTTGGTCCAGACTCGAATGGGAGTTGTGTGGAGTAGGGGAAGCGCATGACCTGCGTAGACCCAAATTCTGCACGTACTATCATCTGGACGGACGCATGCCTAGGTGATGGAGTATCAAGGAAGCTTTTTTGGCCCTTCAATCGGAGAATGATGACTAATACACATAGCGATCACGTGGCCATTTATTTTTTTTTATTTTTTTTTGTATTCAGCATTTGTATACCGCAACAAGCAAACGTACGTGCTAAGACGCGGTGGCTAGTTATCTACGACTAGCCCTGCTACTTTATTTATAAACGTATGAGGGGGTAGACCCTGGGGCTTTGGGTGACACAGTGAGTTTCGAGAGTTTGGGGGTTACGTTGGGGGTTAAGCGTAGCCTAAGAGACGGTGACCACAACAACACAAGGAAAAGAATAGAGACGGCTCGCTATACGAGGCTGGCTGGCGGGGCGACGAGGTGCTGTCGGCTTGTTTGAGATGGTTTTCCATCCCCTCTTGCCCAGGTTTTCGCCGTGGGAAAACCCAACCCACCCCAACCCAGATGGTGGTTTGAGTTCAAGAGGCACCTGACGTGGCCATTTAAACACGCCGAGACATTAAATAAGTCAAGTGCAAGATGCTTAAACCAGACCATCATCATCGCGACCGCTGGTTTAGCAATCAGAACCCCCCTCACCTCTCATTCCCTGCCCACGGATCATTGATAGTCACTTGCCTCATCATCTCCGATGGCCGAATCATTTCTGCTTCGGAGGGTAGCACAATATGTGTGTTTTCACCCACCACGGGGCGGCTACTCCGATCGCTTGAAGGGCACGAGGGTGGTGTGTGGGCTCTTGCATCCAGCCAAGATACTCTCGTGAGCGGATCGACAGACAAGACGGTGCGCGTTTGGGACTTGTCCAGCGGGAGATGTACCCATGTCTTTAGGGGACATACGGCCACAGTTCGTTGTCTCTCGGTCGTCGAGCCCGAATGGATTGAGGTCGGAGGCGAGGCAGGGCTGACCGCGCAAGAAAGATGCCCCAATCAGCCTTTGATCGTTAGTGGGAGTAGAGATCGTTCTCTTCGTGTCTGGACGTTACCCCAACCCGGAGACAAAGAATATGGTTTCGATGAGGAAAATGGCGCCACTGTAGGATGACTTTTACTTTTCTGCAATAACGTATTGATAGTATTTCTATTACAAGGACGTGAAGAACAATCCATATTTCAATCATCATTTAGAAGGACACCACCAATCGGTTCATTCCCTTGCAGCTAGAGGGCGCACCTTGGTCTCCGGGAGTTACGACTACGATGTCCGTATCTGGGACATTGTCACTGGTGAATGTAAATGGGTGTTGACTGGTCACTCGCACAGGGGTGCGTCTACGTTTCAATTAGGTGATTCACCAGTGTTAATACTCCTTCGCAGTTTACAATGTGGGACTCAACTTGGCCCGCAACCAGGCATACTCAAGTTCTATGGACGGGACAGTCCGTGTTTGGGACCTTCGCACAGGCCAATGTCAACACGTCCTCACTGGGCACACCTCCATCGTCGGTCTCCTTGACGTATCTCCATCGTATCTCGTCTCAGCATCCCCCGACTGTACAATCCGGGTCTGGGATCCCAACACAGGGGATTTGCGTCACATCCTGGCTTCTCACACCGAGGTTATAAGTTGCCTCCAACACGACGCTTTCAAGCTGCTGAGCGGTTCTAACGGCTCACTAAAGTTGTGGGATATTCAGGATGGTACAGTGGTGAGAGAGTTGCTGACAGGAAAGGAGAATGTGTGGAAACTCGCTTTCAACGACAAGTGGTGTGTTGCTGCCAGCCATGACAAAGGCGCTACAGTCATGGACGTGTGGGACTTTGGGGTAGACGGCGGGCCTACTCAAGTTCGTGCGCTACTATAATATCCTATTGATCACGAGCTAACCGCTTGAGTTCTTACTGCAAGTTGTAATATTAGTTCTGCTTCGTTATCCTTTTCACTTTCAGGTTGGCACGTTGATCTCGCTCTCCCCCTTGGATCACAAGTATCGCATAATCGCTATTCAATAATTACTGAAAAATCCAAGCAGAAGTCGATTTCCACTCGGATTTTTCAGTCAAATATTGAATTCAAAGCATACTTGTATTAAAACATGAATAATAGAGAATCCCTTGAATGCATTGCGTGACACGACAAGAATCTATCTCTGGGGGGCCTTTTATGTCTCTGGGATAGGGTGAATTGCGCAGAATTTGAGCGGGAACGTGGATAGACCCTCCCATTTCGGTGACAGTGGTCTAGTGTAGAAGACGCATCTTCTGAGGGAGGGAGACCAGGTGTCCTCATTGGAATACCTGTATGATGAGCATTAAGGAGGCACGGGATGAAAAGCAATAAGGTCCTCGCAGCTTTCCGCAAAGGCACGACATACTCTACTGGTGAGGAAAAGAGGAGTACATAACTGGTGCTGATGCTCAATTAACACCGATCACCAGTATGTGGTTTTCCCTATAAGAACCGTTCTTGATGATGGAACCTTCTCAACGAGTCGTCGAAATATGCTTACCCAGCTTGACAATGGCTAAGCATCATGTTCATGCTCAGCCGCTCGTCTCTTGTAGTCCCAGGAAAGGGATTTCGCGATGAACGCTTTGGCATCCTCGGCGTGAAAATAGAAAGTATTGGGTGTTGTCATTTTTTGGGGGGAAGGTGGTATGGGAATTGCGATGGAGGGAGATGGGATGATGGAATGGTGGGTTTTAAATAGTGAGATTTTGGCGAGGACAAAGCAATGTCGTACACTTCCTCCAGCTTACGGAGCATAGAAGTTGAAGCCAAGGGTAATACTGCTTGCATTGTCTGGTGGTTTGGACATCCAACTTGACACGGAAGAACAAAGATTTTGCATTGGAAATCTCTCCCATCCTTTGTCGGTCTCGGAACTTGTACTGCCATAAATCAATGAACTCATGGAGTCGTTATGAAAAAAACTCACATCCCGCTCCGACAAAAGAAGAGCCTGCAACCGTTTTTTCGCTATTGACATCACAGACCAACATCCTGTAACGGCCAATTGAACAACGAATTAAGCAGACTTCAAAAGAGTATCAGCATATCGAGAGCAGCGAGCGAGCAGGTTTCAACGCGGAAGCGAGAGTGCCAAAATCTTGTTCGAGTCCATTCTAGCAGCTCTGGGTGAAGGCCACGGCTGAACTTCGCTTAATGCTGGAGTGTATGTTCAGACGAAATACTATGATTGATGTGCGAACGGATTGTCAATCGCAGACATTGAAATTGTAAAATAGACAAGTACCATAAGCTTCTGTGTTCCATCCAAAGAGGGGTTGCAGTTCGATCAGCGGGCGATGCTACTGTCATGCAAGATGAAGGTGTGTGACAACTTTCACTCGTTCATTCAACGATTGCCCATTTCAACTTCGGCCCATATCTCCAAATCAGCTTGGTCTTACATTGTCGTGTCGTGGCTATGAGCACACCTTCTCCGGAGAGCCCCCAAGGCGCGACAGCGTCAGAGGAAATCAACAGACCATCAAGTGACAATGCAACTCGTGCACCCCCCCGCCGAAATGGCTCTCCCACCAGTCCTTCTGAAACAGCAGTCAAGATGAGAGTTAAGCGATCGCCTTGTTCTGATGAGGCACACAGTCAACCGAAAAAGAAAAGAAAGTTGAAAAGTGGATCAGAGGGATTGGCTACTACAGATGATGACCAGCCAGTGTCAATAGGTCAATGCAACGAAACAAGGGGAAAGGAACAGAGCCCGAAAACTGACATGATCCCGGAGACGAAAGAAATCCAGGATGTCCATGCAGAGATGAATTCCGAGCCGGTGAGGTTCCTTCATACCTGCACTATTTATGTCTGTGCCTCAAAGACATTTTGCACAGATCTGTGAGAATTGCAAGGGGAAATCCCTGCGATGTGTATGGCCACCTACAGCGTGGGTGACCAAGCGTCCCAACGAGAAGAGAGCGTGCACGCACTGCTCCCTTCTCAAGACCAAGTGCACAGTGAACGGCATGTCGAACCTCAAGGTGCAATTGACGCGACACCATACTAAGGTGTATCCTCATTCTAGGCCGTGAACCTTTCCGCAAGTACAAAGGCAGAGTACGGCCTTCATTACCGATCTCTGCTGCCAATCCAGCAACAGTGGAATCGTTAGCCACTTCTGAACTTGTGCAGCGGCTGGAAGTGATAACCCAGAGGCAGCTAGAGATGGAAAAGCGTACGGCTCGACTTGAGAAAGCTGTCAAAGCACTCCAAAAGTTAGTGGGACCAACCTGAGCATTTTTGTAATATTTACGATCGGATGCATTTCTCACGGTAATCATGTCTATTGATTTAGAATGGGATAAACTGGACTCGTCACTCTCCTCTTCCCTCGTTGACCTCCTCAACAGGCAGCTGGCCAGCACCACCCGGCCCTCCTTCATAGGCCCAGTCGAGGTTACTTCCCTCGACTTTGGCTCAGTCGCCCCAGAAATCGAGCTCATCGACTTGCGCGACATTTACCGCGATTTTCTCGAGGATGACGATGACGATGACGGTGACGAGAACGATCCTGCCCGAGCACCCGTCAAGACAACATCCAGCGCAGGGGATGACGATGGCTACGAGTGGGTGTCCAGGAGAGCCGCGCGGAGGGAGGAAGCGATCGCGTATCACCATCTTCCCCCACATGTCCGGTACGGACACATGTTCGCGTCTACACCCGCGCTGCACTCGCCCAGGGAGGCTTGGAATGGCCGCGTGAGTCTATCGAATTTTGCCGATCTCAGACCTTCGACGTCGGCCTCCTGGCCTGGACCCCAATTCCGCAGCCCCACACCCGCCACCCCCTTCTCGGCCTCGCTACATCCCAAATTTGAACTTAGTGACCCACCAGAGGCTCCACCCCCACCATTATCCGATGCGGAGCCGTCCCAGATGCCTTCATCAACATCACCTTCACCACCTTCACCACCGCCAACAGACAACGAGCATCCAAATCTGCAGCTGCATTTGCACATAAACTGGCATTCAAATCTCCGAATCACGCTCACCACGTGTCTTCTCATAAACTACCCCTCCCCTATGTTCATGTCGCTCCCGATCAAGCTGTCCGTCACCGGTCTGCTCTTCTCAGGCGAACTGGTTGTAGCATATGATGGTGAAGGAAAGCGAGTGCACCTCTGTATTCTCGACGACCTTGACCCATACGGTCCCGCTGGATACCACCCAAAACGCGATTCCGCGAGCAGCGTACTCACTGAACCCGACGAAGACTCCCCCGTGACTGGGGTGCCCACGCGTCCCGCGAAACCTTTGCCTGTCGGACAACGCCTGTTGCCGTCCATCTATATTGAGAGCGAGATCGGTCAGGCAGACAAGCATGTGTTGAAGAACGTCACACGCGTCGAAAGGTTTATACAAGATGTTATCCGAAAGACCATCGAGGAAGAGCTGGTTTTCCCCAATTTCCACACGCTGGTTATAGGCGACTAGTAGATGGATAATGATACAGTAGAGATGTTGTACAATTCGAACTACTTTCATCCTAACGATTTGCTCATATACGGCCCATCCAGCTCGTATCCCAACTTGCGGTAGTAATCGCGTGTTCCAACACCTATCAAGTTTGGAGCGTCAAGTTCCTCTACCCCCCAATCCATGAGATGATAGCTTACCTGATATGACTGCTAGTTTGATGCTGCCATGTTCTTCTCTGGCTATTCGTTCCGCTTCCTCCATTAACAGCGTGCCAAAACCCTAAAGCCATGTAGATGAGAGATGATCAAGACGATCAACAAATTTGTTCACCTGATGCTGGAACTTGGTGGGATCCCTTCCATGAACTGGTACCGCTGTCCCATAGACATGCAGCTCTCTGACTATGCTACAACCACCCTCATCACCCGCCTTTTTCACCAGCTCTGGACGAAAGGTTCCTTCGTCAGAGCATTTTCTCAGTCTCAGTAGTCCAACGAGAATGTCCCTCTCAGGGTCTTCATACGACAAGAATGTCTCCCAACCGCCATTGGCAGCATAATCCCGTCTGAGGAGCTCGACGGACTCTGGGCGGACCTTGTGGTGAATCTCATGAATCTGAAAGACGTTAGTCAGGAATAACAGCCAATCGACGAGAGAATTGCTGCGGATAGTACCCCAACTTCCCGGTACCGGACATCTCGACATTCAGCCCCAAAGTCTTTCATACGGCTCAAGGCTAACTCGCGCAGGTTTCCTGAGTTTTCGCATCCGCTTGTTACTAACGGGAGGGGGATATCTCTAGTGCTACGTCAGGAATCAAACTTCAGGATGTATTCATCCTCCCACTCACCTCTGGACGCGATAGACCCTCGTCCATGGTGGCACCAATGCCAATATACGAGCAACCACGTCCACCAAGACGTTAGGCGTATAATTCTTGTACTTTCCAGTACGCCACAGCTCGTACAGTCCGGTTCCCCGGATAACCAATGTAGGGTAGATTTTCAGCCCGTCGCTCCTGAAGGCGGGATTCTCGAAATATTCTTTGAATTGCTCGAGGTCTCGCTCGACACCAACGTTGGGCAGGTCGGGCATCATATGTGCGACGACCTTGAAACCGGCATCTTTTGCGAGGTGAAAGGACTCGGAAACGGCACGAACGGTATGTCCTCGGTTCGTGTCGCGAGCCACGTCCTCGTAGACGGATTGTACCCCGATTTCGAGACGCGTGCATCCGTACCGGAGCATCTGACTAGGGTAGGTCAGTTGATTACTCGAGGTATTGACGTGCGAGGTCTAGCTAATACCTGAGATGCGGTCGCAAACAGTAGTCAGGCCTTGTTTCGATGGTGATACCGATTGCTTTGGATTTGCTTTGTTCAGAGTATCTGTGTCAAGTATAAGCATATAAATCTCTCTGTGATAGCAAGCTTTGAGAATATACCGAACGGCTTCATCCACGTCGGTGCCCGTAAAACCAGATAGGGCATTATGCAATTGAGCAACGAATTTACCACGATAATCCTCCGGCATACTCATAAAAGTGCCACCCATGATGATAAATTCGACCTGCCATGGATGAGAATTGGAGAAAAAGGATCAACGCAACAAAAACCTTGTCGACGCTATGGCCGAGGCTTTTTAATTGTTCCACGCGTCCACGAGTCTGTTCGTACGGGTCATATCGAGCGCGTATGGCTCTCATGCTAGTGGGTTCGTAACCAGTGTAGCTTTGGGTGCTATATTCGAAGTCTGAATCAGGTCCGCCAGGACAATACCTGCCAAAATTATCAGCCACCCTATGACGTTCCAAGCAACGTGAATGAAGTCTTACACGCAGATATTTCCTGTCATTGCGATATGGGGACATCGGTGCGGCTTGCACATAACAGCAACAACCGCTATCTGGAGGCCGTGATAATGTCATTAACACCCCTGCATATTCACACAGGACATCATAGTCACCCCGCTGGCGGTTCGTATCGGACGGGCTTTGAGTTTCGGAAGCAAGGCCTTTTTATAGTTATCTGGGATAGCGCTGATGATATCAACCAGTCGAGGTACACCTCCATACGCAAATTTCTTGCTGATCTTTGCGCGAAGTTCATTTAGCGAGACAGTCTCATCGGCATCGTGAGCGTTGATGAGTTCGGCTGCGATACCTGATGTGACGCGTAGCAATTGTTCGGCTTTAGATAGCCCTTGCCCTGGAGTGAATTTCCAGGACCAAAGAGATCCAACCGAGTTGACATACCTTGGACACTCGTACTGGCATGCATTTTCCCTACTACGGTAAATTTCAAACTCAGTTCGACTTATCATTCTGCTCGAGGTCGTTCACGACCGAAAAAGCAGATTCACGAGAAACAGACTCGTCCGTGACCGTGGTGCGGTTTACTCTATAGTCAGTAGGCTTTGATATGCCTCCACCGACTGCCTCAGACCCCTGGTTGGCTGGTCGTCGCTTTGGAATCGTAATCGACGCCGGTTCGTCTGGTTCTAGGCTCCAAATTTACAGCTGGAAGGATCCTCGCATCACTTCCTTTGATACTCGTCTATTGGGATCCCTCCCTGAAGTTGTAAAGGGAGCCAAGAATGGCGAGGAATGGGTGAGCAAAGTCGAACCTGGTGCGTCTTACCACTTGTTGTCATTCCTGCAATAAGTGAATATTGATCTACGCCTACAGGGATATCGGCGTTTTCTGATAACCCAGAAGGCGTTGCTGCTTATCTTGCTCCGTTGCTTGACCACGCACGTTCACATGTGCCCCCTTCCCTCCAACCTGAGACACCCCTCTTTTTGCTCGCAACCGCGGGCATGCGGTTGTTGTCTCCAGAAAAGCAGGGAGAAGTCCTTCTCCAGACATGCAAATTTCTTAAACTTCATTCTAATTTCCGTATGGACGAACGCTCTCCAATTGGACCATGTGGATCGAGTGTGCGTATAATAACAGGAGAGGAGGAGGGTCTCTTCGGTTGGATTGCTGTCAATTATCTCATGGATGGGTTTACGGGTACTATCACCGATCGCACGACATATGGCTTTTTGGACATGGGAGGCGCTTCTACTCAGATCGCGTTTGAACCCAGCGAGGCTGACCGTAAGGATACGCGGAATCTTATTAACGTCCGCCTAAGGCGCCTGGGTGGTGAAGAAATACGGCACGATGTGTTCGTGACCACTTGGTTAGGCTATGGTACAAATCAGGCGAGGGAGCGGTATGTGGCACAGGCCATCGATGAGTTCGAACGCAGTCGTCCGGAAGGTTCACAACAAGCAGCTTCCACAGAGGGGGAACTGATCCTCGATCCTTGTCTTCCCAGAGACCTGGAGCTTGTAGAGACCCCGGTGCACCCGGGCCCCACCACTCCCCATAACCGGAAGGCACACAAGCTTATTGGGACGGGTTCTTTCGAGAAATGCCTTCAGACGACAGCTACCCTTCTGAACAAGGATGCCCCCTGTCCAGACTCGCCATGTCTATTCAATGGCGTGCATGTCCCACCCATAGACTTCTCTGTCTCTCATTTCATTGGTGTTTCCGAGTATTGGTATTCCTCGGAGCACGTCTTTGGCCTCGGGGGAGCGTACGACTTCGTGCAGTATGAACGTGCCGCATCTGATTTCTGCTCTCGCGACTGGTCTAGTCTCGTCAGGGATCACGATGAATCAAGGCAGCACAGCAGACTTGGTGGAGATGGGGAGGTCGAAAAGGCAGGACAAGTGATCGAGACGGGTAAATGGGGACCTCAAGTCGAGTTATCGCGTTTGCAGATGCAGTGCTTCAAGGCGGCATGGGTCACGAATGTGTTGCATGAGGGTATCGGTGTGCCAAGGATAGTCGATCCTGGGGGAAACGAGACGACGGACGGGGAAAAGGTTGCGCAACAAGCGCAAAGGAAGGGCCTCGGCAGGCCAACATTTCAATCTCTTGATACCGTAGGTGATATCGCTATCAGCTGGACACTAGGAAAAATGGTTTTGGAGGCCAGCAAGGAAGTACCGCCATTGTCTGCGTCAGCTCGCCCTCTGGCTGATCCTCTGGACGACATCTCGGACGACCCCAACTCGCCCATCAAACCGATTCGCCCCCCCTTTCTCGATCTCAGCGCTATAGAGGACCATATATCGTACCATTTGCCGTCATTGTCCAAGACGTCACTGGGCTTTTCTCCAGTCCTTCTTATACTCTACGGGGTTGTTTTTTGCGTTATGATTACTATGGTGTATCGTGTTAGGCACCATCTGCGAGTCTCATTTCACCGATCGATACGAGGTGCATTCAAACGGGACGACTACATGGTACCTGCTCATCTTATGGAGGAGGGTAAAGCTGGCGCATTCCGACCACCATCTCCAGGGAAGTGGTTCCTTCCCGTGCAGAGATTCTTTTCACGTCGACCACGCCTACCACCTCTGAACACCCTTGCTCGGCCAGTTCATCCCACCTCCACCCGCAACTCTCCAATACGGTCCTTCTCGCTGCCCACTCTTCAGTATCAAAATGAAGCCGCTACCAACTCCAGCTCACGATCCTCATCTCCTTCGCCAGGGCATGGCGGTGATGATGCGATGTCCTATAGTATATTATCTCTTTCCTCTACAACCCGGTCACGAAATTCATCCCAGTTGAATCTTACAACCCTCGTTCCACGGCAGCCAACTGCTACTTCGCGGGCTAACGGCACACTGTATGAGGAATCTCTCCTCGCAGGACAAATGATTCAACACTTACGACATTGACACATCTCGGTCGTGGTCATCTCACCGTAGCAGTCAATGCCTCCAACCCAAGGATTCAAATCCCGGGATGGTTGCGCTTCCTTCAGCTGACACGGGAAATGTTTGGCTCTCCGCGGAGGACTATCGCCACCTGCCACGCCCTAGATCTTCTTTGTTTTCTCAAAACAGGGGCAAAGGATGGCGCTCGCGTCCTTAATCTTATACATATCAAACAAGGTCGAGGCTATGCGTACAGACTTAGAGATCGATACCTGTTGTTTCAGAGAATGGATAGATTTTTTTCATTCTTTAATACAGTACTGGTAACAATTCTGCGGTGTATACCATGAGTCCTGCTTTTTCATTACCAGGTATGTATCTTGCACAAGCTTGCCAGGACTGCAATTGCATGATGCATCTCGCGTACCCTAAACTGGGTAGAACATGAATAGTTTTGACCTGCTTCTCTGAACTTCCACGTAAAGTGCCTGTTGTAGCCATTCCCTACGACAGCAAAAGCCTTGATTAAATAAACGCAAAAAAGTGAATAAAAGTCACCAGTATGTCCGATCACACTCCACTCATTGGGAGGCGCGAAAACGCCTGAGTAGCCATCTCCCTTCGTTCCTGCAATGACTTCCTCTGAGCCTCACGTTCTTCTACTTCGCCATTGACATTCCAGTGCACGTTGGCAATGACGTTAAAGAGGTCCTGGGCCTTAACGCCTTCGAGTGGATACTCGAACTCACCGGTGATGTCTGAGGTCAGGGAGGAGGTGGAGATGATCGCGTTTCGATGAGGACGGAGAGCAAATACGATGCTGTACCGGTATTTTCTGTCGTCCTCGGTGTAGGTAAGACCATTACTGGAGGGGACGAAGACACGGTGAACACCGGGCTTATACCGATTATTCGTCAATCGAGTGAGAGTCATTCCAGTAAGAAGAGTGACAGTCAATGCCGATCGAGATCGGTCGTCCTCCCCACCCCCACTTTCACCTTCATCCTCTTCAACCGCTACCCACTGCTTCCTCCTCCCATCCCACACCTCAAGGCCAGGGGACGACCCGACAACCAGCGAGAGCAGCCCAATATCCCGATGCTTCGCGGCAACGAGCCTCTTCTCCCCCTCCCCGCTCCTCTCATACCTAAACATCCTAAGCATCGTTTCGCGTCTTTCCCCGGCCGGCATTTTACATTCCTCCACCAAAACGCCATCAAACTTCCCCTCCTCCAACCCCAAACTCTTCTCTACACATTTCATCATTTGCTTCAGCACATCCCCACACACACCCCACAGCGTCCTTACATTGTCCACCATTTCCGGAGGACAAAGGGTTAACTCCTTTCCTTCCTTCTCCTCCCCCGTTTCCGCAGTTGCATTCCACGCACTCCTCCTAACGGTGATCATCTCTTTTTCTCCCTCAACACGGGACCAGCCCTCATCAGAGCCCTGACCTCTCATCCCAGGGACACTGGATAGATGGAACCTTTCTTTGTGCGCACTCGGCTTCGCAAAGAACTCGCGGGAGGCGGCGAACACGGCCATCGCTGAGACGAGCAGCGGGTGATCGGGTGGTAAACAGAGGCGAGCATAGCCTTGGGTGTACAGGGTAGTCAATTGGTCTTTCCGGAGGAAGGGAAACTGGACTAGACACGGTCGCCCCGGTGGTGGACCGGGTGGTGGGGCATACTTGATCGCTACTGGCGGGGGACCGGGAGGTGGCTGGTATTCAGGCGTATCGCTGACTGCTGACATCTCTGACGTAATCAACGAAACTGAAGCGACGACATAAGCGAAGGAAACCTTCCTTGCAACTAACGATGGATGCCGACATGGATGATCCTCCCCTGGATTTGAAACCTGCTTTCTGGTCTCCTTTTTCTTCCGCCTAGACCTGATTAGCCTCAGGCTAGTCTAGCTGAAATGAATGAGAGGATAAATTACGTTTCACTTCGCCCGGTTCTCCTCGACTGAATAGCTGAAGCCAAGCAGTGGAATTGGCACTGCCTGGTCTCTGATGGTTTGGCAATGGTTGAGGATTTGCAGTTGCATGCAGCCAAAGAACTTCCGCCAACGAGCTCAATGAATGGAAAAGATAAAGATGTGATTCGACACGCTTGATTGCGTATGGTGCGTGCAGATTCCCATTGGATGATCTGATCACATTTAGACTTTCCTCCAGGGACAGGACACAAGTTCACACTTCCCTCTGCTTTGCATATCATTCTTTTCGGATGAAAGGGCACGGGCTCAACCATTGGACCTGGTTTTTTGTCAGACGCCGCTTTATCTGTTCGACTTTGCCTGTAACAGTTTCACCCTATTGGCCCTTCGCTGCTACAAACAGCATTCAAACATGCCAGGATACTATTGCAACAGTCCTCAATAAACTCATCTCAGGTAGTCTCGTACTCAACCACAACCTACAGGGCACCGCACCCAATACTTGTTGACGCTAGCCCAATCGTGGATCATTGAGGAATGATCCAAACATTGGTACGCCCATGGTTCTACCTGTGCGACTGTCCCATTTCCTACGGACACTTGGGGATGATTTTGGAAAAACCCTCGGAATAGCTCAAGTGCAAAAAATAGTGCCAATGTAGATTCCCTCGTACGGGCCAAGATGATTGAGGATGTCGCCTTTAAAAACGTCAGGAACGGACATAATCTGACATTCAGGATCAATTGCATCGTCATCGCCTAAATATCCAGTGCCACTCGCTTAGCCTCTCTCGGTAGCGAAATGGGATAATGAAGCTTACCGGAACAAGCCACACCGTTTCCGGAGGACAAGAAGTGTATCTCTCCATGAGAATGTTGGAAGCCTAAACCACGCCCAGGAACGATGGGTATGATGTCCAATTCGTTGTTGATCCGCTGGAAATTGGGGACCTGATAGTGGAATAAATCACTCGTCATAATGTCCAGCTCGATTGTTTAACCTTTGAATCGAAATATGCTGCGTATGCAGGATTTCCAACTCGGGGCATGCCATAAGTCGTCGCGCTAATGCTGATACTTGGCGGGAGATTCAAAGTGAAGAAAAGTGAGTCCAGCTGGGCCAGAGCGCCACCCAATGAATGTCCAACCTTTAAGAACAAAAGTATGAGGAAAAGGAAGCGAAGGACGAACGAAACGCGAACACATATGACACTCGTAGCTCCAGTACTTCCCAATAATTTATTGACTTCTGCTAAGATAATAACGGCAGTTTGAGTGTGTTCGTTGAGGAACCCTTGGTGTACCAGGACGTTTGAAGGGACGCCCGGAAAAAGGGCAGAGTTAAGGTTAACCAATGATATGTCTATGTCTTTGAGAACAGACAGCCTACAGCGCTCAATAACGAAATTAGCTGGTGCTCGCATACTTACTCGAGCGGGAACATACAATTGCGTCGGATCGGTACCTTGGTGAGCGACCACGATAGAGTTCTGGGATGGCCAATATCCAACCAAGTCTAGAAGATAGGCAGACATTGAGAGGAAATTTTATATTTGAAGACAATAGAAGCGTACAGATCTGGACGCCATTACCATCCCCACCAGCTAGGCTAAGTTCAAATCCCGGTATAGCGTCACAAGCCTCTGAAATCGGGTGTAGTGTTTAGTGCATGTACAGTACATGGATTCCGAGAATAATTTACCACCACACCTCCATCCTTGCAGGACGTCCACGGGGCAGTACGCAGCTCTCGCAAACTGTGTGTAGGGTGCATACGCAGCGAGCTGCGCAGATGTAAGGGCGGTCGCCGAACGAGGCTCAATCGGAGAGGGAGCACCATAGACCGCATATATGTGCAGTAGAGCCAGGAAGAACGGTAGCGACAAGGCCAGCATATTGGTCTCGATGATATTAGAATAGCAATGTCTTCAAGCTTGTAGTTGTGCGAGCTAGATCACAACCAAGGGTGGTACAGAGGACGTAGCATTGAGAACTCGGCCAAAATTTATACGCTCAAATGGTGCAGATGAGGGCGAACGAAAGAATGCAGGTGATAAATGGTCGGGTCGACATCCATAATGGCCGGAAGTATCGTTGGCTTGATATCGTTGATTGTCCATGACCTTGTATCGCATGGCGAGAGATTGAAAACAAGGAGAGTGACTGGTTTTAGGGTTTATGGAAAGCGGGGCATTTCCCGTAGGGTACTTTTTAGCTTCCATCATGAGATCACGTTGGCGACAGATCCAATGTGGATCTGTCCATTATAGATAAGGGCTCTTCTCCCCGGATAATGCGCCATACGGTCCACGTCAAGATACGGGGCAGGAACGCATCACCTGTCGTGGGCCCATTGAAACTCCGTGTATTCTGAAGCAAGATGTTGATGCAAAAGGCGAAGTGTTCTCAGGCGAAGTGTTTCCCCACATGTTTGGCATCGGCATGCAAAACAAACATCAATCCATATAAGGTGATAGCTGGTTGATGGAATATGGAATAACTTCTCGAAGCCTTGAGATATCCCAGTTACGCATGATTTGGCTCATCTTGCCCAGAGCTAAGAAGGGACCATCTATTTGGTCCGCGTACAGCGTTCGCATGGTCCACCGGCTGACAACATGCAGTTCCATCTTCTGAAGGACATCAATCCCCGAAATGGGTCCTGAGGGTTGGAGGCTTGTTCTATCTTGCCGCTGTCAAAAATGATTGTTTGCACCGGCGGCCATAAAGTACAGTTACAGACTTTGACAGCGTTGATGGAGGATGCCGATGCGGTGATGAGTTAAAAAAGGGAGATATTACGACGATATCGTACATAAATCAAGAATATGAAAACGGCGATGAGGATCATAATGGACAAAACGCGTCCACTTAACAAGGTTGATTCGTGTTCAATCTATCTAAATGTCAATGAGGATAACTACCGATAGACATTTGAAACGTACCACGGATGAAAATGGTGAAAGTATTGGTATCGTAAAATGTTTGCTCCCACTTTCCTTACGATACATCATCATCATCTATTGATCATCCATTCGTCAACTGTACATTCACACCAACTCAACAATCCACTCACCACGACCATCCCCAGCACTAGCACCACCTCGTACACCATACGAACACTTAACATCCTCTCCGCACTCATCGCACGCGCAGCCCAATACTCTTCCCCTTGAGTCCTCTTCTCCTCAACATATCCACTCGAAACACCACCCAGTTCTAGACCATTTCCTCTCGTTGTCGCCAGAGCATATGAAAGTGTCCTACTCATTGGCTGTGTAGGAATTGGATTTGTCCCCTTTGATCCTTGTCCTGATTTCCAGGCCAACAGTTGCCCGTCCCAAGAAAATGCGGGACTCGATCTTTTTCGCAACTTGTTCATCGACTGAACAGGTCTGATCATGTGATCTAATAGCAATGTTATAGAGTCACGTGTAATATACCTCAATAATAAGTAGCAATTCCATGCAGATGTCATGGCGTACATCGATTGTTACAATTGATTGGTTCATGCTTCCATCCAACAACTACTCTTCTTTGAACTATTGACTCATTCATTCGATTGGTCCTCCTCATCCTCCTTCGTTTCCTTCCTCTTGATGAGGACGTAATGATCTGCGCCAGGGAGTGCCTCCACTTCCCCGCCAATCAAGCCAATCTTCTCGGGCGTCAACTGCCTGCGCGCATCCCTAATCACCTCGAGGTCGTGTGAGAGGAGTCCATGGCCGGCAACGGGGCCCCAGTAGGATGTCCCCGCCAGGGAGCCGATGATACACGTGCCAACGAGAACAGACAAATAGAATCTATACTGCGAATACCACCTCGGCGCTGCGAACAAATAAATCCACTGTTAGCCATCCCATGACCATATCAAAATGAGGAGGGTATGAATTTACTCCAACCGAGGCTTGTGACTTTCGAGTCAGCCCACCACAAGCCTGTGAATCCAACCCACTGAGCAATCAGGGCTGAAATTGGCTCCAAGGCAAGGGTAGGCCAGGCGAACAGCACAGGTGCGGCCCCGAGCGCGAGGCGGGTGTAGCCCTTCTGCCCACCGAGATTAGCAAATTCCATGCCCCAGTGAAGGGCACCGAGGAAGGAAAGCATAACTGCGCCGTATGTAACTTGTATGTTAAGTGCTTGATCGAGAAGAGTGTGTGCGACTCCCGGATCAATAGAGGTGATTGCCCCCGAGGCTGCGAGGCCAGCTTGGTGTGCAAGGTAAACGGTCGTGGCCGAAGCGCCGACGTATGGGAGTCCACCTAGAAGGATAGAGAGAGGATTGAAATCTACACACAACTCTTGGGATACTTACCCGCGAGGCCAAAGAGGACGTACGACCTCGGAACGGCGGATGCAACTGAACTAGTTATCCCAAGCTAAAAGATGCATTAGCTAACCGTTCTCGGGTTAGATTTTCAAGTTCCTCACAAAAGTCTCATTTCGACCTGCCGGCGCAACCACATCGGACGTGAGATATCCTCCGGCGATCCGTTTTGCAAGATCAGCTGCAGAGTTTCCAACCTCTTCTCTGACGTTCAGGGCCGCATGCTCGAGGGTCTGGCTTGCTGGCCGTCCAGAGACCGATGTGGCAACTGGCCGAAATTTGTAACTACTCGAAAGCCTCAGAAAAGCTGCCGCTTGGCGATGACGGAAGACAGCGGTATGTGATGCAAAGCGGGGGAATAGGTTCATTTCGTCGTGGTCGTTGGATACACAAGGAATCCACGCACA
The DNA here is from genome assembly GCA_951640195.1 of Porpolomopsis calyptriformis. Classification (NCBI taxonomy): domain Eukaryota; kingdom Fungi; phylum Basidiomycota; class Agaricomycetes; order Agaricales; family Hygrophoraceae; genus Porpolomopsis; species Porpolomopsis calyptriformis. The sequence goes on along the minus strand of OX621169.1, from coordinate 1,945,668 downwards.
GACCTCAAATACATCATGAGGTCATGAAGCATGACGTCATTCCACTCTATGCTGATCACAAACCACCTCAGTGAGATTCGCGATATCTTGTACCCAAACCTCGACATATGGCGCTCCATATTTTATTATTTCCGCAACACCTCCCTGTCTGTTTATCCCCAGAATGTGACAATTCCTACCCGATGGCCAGAACCCACAATTTTGTCAAGAACTTCGGGTTCCGAGAGATGAATGGTTCGCGGAGCCGGATGTTGGGATGAGACTTATGGTATCGGGGATGGTTCGGACGGGTATTGCGTAAATGCGAAGATAATAAATTCGCAGGGAGCCCCTGATGACCCTCATAATCGAGTCACTTTTTCAAGTCTTGTGGGAAAGACGGCGGAATCTGATCAATCATTGCTACGGCTAAACGGGATTCTACGGTAGTAACATTCTATTTGCCGCATCCGCATCACACGTCGTAACAATGCAGTGAGGTGAGTCAAATCGTGGTTCTTTCCAAAAGGGCTATGTCATTTGTACCTATATAAAGCGAGTCACTCTTACCCCCCACTCTTTCACTCTCACAACATCATGCACCATTCCTCCACTGCTTCCCTTCTTTCTCAAGACACCGCGCTTAATAAGACCGCGCCTACTTCGCAAAAGGATTTCCAGTCGGCGTTCGCCAATCTCCAGTCAATGTATGGTATAGGGGGTCATATACCCACCCTGCCCCCCACATCCAAGAAAGATACACCATCTTCAACGCCGCCTGACCGTCAAGAGGGCTCGAAAGGGCTTACTGGGAAGCTCTTGCGTTTGTTTTCCAAAACGAGGTAAAGTGAAAGTCAAGACTGTTTGGTGTAACCTCTAATGTGGACAAATTTCAGATGAGGCGTGACAGTGGCCATTGCAATGTGATCTATTGAGCAACCTAGCTTTGAGGGTGCTCACGTATTTCTCTCAGGGAAAACTTATGCTCACCTCTGTCGATACAATCCTCCTAACAGCCTTGGGGGAGATGAAACCGAAGGATTGTGGCGTCGCGCTGCAGCTCACTTCCCCTTCTTCATGCTCAAGGGTGAATCCAACCCTGATAAAATAATTGCTTCTTTGTTTTCTCTTTCTCGACACTTCCAATTCACTTCAAGAGGAATGACATCATTTTACATGGCGACATCGTAACTGTGGCATATCTAGCTTATTATCAAATATCAAGTGAATAGTCGCACATTACTGCATTGAAGTTCCACGGGCAAGCTAAGTTGCAAGCTGGGACGCCCAAATTTAGTATCTCCCATAAATCAACGGTAGAAAATACTGCTGTGAGAGATTTCTCAGTAGGTACGTAGATATATACGAGAAATCGATAACAATGCCTCACCAGCCAAGAAGCCATCTTGATATCTGTCTCGGGCCTACCGATTCCCATCTCCAAAATATTCCTCGACAAGCGCCTCCTTTCGCAAACGCAACAACACCCCTTCCATTTCTTGTCTCGTCGGCATCTTTGGGGGTAACAAACTCTCAGCGTCGAGGAATGTGATATGGGTTGCTACTGTATTGGCATAAACGCGGACCGAATGAGTATCAGCGTCGACCTTCGTATTAGGATCTGCCACAGTCGCAAGGGATGTGCCGTTCTGCGTTTTCGACCGTTTCGCAGAGTCGTTCTCGGAGGGGGAATGGTCACTGGACGTTCCCCCAGTAGCATCATAGTCGGTTGGAGCTTTTCGTTTTGCGTTTGAAGCAGCAGGCGTTAGTGTGGGTGCAATTGACACTGATGACGGCAATGTGGTAGAAGTAGGTGGTAGGCGCGGAATATCTGGTATCGGGTCATCTGTTGGAAGACCGAGGGTCTCTCGAAGTTTCGTGTATGCTAGTTCCCACTCTGTATTCAACAAAAGCCAGTTGTAAGAAGGGAATGAAACCTACGACGAGGAGGGGTGATGAGTAGACGTACGTTCGCTCTCTGCCTCATTCTCAAATTCCAACAACCGTTCATCTGTCTCGTCAAGATCCCCGTAGTATGATGGTCCTTGGTTCATGAACTTTTTATAGAAAGACAAGACCTGTGTCTCTTCTTCCTCTTCTTTCTTCCGACTCTGGAAGAGTTCCTTGACACCCGGTAAGTCCTTCGCACGGCCAAAGTACCTATAATGAAACTAAGGGTTAATGAAATGCAAATCAGAGCAAGGAGGTTCCGGTCAAACTTGCGACACACTCACTTGTAGCCTTTTGTTCCGGGCACTTCCTTCCCGTCATCATCCAACATGGCTACATTGCGCCGATAATTTGCTCCGCCGAGTGCGACAATCTGGTTCTCCCAGTGCCTTTTCTCCCGCATGAGTTTATTAATTTCGTCGTTCAGGTCACGGACTTCATAATCGGTGAGGCCAGCTAAAGCGAGTCAAGAAACACACGATCCAAAGATAAATACAGTCAGTTTCATCTTTAGAAAAAAAGCAAAGGGGTCGAAACCAAAATGGGATCGACGAAAGGACGTTGAGAAAATGATAGGATACGAAGATACACACCATCCTGAATCTTCGAAACCTTCCTGCTTATCTCTCTCAATATCTCTCCTCGCCACCGCTCACATTCCCTCAAACTCTTACACGCACTGGCCATTCGCGGTCTGCGATCCCCACGCGTCCCGAGGCCAAGCTCCGCAGCTTGCGCCTCCCGAAAACGGTATAGCATAGATTGCGCTTTTTCTTCATTGCGAGCCTGGTGGAAGATGTTTAAAGGGAACCCGGGATAAGAGAGACTGAGAGCGTACCATTGTCGGTGACCAGGAAAAGGTCAAGTTCAAAGTCCGCTGCCCAAATCAGCGTTCATGATCGGCGCTCTTTCTCTATCTAGTCCTCGACACAACCATTTCCGCCGCATTCACCAACCATACCATGAGTGCCTAATCCATTCCGAGCAGGATTATCACTCTCGCAACACATGACCAATGCGCACGACTCGCTTGGAGTTGTGGTGCCTCACGTAGCGTGAGTAACACCGCTCCTCGATCCCCTGACTGCATAGGTTAGCCAAATAATGTCGTGGCGGATGAAACACATCAAGTCCAGATCAATTTTATTCAACTACCAGAGACAATCGGCGAAATCACACTACCCCACTCTTTTGGATGCATGGTCTTCTGTCTTCACGATTCAATGCGCACTACGTCAAGGAGTGATAGATGGGTTTTTCGTTCCCTACTCTGGAAACCTTGACGAGCCATTCAAGATCCACAACCTGGCTATCATTCCTTAGCGAACAAAGGTCTAACACCGCCAGTCGTGTTCTCGCTGGCCAACGGACTGTGCATTGTCTGATGGAGACGGATGCCCAGAACAATCTGGTCACACGGAATACAAGCCAAGTCTGCGGAAACGGTCGCGTTTTATGGCTTTGTGAAGAGTAATGGATTAGCGCTTATTCCAGCTGAGCGGCCAACCGGAAAGGAGGGAAGTGGAGCCCCAACGATACTGTCTTAACGTTCGAGGCCACGGTTCCAAATATCAGAAACACTTCGATCATCTGTTCCAGCGGTCACTGGGCAGGCAACGGAGAAGAATGGGAATGAATCGTGCAGTATCTTATACTTTACCGCCAGAAGCCACCAAGTGACAGACATGTAGTCTATCTCACTGTCGAATCGTACTCAGTATTCATCTGGGTTCAACTCTCCTGTTCTACAGTTGAGTATGTCCATTAGAAACACCATCCACATCCCTTCTCTTGAATATAAGCTTCCCCTTGGGGTTGGGGATTACGAATCTATCAATAGTGAGCGGCGGGGGTCGCGTCATGGCACCATCGGGAAATGTAAAGTCATAATGAAGTAGGATGTAGGCGAGGACCATTTTCAGTTGCATCTGGAGACAGGCAAGTTCAGATTCAACCGTTTTTATTATTAATATTTTCTTGCTTTTGGACGCACCGAAGCCAAAAATCGGCCTGGACTACAAGAATGAGGATGGAGGTAGTCAGTCTATGATGCTTGGTGGTAAATCTTTCAATACCGAATAACACTCACCAAGCGTGTCTTCCAGCGCCGAACGTCACATTCTAGCGGCCATTCGTTCGTCAGCTGCAGAGGATAAACAGCGGGGAGGGGAATTACAAGCATACATTTTTATCCAGAGTCAAGAACGAGTCCTTCGTCTGACTACTTCCGGTTTCGTCACTCAATTTCGTGAACCGAAGGTGGTCAAAGACTTCGGGATTCAAGTACACATCCGGGTTCATATGCACTCGCTTCATATCAGCGACAACGCAGTATCCTGCGGGGACGAATGTCCCATCTGAGAGCGTCCCATCTTGAATGGATATACGATCCAGACCCACTGTGTATGAGCAACCATCAACGATTCGAAGAAAATCCTAGTCGTAGAGAAAGAAAGAACGGAAGAAAACTTACAATCAGCAAGGCGGTGAACACGGCCTATCTCTCTCAACAAGCTGTCAAGCTTATGAAACCTGGCGAGCGTTCCCTTGTTCCACCCGCCTTCCTCTGCAAGCGCTTGTTGTACTTCTTCTCTAATTTCATCCCGTTGCTCCTTGGGCAACAGCGTAAGTTCATACAAGGCATTTGTCATGAACATCGAACTGCAAATGATATACAATCAACGCCCGTGGTACGATTGTGCGGAAACATGGGGTGTGGTAGACTCACGAAGTGTGAATGCTTCCAAAGGTTATCATCATCAGACGCAGCGCTATCCGCTCAGGGTTGGCTAGTTCCTCTGGCGGTGCGACTCTCACAAGGAATTTGGCTAAGGTGTTCTAATATGAGGGGCGGTGATGTAGTGGTGTATTGTCACCTTGCGAAGGATGTCGACTAGGGTGTGGGACGCAAGAATGCTCACAGGTGTGTCTTCTCCATCCTCGTCGTGATCACGGATGTACTCCTCAAGAACAGGCAGCACCAATTTCACAGCGTTCATTTTGCCACCAAAAAAGAAGGCTAAAATTGAGTAAACCGTGCTGAGTTTTTAGCATAAGTACGATACACCACAGCAACAAAGAGAGAGAGAAGAATTGTTTGTAGGAGGAAAGAAGATATTCACACTCACTTGCGAAACCGGGTGGGCCACGGTCTGAGAATGCGGGAGTAGAGGATGACTTTCTCCGCGAATTGGACCATGGTGTGAACGAACTTTGGGTCACGGCAGAGTGGCGCACCTACCAATGTGCGATTTGAGATCCAAGCCATGAGGTGGATCGAGGTGTGCAAGACGGGGATCGTGACAGAGTCTAGAGAAGAAGGGAAAGGAGGGAAGCGCCGTGGTCGCGATGAGAGGGGGGAGGGCAATATACTGATGGGTATTGTACATACCTGATCCTGGTGGAGGGTTCAGCATTTGGTCCATCGCAAGAGAAATCTCCTCATAAACACCAGGTATGAACGAAGGAATGGCACGGGTCATGTCAGTGCGCAGGACACTCATTTGGTAAGGATTGACAAGCAGGTGATCGCCCTGGGTCTGGTCGAGTGTAAGCAGCTGATATATATTGTCGGGTCACCATTGGACACTGATAGGTCAACAACAATATGAAAGAGAAAAAAGAACCTCTTTGATGGCCATGGGTTGGCTGAACTGTTCCACACCACATGCATCGAATGAAAGGTTGATCAGAGAACGATATAAATCATACACGACAAACACACTCACGATGGCGTCATTCGTGTGTTGCAACGCCTCAACCCACTCCGGACAAGCAACGATAAGAGGGCCACTCAAAGTGGGCACGACATACGAGCGGCCTGCAAACTTTCTTCTGCCTTCGTCAAGCACAGACGGGTCGAATGTGAACCGGAGGGCAGTCCAGATGTATCCAAACACAGTCGGCGGGCCGATGCGGGGAAGATCAAGCGCGGGTCGTCTTTGAGTGGTGAACCACCAGGCAATGGAGAGGAGGGCAAGGAGGAGGGTAATTGCAAGGTCAAATGGGAGTGTTGGCATGAGGGGAGGTTCCTTGCTGCCCACTACAGGCACTGACCTAAAAAGAAGCGGCGGCAGAACGGTAAGGCGGGTATCCGCAAATTAGATATTGATGTTGTGTTTTGCTGTACTTAATGATCAACCTGCAAAGGATAAATGTGCATGTGGCTCAACGGGTGACCAAGACTTGTGCCATACATATATATTGGAGCGGATGACCTATCCTGATAGTATTACAGCCAGGAACTTCACTTCATAGCCCTCGTCTCTTGAATACAAGCTTTGCCTTGGGGTTCGGGATGAGAAATCCCTCAAAGGGGAGGGGTGGTCGTCGTGTCATGGCACCTCCGGGAAACCCAAAGTCATAATGAAGTAGGATGTAGGCGAGCATCATTTTCAGTTGCATCTGGCAACATGCAACTTGAGATTCAACAGTAGTATGTTTTTGCTTATGGACGCACCGAAGCAATAAATCGGCCAGGACTATAAGGATGACGGAGGGAATCAGTCTAGGGTGCCTGGTGGTAAACCTTTTAACACCGAATACTGCTCACCAAGCGTGCCTTCCCACACCAAACGTTACATTCTAGCAGTCAATCATTAGCCAAATGCAGAAGATGGGGGAGTGGGAACATCAAGCATACATTTTTATCCACAGCTGCGAACACGTGTTTCATCTGACTACCTCCCGCTTCATCATCCAACTTGGAGAACCGAAAGGGGTCAAAGACTTCGGGATTCGGGTACACATCTGGGTTCATATGCACCCGCTTCAAGTCAATGACAACGCGGTATCCTGCAGGAACGAATGTCCCATCTGGGAGAGTCCCATCTTGAATGGATGTACGATCCGAACCCACTGTAAATATGAACAACGGTCAACCAAAAAAAAACACGGGTTGTAGACCAAGAGAGAGTGGCTGATCACTTACACTCCCCGAGGCCATGAACGCGGCCCACCTCTCTCAACAAGCTATCAAGCTTATGAAACCTGGTGATCAATGCCTTGTTCCACCCGCCTTCCTCTGCAAGTGCCTGTTGTACTTCTTCTCTAATCTCATCTCGTTGTGCCTGGGGTAGTAGGGTGAGTTCATACAAGGCATTCGCCATGAATATCAAACTATAAGTGTTATACATTAACATCTATGGTGGGATAGTGCGGAAACATGGTAGACTCACGAGGTGTGGATGCTTCCAAAGTCTATCAATATCAGACGAAGCGCTATCCGCTCAGGGTTGGCTAGTTCTTCTGGCGGAGCTGCTCGCACAAGGAATTTTGCCAGGGTGTTCTAATATCAGAGGCGGTGATATGATGGTGTATAGTCAGCTTGCGAAGGCTACCGACTAGGGTGTGTGGTGCAAGAATACTCACAGGTGTGTCATCTCCATCCTCCTTGTCGTGGTTATGAATGTGCTCCTCCAGAACGGGAAGCACCCATTTCACAGCGTCCATTTTGCCACCAAAAAAGAAAGATAAAATCGAGTAAACTGTACTGATTTTTTAACATAAGTGCAATGCATCACAACAAAGAAAGCAAGAATTTTCTGCAGTATTCACACTTACTCGTGAAATCGGGTGGGACACAGTCTGAGAATGCGGGAGTAGATTTGGACTTGCTCCGCAAATTGGACCATGGTGTTGATGAATTTTGGGTCACGGCAGAGTGGCGCGCCTATCAACGTGCGATTTGAGACCCGGCCCATGAGGCGTATCGAAGTGTGCAAGACTGGGATCGTGACAGAGTCTAGTGGAGAAGGAGAGGTGAAAATATTGTAGTAGCGATGAGAATGAGGGGAAGAGGCAAGTAGTACCGGGTGTTGTACTTACCTGATCCTGGTGGGGGGTTCAGCGTTTCATCCATGGCAAGAGAAATCTCCTCGTAGACGTCAGGTACAAGCAAAGGAATGGCACGGGTCATGTCAGTACGTAGGATGTTGACTTGATACGGGTTGACGAGCTGGTGATCGCCCATGGTCTGGTCGAGTTTAAGAAACTGATATATATTGTGTTAGCGCAATATAGTTTATTGATAGGAAAGTAAAGAAAAGAACCTGTTTGATAGCCGTTGGTTGGCTGAACTGTTCCACACCACGCCATCCATGGAAGAAAGGGTTGCTGAGAAGATGACAGACCACACATGACGAACACACTCACGACGGCGTCATTTGCGTGCTGTAACGTCTCGACCCACTCCGGACAAGCAACAATAAGAGGGCCGCTCAAACTAGGCACGACATAGGAGCGACGGCCAAACTCCCTCCTGCCTTCGTCAAGCACGGATGCGTCGAACGTGAACCGAAGCGCGGTCCAGATGTACCCAAACACGGTTGGCGGGCCGATGCGGGGAAGATCAAGTCTTGGTCGTCTATGAGTGATGAACCAGCAGACAACAGAGAGGGGGGCAAGGAGGAGGGGAATTGCAAGGTTGGGCGTGAGGGCTGGCATGAGAAGAGATTCGTTGCCATACTACAAGCAGTGATGTAAAGTGTGTCTATATGGATTGACAAGCTCTCGCCTGACGTGATGATACATCCTTTCTCACAAGATCATCATGGAGTATCCCAGTAAATCATGTTTCTTTCGTTTTTCTTTCGTTTTTGTATCTGACTTCCTGATGTCTCAGGGACGCCCATCTTGTACCTGAAGGGATATAAGCTTGATCGCCAGAAGATACGCGCTCAATTCCCCAAACAAGATGATGAGTCAGAAGAGAACTATGAATTGAATTGGTATCAGCCTATCATTACCCACATCCCGGAAACGGCCTACAAGTACGTCGGATGTGGGGTGGAGCCCGATGGCCATCTAAACTTGGTGCTCGTCCTCGAGGACGGGTATGACCAGACAGCATTGAGGGAGGGTGGTATTACGGCCCCAGACACGCTTCCTGAGGCATCGCTGAAAATTTTAACACCCGGCATCTGGCCGTCGCGCGATTAGGAACCTGAGTGGGGGGAGAAAGGTACTTGTCATCCGTTATCTGATCCATCCTCTCTGATGACTACAGGCCAAGTGTTTGTGTCGCGGTGTGGTGACCATTGCCGCCTTACGACGAGTTTCGCATTGCTTTTGGAGTGTCCTCATTGGTAATATTTTCTTTCCATACGAAGTGCAGAATCGATTGCATCAATTCTTATATTCTTTGAACATGGGTAATGTGTTGCCCCCGTTTGAAACAGGCTTTTGAATGTCAAATTCCTCTCCATGAGCGGCGTCTTGCGAGTTCAAGAAAATACTTGCAGCTAACCGGCCACTACTCCTGAAGGAAGGCTGGTGCGAAAGCGTCGTCTTACTGATGCTCGTCCTCTTCCACCCAACCCACTCCGACTCTCCCAGGAAAATCAGTCCCGACTTTTCTCCCCAGCTCTTGCTCGATGATATCATCGACAGTCAACACAGCTGTTGTGAACGCCGTGGAAGAGTTCCTCCGACCTTGAGCAGACTAGTGCGCAGACAAACACAGAGGGACTGGGACGGCACACAACAAGTCGAGCAAGGACTGATTGCCTTCCAAACTCTGCTCAAGTACCACACCGACGTCTCCTTTGACTTTTCCGAGGCCTGGTCCTTACGCAACATATTCACCTTCCCCTCCGACTTACCCGTCATCGTCCCTCACCAGGCTGGATTCAACTTAGAATATACGAATAAGAACTCATGGACGAGATCGTTTCTCTCCGACAACAAATCGAAAATCTAACGTCCCTCTCATCTTTCCCCCAACCACACTTGTTTACAAATCCACAGCAACGCCGCCTAAACAGACTCTACACTCGAGCCGTCCGCAAATCCTTCATCCAATTCCGCCTCTCCTTCCTCGACTCTCCATCACTCCCAGCCCCCTCCACATCCCGCCCAGACTCTGGCTGTGTACAATCCATATGCGCCCTCCCACCCCCTCGATCCGGCCGCCGTCGCCTCACTCACCCAGTTTCGCTTGGCTGAACCCGGGAAGCGAGAGTGGGAAACTAGCAGGACTGGGTATTTGAACTCGGCCATCAGCCAATTTTGGCGAGGGCGAGAAGGAAGAAGGTGGAGGGTCACCGCTGCATTGGATAACATTGTTGAACGCGCGGAGAATGTTGGGAGTGCTGAGGATTTGAAGAAGACGTTGGAAGCTGCCGGGAGCTTGAGGAAGAGTCTGAGCACGGTTTCGGGCGCTAATGAGTGATATATCTTCAAGCAGATATGTTAAAACTCATCGGTGCGAGACCGTCTACTTCTTTTCACTCTTGATATCCCCTCAATGAGCAAACATTGGCAGTGCTGTCTGTCTATGATAAAATCGACTTGGCCAATGCCCTTCAAGCCCTGGGCATTTGTTTGACAGGTCCCAGTGAGAGGCGGGATCCCAACCGAGTTGCGTATTCGCACCATTCGTGTCTTCTCCGCTTCAGGTTTCGTGCCCGATGAAATACCTGCTGGTTCGTAGGAAATCCGGGGAATAAGCTGCAGTCACATTGTTGATGCAGCCTCTGCAGCTACCGCTGCTACCTCGACTACTTCAGCGGTGGCCGCAGTCTCCAGTACCCAACAAAACTGTTCGGGTGTGGGATGCACTCAGTGGTGCATATCTGAAGACTCTCAAAGCGCATGTCATCAATGTTGAACCGATCGCGCGATCTTATAGCTTGTCCAGGAACTCGTTATCTGCCGATGGCCTCAACCTCACTGGCCCAATATTTGGTTATATCGTAGCGGACGGCTGGGTGCATTCTCTCACTGTGAATCGACGTATTTGTTGGGTTCCAGTCTCTTACAGAAGCTGGCTACAAACGGAGGTCGTGCAGTTTTTGGTACAAGGGATGGCTGTGTTATTATCCTCGACTTTACAAGCTTGGACGCCTATCTCTAGCACATGGTGACCGTTTCTGCTGTCTGTCGAGTTTGCTGTTGTCTTTATAGAACTATTGCTTTTATGTCATGTCTCTAGCACAGATTGTCTAACTTTCGGACACCCTTCAGGAACTTGTTTTATTTGCATTGAATTCCAGTCGAAAGCGACTCTGCTTATGATCGACTATAAATGTCCCTGTTTCTAAACGAGTCGCCAACACTTTTAGACATATATAGCAGATAAAATGTCCTGATAGTGCTGTAGTCAAGAACCCTATTGAGAGCACCACCCATGGCCTTCCCCTCATCGTCTCTTGAATATAAGCTCTGCCTTGAGGTTCGGGATGAGAATCCCCTCGAAGGCTAGGGGTGGCGGTCGGATCATGGCACCTCCTGGGAATGCAAAGTCGTAATGAAGCAGTATATAGGCGAGGATCATTTTCAGTTGTACCTGTACAATGCAAGTTCAAATTCAACTGATAGTAGTGTTCTCTTGGTTTAGACGCACCGATGCAATAAATCGTCCCGCACTAGAAGGGATAATGAGTGGTGGTACAAGTTTTAACACCGAATACTACTCACCAAGCGTGCCTTCCCGAGCCAAATGTCACATACTAGTGGTCATTCGTTCGTCAGTTGCAGAGGATAAACGATGGGGAGGCCGCAGGCATACATTTTTATCTACTGTTGCCAACAAATGTTTCGTCTGACTGCCTCCCGCTTCATTGCCCAACTTCGAGAACCGGAATGGGTCAAAGACTTCAGGATTCGGGTAAACATCCGGGTTCATATGCACTTGCTTCAAGTCAACGACAACACGGTATCCGGCAGGGACGAACGTCCCATCTGGGAGTGTCGCATCTTGAATGGATGTACGATCCAAACCCACTATATATACAAACAACCGTTAGCCTTCGAGAAAGAACCCCAATTGTAGATGGAGAAAACGACTGATCACGTACCCTCTGCAAGGCCGTACACACGGCCCACCTCCTTCAACAAACTATCAAGCTTATTAAACCTGGTGATCGATGCTTTATTCCACCCGCCCTCCTGTTCAAGCGCCTGTTGTACTTCTTCTCTAATCTCATCTCGTTGCTCCTGAGGCAGCAGCGTGAGTTCATACAAGGCATTCGTCATGAATATCGAACTATAAACGGTATACAATCAATGACCCATCGTATGTAGTTAAGACTCACGAAGTGTGGATGCCTGCAAAGTTCAGCATCATTAGACGCAGCGCTATCCGATCAGGGTTTGCTAGATCGTCTGGTGGAGCTGCTCGTACAAGGAATTTGGCTAGTGTGTTCTAATATCAGAGGCAGTGATATGGTCAGCTTGCGAAGGTGTGGAGAGTGGGAATACTCACAGGTGTGTCCTCTCCCTCTCCCTTATCATGGTTACGAATGTGCTCTTCCAGAACAGGTAGCACCCATTTCGCAGCGTCCATTTTGCCGCCAAAAAAGAAGGATAAAATCGAGTAAACCATACTGATTTTAGCAAAGGTACAATACATCACAATAGGAAAAGAATAAATGAATGAATCGTGTAGGAGGAAGGAGGAAGGAGGAAGAGGGTTCATACTCACTCCCGAGACCAGATGGGACAGGGTCTGAGAATGCGAGAGTAGAGGTTGACTTTTTCCGTAAATTGGACCATGGTGTGGATGAACTGGGGATCCCGGCAGAGTGGTGCACCTATCAATGTGCGATTCGAGATGCGGCCTATGAGATGGGTTGAAGTATGGAACACTGAGATTGTCGTGGAGTCTAGCAGGGGAGGGAAGTGGGGTGAGTCACACACTTGATGGGTATTGTACCTACCTGATCCGGGTGGGGGGTTCAGCGTTTCATCCATCGTAAGACAAATCTCGTCGTAGACATCAGGTAAGAGTGAAGGAATGGCACGGGTCATGTCAGTGCGAAGGACACTGATTTGGTACGGGTTAATGAGCTGGTGATCACCCATGGTCTGGTCGAGTAGAAGAACCTGAATACGTCGTCAGGTCACCAGTGTGCGCAATAATGAGAGAAAAAAAAGGACATTTTTGACAGCCGTGGGCTGACTGAACTATTCCATACCATTCATAAAGTAAGGGTGGGTGAGAGAATTACACAGATCATGCACGGCACACTCACCACGGCGTCATTCGCGTGCTGCACTACCTCGACCCACTCCGGACAAGCAACAATAAAAGAGCCACCCAAACTAGGCACGACATATGAGCGGCCGCCAAACTTCCTCCTACCCTCGTCAAGCACGGACGAGTCGAACGTGTACCGGAGGGCAGTCCAGATGTACCCAAACACGGTCGGGGGACCGATGCGGGGAAGGTCAAGTCCTGGTCGTCTTTGAGTAGTGAACCACCAGGCAATGGAAAGGAGGGCAAGGAGGAGCGGAATTGCCAGGGCGGGCATGAGTGCTGGCATGGGAAGAGGTTCGTTGCCGTACTAGGATCATGGAAGCAAATATCTTGCGATTTATGGCCGAGATCGATCAGCATTACACGTGGATGGTCATTGCCGAGTGGCTGTGCCGAGTCTTCACATTCACCTCCGTCATGACCAGCACACCTTTATCTGCCCCTCAAATCCATGACAGTACGCTCAACTTTGTCGGACGTGATTAGGTCACCTTGAACGTTCATGTTACTTCCAAAGGTGAGTTGGCGCCTTACTGATATACAATAAATATGACTGAAACATCCTGGGCGAATACCTCCCAGCTGCAAAGATCAAGCACGATGTTTAGAGGGCACAAGGGCCGATATTCTTCACCAGATTTTTCGCTGGATTGGTATCGGCAATTCACAGCCTCATTGTGATCCCATTCTAAACAGGGACGTTAATACCATTGCGGTGGATACTTGCGTGTTTTGGATCAACGGATCGGCTGGGACTGGGAAAACGACGATAGCTTATACCGTTGCCGAAGAATGTAGAACACATGGTGTACTTGGCGCAAGCTTCTTCTGCTCACGAGACGATGCGGATTGCAGCAATCCGAATCTGATGCATTCCGCCTGAACTGCGATATGCATGTCATCATTGGGCTTGGCACTTATCGAATGAAACATTGCCCGACCTTCGTTAAGGAATTCTGTTCGAAATATCTACTTTACTGGCTTGAAGCACTGAGCCTTATGGGAGATCTTCGAAATGGCCTTCTTGGACTAAGTATCGCACAACAAGCCATTGCTGTTCGTGATTCCCCCTATCAGTAATGCGCAAAACCGATCGAGTTCTACAGAAATCAGACAGACGCTTGACTGATACGATCCTTCTACTCTGTAATGCGAGTGGTTTACCCTTGAATTTTTCTCGATCATCAGTACTTGTTCTCTTCAATCATACCACTCTGTGTTACTGTTCACCCCCGAGGGAGCCCTGATCAAGAAGACGTATAGGAAGTAATTGGACATTCCGATCAAAGTGTCCAATGGATTGGATGAGAGATGGAATTCATGCTTACGGGCGATAGAAGGACATTCCGATTTGGTGAATTTGGTTGCATGTGCCCCCGATGGCGCCCCTATCGTTTCTGGATCCTACGACAATACCCTTCGGCTGTGGGACGCAATAGCGGTGCACATCTTAATACTTTCAAGGGACATTTCAGTTCAGTATATCCGATCGCATGGTCTCCTGATGGCGGGTATCGTTTCTGGATCCTTCGACAGAACTGTTCCGTTGTGGGATGCAGCCAACGGCGCACATCGCAACATCGATCGCATTGTCCCCCAACAGCACGCGTATCGTTTCTGGATCTGAGGACTCTACTCTTCAGCTGTGGGATGAAGTTAGCGGTGCACATCTGAACACTTTCAAGGGACATTTCAGCTCGGTAAATTCCCTCGCATTTTCCCCCAATGGCACGCGCATCGTTTCTGGAGCTACCGACTGTACCATTCGCTGTGGGACGTAGCTGGTGGTAGACATCTGAGGATTTTCACTGGGCATTTACGGTAAAATCGGTCGCATTTTCCCCCGATCGCACACTACGACTGTACTATCTGGCTGTGGGATGCACTCAGCGGTGCACATCCGACCACTTTCAATAGATATCATTGGGGGGTAGATACGGTTTGGTTTTCCCCCGAAGGCACACGTATTGTTTCTGCACCCGCCGACGGGACTGTTTGGCTGTGGGACGCAGCCAATGGTGCACATCTGAAGACTCTTGAAAGGATGTGTCACCGATGTTGAATTGATCGCTCGATCTTATAGCTTGTCCAGGAACTGGTTATCTACCGATGGCTTTAATCTAACCAGCCCCAGCTTTGGTTATATCGCAACGGACGGTTGGGTGCACTCCCTCACTCCGAAAAGACCTATTTGTTGGGTTCCAGTCTCTTACGGACAGGAGAAGCTGGCTACAAACGGAGGTCGTGCAGTTGTTGGTACAAGGGATGGTCGTGTGATTATCCTCGACTTTACAAGCTTGGACGCCTGTTTTCGGAACCTCTAGCACATCGCCACCATTTCTGTTGTCTCTCGAGTTTGTTGTTATCTTTACAGATTCATGTCATGTCTAGCACAGTTTGTCTAACGTTCGGACACGCTTCAGGAACTGGTTTTATTTGCATTGAATGCCAGAGTCGAAAGCAACTCTGTTTATGATCGACTACAAATGTCCCTGTTTCTGAAGGAGTCAGTGCCAACACATTTACACATATATAGCAGATAAAATGTCTTGATAGTGCTGTAGTAAAGAACCCCATTGAGAATACCGCCCATGGCCTTCCCCTTATCGTCTCTTGAATATAAGTTCTGCCTTGAGGTTCGGGATGAGAATCCCCTCGAAAGTAAGGGGTGGCGGTCGTATCATGGCACCTCCTGGGAATGCAAAGTCGTAATGAAGCAGTATATAGGCGAGTATCATTTTCAGTTGCATCTGCGCCATGCGAGTTCAGATTCAACTGTGATTAATGTTTTCTTGATTTGAACGCACCGATGCAATAAATCGGCCTGCACTAGAAGAGTGACGACGGGGGTAATGAGTGTGTCCCGACTGGTGGTGGTGACGTTTTAACTACTCACCAAGCGTGCCTTCCCAAGCCAAATGTCAAATACTAGTGGTCATTCATTCGTCAGCTGTAGAGGATAAATGGTGGGGAGGAGGACTGCAGGCACACATTTTTATCTCCAGTCGTAAATAAGTGTTTCGTCTGACTGCCTCCCGCTTCATTACCCAACTTCGAGAACCGGAATGGGTCAAAGACTTCAGGATTTGGGTACACATCCGGATTCATATGGACTCGCTTCAAGTCAACGACAACGCGGTATCCGGCAGGGACGAACGTCCTATCCGGAAGAATCCCATCTTGAATGGATGCACGATCCAAAGCCACTATATATACAAACAACCGTCAGCCGTTCGAGAAAGAACTCCAGTTGTAGATGGAGAAAATGACTGATCACATACCCTCTGCAAGGCCGTGAAAACGGCCCACCTCTTTCAACAAACTATCAAGCTTATGAAACCTAGTAATCGATGCTTTATTCCACCCGCCCTCCTGCGCAAGCGCCTGTTGTACTTCTTCTCTAATCTCATCTCGTTGCTCCTGAGGCAGCAGCGTGAGTTCATATAAAGCATTCGTCATGAATATCGAACTATAAACGGTATACAATCAATGACCCATCGTATGTAGTTAAGACTCACGAAGTGTGAATGCTCCCAAAGTTCATCATCAAAAGACGCAAGGCTATCCGGATAGGGTTTGCTAGTTCGTCTGGTGGAGCTGCTCGTACAAGGAATTTGGCTAGTGTGTTCTAATATCAGAGGCGGTGATATGGTCAGCTTGCGAAGGTGTGGAGAGTGGGAATACTCACAGGTGTGTCCTCTCCCTCCCCCTTATCACGGTTACGAACGTGCTCTTCTAGAACAGGTAGCACCCATTTCGCAGCGTCCATTTTGCCACCAAAAAAGAAGGTCACAATCGAGTAAACCATACTGATTTTAGCAAAGGTACAATACATCACAACAGGAAATGAATGAATGAATGAATCGTATAGGAGGGAGGAGGAGTATTCATACTCACTCCCGAGACCAGATGGGACAGATTCTGAGAATGCGAGAGTAGATGTTGACTCTTTCCGTAAATTGGACCATGGTGTGGACGAACTGTGGATCCCGGCAGAGTGGTGCACCTATCAATGTGCGATTCGAGATGCGGCCTATGAGATGGGTTGAAGTATGGAACACTGAGATTGTCGTGGAGTCTAGCAGGGGAGGGAAGTGGGGTGAGTCACTTGATGGGTATTGTACTTACCTGATCCTGGTGGGGGGTTCAGCGTTTGGTCCATCGCAAGACAAATCTCGTCGTAGACATCAGGTAAGAGTGAAGGAATGGCACGGGTCATGTCAGTGCGAAGGACACTGATTTGGTAGGGGTTAACGAGCTGGTGATCACCCATGGTCTGGTCGAGTAGAAAAACCTGATATACGTCGTCAGGTCACCAGTGTGCGCAATAACGAACAAAAAGGACATTTTTCATAGCCGTGGACAGGCTAAACTATTCCATACCATTCATCAAGTAAGGGTGAGAGAATTACACAGATTATGCACGGCACACTCACCACGGCGTCATTCGCGTGCTGCACTGCCTCGACCCACTCCGGACAAGCAATGATAAGGGGACCATTCAAAGTAGGCACGACATAGGAGCATTCACCAAACTTCCTCCTACCCTCGTCAAGCACGGACGAGTCGAACGTGTACCGGAGGGCAGTCCAGATGTACCCAAACACGGTCGGGGGACCGATGCGGGGAAGGTCAAGTCCTGGTCGTCTTTGAGTAGTGAACCACCAGGCAAGGGCAAGGAGGGCAAGGAGGAGCGGAATTTCCAAGGCGGGCATGAGTGCTGACATGGGAAGAGGTTCGTTGCCATACTACAGGATTCATGGACACAGTAGACGGGGGAAGTATCTTGTGATTTACGGCCGAGGTCGATCAGCATTGGACCGAGTTGACTTCACATTCACCTCTGACATGACCAACACACCTTTATCTGCCCCTCAAATCCATGACAGTATGAAAGACATGGTCTTTCCGGTCCAGATAGGTGTCCAAGCCTAAGGGGATGCGAGGTGAGCTGCGACGGAGGGCTGGGATAGCCTAATTGCGCAATTTTATTGGTTTCTCTATATGGCCATGTGCTTAACTTCCAATCCCATACTTCAACTTAGATGTTATTCTAATCATACCCCACTCAGGTAGCTCTCTCTGCCTCCTCTTGGCTAGGGGTCGAGCTTGGCAAGAGTCACCTGACATTGGCATTGTTTTACCGAACGCTTCAACTGGCATGGTCTCTCACAGTCGCGCGGCTTCCACCACCTCTACATTGAGCGATCTGTCTCAAAGTATTTCCTCAGATGCTAGTGAAGTATCCGTTACGAGCGACGACTTTAAACAAAAGGTCGACGGACTGGTAGCATGCCATGATTTGATTGACCATTTGGAAAGCCGGGCCCGTTATTTCATCAGCGATTTGAAGGAAAACGAATCGTACAATAGCCCATTGTATGGCGGTTCCGAGTTTCAGAAGGAGATCAAGCTGCATCGCATCCTCGAGGCAATGTTGGAATTTGCGTATGAGTGCGGAAAGGATAATGGGAGACGGTACGCAGCCTGTGCCATATGTGCTTGCTGTGTCGGCGATGATGGCAACGATATCGATGATGATAATGTTAAACTCGCGTATCTCCAATCCCTGTCAACCACTTGGCTTTCTCATCTACTCTTTGTCTGTACGTGACAACATCCAAGTGCTTTCTTCTGTGACTAACATATTCTGAATAGTCAAAGCCAACAGTTCTCATCGCTCGCAACCGAACGCCACTCCATCGACAATTGCCACTCCCACTCTCGATGAAACAGCTGTGCATTTGGATGAGGGTGCAAATATGGAGCGCCCAGGCCGCTTCAGAACTAAAGTACGTCTCAATAAACCCATTTCTTTCACCTGTATGATTAACGACGAGCAGGTGGTCGTGCGTGATGGCTACAGATGTGTTGTAACTGGGCGTTACGACACGCAGCATCCGCAAGTTCCAGAGGATCAAGATGACAACCGAGTCGATCTCGAAGCAAGCCATATTCTTCGACGTGCCATCGCTGTGTTCGAGGCATCCCCATCCCGCAAGAGTGATGAAGTATGTGTTTCCTTACTATTTTGTTTGAATACTACTGAGATTCATCTCATATAGTACCTCTCTGCCCTAACGACATTCGACATACTTCGGAATTACGCTGCCATGCCCATCAAAAGTATCGAGGACATCGCACACGTCATCGATGATCCATCTAACGGGCTCACACTGCAGGCAGATGCTCATAACGGTTTTGACAGATTCAGGTGGAGCTTGAAGGAAACAAATGTGGGTTTTCTCCTCTGACCGATCTGTCTAGTGGCTGATAAACATTCAAAGGTTCCGAACCAGTATATCCTAGCGATACACGAAAAAGGTCACGGCCTTTTACCATCCACGGCGGGAAAAACGGTGACCTTCACTGACCACACTTATGATTTTGAGGAACCATCCTCGCCTCCTCGCAAAAGAGCACGCTCATCCGTGAAAGACTCTGACTTACCCAATCCACTGTTTATCAGAATTCATTCTGCGATCGCTGGCGTTTTACACATGAGTGGGGCAGGGGAGTGCATTGACCGGGCGCTCGACAGGGCTGGAAAAAGCGGGAAGGGTGCCATTTTGACTGGCGCTGATTTCGCCCGGCTCGGTCTAGCAGAAGATTTGAGCATGATTTTGAAGCAGGTTGCCGTATGCTAGCCACCTCCTATAAAAGTTAAAGTGCGCAATGTTTCACCGCGCCTGTAAGATTGGGCTCATCGAGAACCAGATGCCTCTGAACCTCGTCAGTGTCGGTGCAACAATAAACATCAGTCAGGAGTCAGGCCTGACTCCTGTTGTCAAGGTCAGGGCTGAAGACTTTCGAGGGACATTCCAGTTCTGCCAAATCGTCGCATTTTCCCCTGATGGCACGCGTATCATTTCCGAATCCTACGACAACACTGCTCGGCTATGGGGTGCACTCAGCGGTGGACATCTGAACACTTTCAAGGGACATTCTTGGGGTGTCAATTGGCTCACATTTTCCCCCGACGGCACGCGTATCATTTCTGCAGCCGCAGATAGAACCGTTCAGCTGTGGGACGCAGCCAGTGGTGCACATCTGAAGACCCTAAAAGGATATGTTACCAATGTTGAGTTGATCGCGCGGTCTCCTGGTTTGTCCGGGCACTCGTTATCTACCGATGGACTAGACCCAACTTGCCCAATATTTGGCTATATCTCAGCCGACGGTTGGGCGCACTCCCTTATTCTGAATCGACGTATCTGTTGGATTCCGGTCTCTTATAGACCGTCAGAGTTGGCTGCCAACGGAGATCGTGTAGTTTTTGCTACGATGGATGGTCGTGTCATCATCCTCGATTTTACAGGCGCGAACGCTTACTTTCGTAACCTCTAACCCACCGTCACTGTTAAGTTTCTTTTGTCTCTCGAGTTTGCTGTTGTGTTTAAAAGAACTCTTGCTATTCATGTCAAGTCTGTATCACAGTTTTCCTAACTTTCGGATGGTTCTCTGAGTACACCCATTTCTTCCTTAGCCGAAAATGCCTTATGAATGTGCTTGTAGCTCAACGGGTAAAGCTTGTACGACTGATATGTCGAAAAACATGACTTTCTGATTTCAACCACGTTGCAACAAATTGACAATAAGTTAAAATTGGGTTGGAGCGGGTCAAAACAATACATTTGTTACAACATACCATCCATAGCCCTCCCTTCACCGTCTCTTGAATATAAGCTCTGCCTTGAGGTTCGGGACGATAATCCCCTCAAAGGCGAGGGGTGGCGGTCGGATCATAGCCCCCCCCGGGAATGCAAAGTCGTAATGAAGCAGTATATAGGCGAGGATCATTTTCAGTTGTACCTGTACAATGCAAGTTCAGATTCAACTGATATTAGTGTTCTCTTGCTTTAGACGCACCGAGGCGATAAATCGGCCCGCACTAGAAGGGATAATGAGTGGTGGTACAAGTTTCAACACCGAATACTACTCACCAAGCGTGCCTTCCCAAGCCCAATGCCACGTACTGGCGGTCATTCGTTCGTCAGTCGCAGGAGATAAACGGTAGGGAGAGGAACTGTAAGCGTACATTTTTATCTGCAGTCGCAAACAAGTGTTTCGTCTGACTGCCTCCCGCCTCATTACTCAACTTTGAGAACCGGAATGGGTCAAAGACTTCAGGATTCGGGTACACATCCGGGTTCATATGGACTCGCTTCAAGTCAACGACAATGCGGTATCCTGCGGGGACGAATGCTCCATCCGAGAGCGTCCCACCTTGAATGGATCTACGATCCAAACCGACTGTAGACACGAACAACCATCAACCGTTTGAGAACCCCAGTCGAAGAAAGAGAGAACGGATGACCACACACCCTCTGCAAGGCCGTACACACGGCCCACCTCTTTCAGCAAACTATCAAGCTTGCGAAACCTGGTGATCGATGCTTTATTCCACCCGCCTTCCTGCGCAAGCGCCTGTTGTACTTCTTCTCTAATCTCATCTCGTTGCTCCTGAGGCAGCAGGGTGAGTTCATACAAGGCATTCGTCATGTATATCGAACTATACACGAGATACAGTCAACAGCCAATGGTATGTAGTTAAGACTCACGAAGTGTGGATGCTTGCAAAGTTCAGCATCATTAGACGCAGCGCTATCCGATCAGGGTTTGCTAGTTCTTCAGGCGGAGCTGCTCGTACAAGGAATTTGGCCAGGGTGTCCTACAACCAGAGACAGTGATGTGGGATGTATGATTAGCTTGCGAAGGAGCAAGAATACTCACAGGTGTGTCCTCTTCCTCCCCCTTGTCACGGTTACGAATGTGCTCCTCTAGAATAGGGAGCAGCCATTTCGCAGCGTCCATTTTTCCACCAAAAAAGAAGGCCAAGACCGAGTAAACCGTACTTGTTTTAGCATAAGTACGATAAAAGGAATTATCTGTAGAAGGATTGAGCAAAAATATTCACTCACTCGCGAAACCGGATGGGACATAGCCTGAGAATGCGGGAGTAGACGACGACTTTCTCCGCGAATTGTACCATGGCGTGGACGAATTGTGGGTCCCGGCAGAGTGGCGCACCTATCAATCCACGATTGGAGATCCGGCCTATGAGGTGAGTTGACGTGTGGAAGACGGGGATGGTGATGGAGTCTAGAAGGGGGGGTGGAAAGCGTTGTGGTCAGGAGGGAATGGGGTGAGTGGTTCACAGGATGGGCAGTGTACTTACCTGATCCTGGTGGGGGGTTCAGCGTTTCGTCCATCGCAAGAGAAATTTCCTCGTAGATATCGGGTATGAACGAAGAGATGGCGCGGGTCATGTCAGTGCGAAGGACACTCATGTGGTATGGGTTGACGAGCTGGTGATCGCCCATGGTTTGGTCGATTAGAAGAACCTGATATACGTCGTCGGGTCACCAAGAGATACGAAAGAAAGAAAAAAAACACAAGAACCTGCTTGGTAGACGCGGGCTGGCTGAACTGTTGACCACGAATCGAATGAACGGTTAACGAGAGAACGCTATATGTTATGGAACGCAAACACACTCACAACGGCGTCATTCCCATGCTGCACTACCTCAACCCACTCCGGACAAGCGATGATAAGGGGACCAGTCAAAGTAGGCACGACATATGAGCGTCCACCAAACTTCTTCCTGCCCTCGTCAAGCACGGACGAGTCGAACGTGAACCGGAGGGCAGTCCAGATGTACCCAAACACGGTCGGCGGGCCGACGCGAGGAAGGTCAAGTCCTGGTCGTCTTTGAGTGATGAACCACCAGGCGCTAAGGAGAGCTAGGAGGAGCGGAATTGCAAGGTCCGATGTGAGCATTGGGATGGGAAGAGATATCGATATAAGGCCGACATTTTGAACCTGTAACTAAGCTCGATCAACTTCAGCCACATTCGGCAACCTTTCACGCCAGGTACTGTATTAGCTGAAAACATGAACAATTTGTTTTCGTACGACTGCAGAGGACAGGTTACCAAGGCTTGTACAATACGCTCGCTTGACGACGTCCTCTTCACTTCTTTCGTGGTTCATCATATGCAGTGAGTGTCGCGCCAATGCGGCAAATATATCCCGGCACAGGCTGCCGCTTTTGTCAAGGTCAATTTTTGTCAGGTCTGAGGAGGCGGTCTGTCTTCTCAGTTACGTTGAGATGCCCAATTGTCATGATACCAATAGAGGAGTCATAGCTTGTCTCGTACTGTAAAGCCTAGCTTGATTGCTTGAGACAGAGGCGCATAGACAACGCGTCTTCTCCATCTCCATCTAAGTAAAAAAGGTTGGCCGGTTGCTCGTCGCGAAAAGGGGCAGATCCCACTCACAATATTTCTTTTCCACAGAAGCCACTTCAAACCCAAGTGCATCCTTGTACAAACCGATGGCAGCCTTGTTTGATTTTCGCACGTGCAAAGTAACATATGATGCTTTGTGAACAGTTGACATAGCTTCCTCTGCCCCGTGGGGGGTAAGCGACCAAGAGAAGAACAAAAAAAACAAAAGGGATGTGTGCTCACGGGAGAGAATCATCATTTTCTTTGCCAGCCCTAGGCGCCTGTACGATCGCAGGACGGATATCGAATTGACGTGTCCTGTAACCTCGCCGCCGGGTTCAGTTTGTTCATCCTCTCTACGAAATGAGTTGTGAGCCGTAGATCGGGTTGGATATCCTTCCCGGGGAGACCTACATTCTGGCGAGGACGTATCCCACGATCCTGCCTTTGTGATCTTCTGCTACGAATGAGAGGCGTGGCCAAGTTAGAATATGATACATCCCTGTTCGGCGACCGATGGTTTATATCGAGGGGATGAGGTAGAAAAGCAAAAGAAATCACGCACAAAACTTCATAACGTAGTTTTCCGCTGGCAAAAAGAAACAGGCCACGATCAGTCAGTCCCGTAAAGACAGGCGGCGGGAGCAAAAGTAAACGACAGTACGGAGGTTCTGCAGATTCCCCGCTTGCATGCCCATGAGATCATCGACCTGTGTAAATTTCGTGTCATAAAATGGATTTTCCCTTGACTCGTCCTGAGGATGCGAACTCGAGCTAATCGAATATTCATTTGTAGACTCTTGGAGGTGACGTCCAATGCTTGCCGTAGGAAGTCGAGTTTGAGTTGGTGATAGAATGTGTCGAGTACACCATGCCGCGTATTCAATCGGAGATTGGACCTAATCAGGATGGCAGCCAGTGTCTCTGTTCCCGAAGATCATGTTGCGTTGGTTCTTCTGCAAGAAGAAGATTCGTCCTTCTATCTGCAAATCCCTTTGGATATCATCAGTTCTGTATCTTTAAAGCCCCTCAAGTATCTTGTCTTCCTTGGTTGGTGCATCCTCGGCGTTGAAGGCGTACTGGCTCTTGAACATGGCGGTAACGAGATTAATACTAGTGAAAACCTGGATGACCAGGGGATATACTACTATGTTCCAGTTGCAGATCTGGGTATGTTTCTTTCATGATGCCATTACTGTCATCCGCATGCTATCTGTCAATGAAGATCTTGTCCATGCTGTTGACCTCGAAGTCATCAAAATTAAGACAGGCGTGCCTTCGGAACCTACGGAGACGCATAATGAATTTTGCACCAAATTGCTGGAGCGTGATGTTTGCTGCGTGTGGACAGGAGCCCCTCAAAGATTTGGGGCTGGTTTACATATCATTCCCCATAGTCGGGGTTCCGAAGTTCGTTCAATGATCCTCTGCTTGGAAGATGTCTGATCGTCTCCTTTCCTTTGACTATTTCAGTGGTTTCGGTTGATCGTAGAGAATCGTCCAAGCTACAGGGAGAACGTGACATTGCTCAGAGATATTAATGACATCCGCAATGGCGCCTTTGCATTCGATCCGATACATCGTGGATTCGATCAACGCCTCGCAGCCATTCTCAAGGTTTGTCATATTTGTCCACCCGCCTGTCCTTTGTCTGATCCCTATGTTGCCGCCACCTATCCTCAGACCCCAAACCATGTTCTTAAAACCACAGACGTTCCCCCACGCCACAACCGAACAAACATGTCGGAAGATGTCAGTTATCCGATTCGCAGCCGTTATACATTGCAATGGCTGGAAGACCCGGGCAGCGCCGTAGCATCCTTCATTCCAAACAATACTGATGCCGCTTTCAAGAAAAATACTAGGAAGGCGAAACCGTCAGACCTTTTAATGCACTACAACTATGGTGCCGCAGCCGTCAAATGCTGGGGGCATGGTATAGATCTCCTTCAGAACTGCGCCAACCCTCCTCGTCCGCGCGTGCCTGCCCCAGCACCAACAGGACCATTGAGAACTACACACGAGCGGGGTCATGTAATTGGTAAGCTTGAGGAAGCCCGGAATCCTGGCCGCGCTGGTGCCGGGAGTTCCGCCGCTGGTGCCGCTGCCGCTGCTGGAGCTGGAACAGTGGGGTTGGTGGAACCGGAGGGCCAGGCGACGTGGGATGAGGATGATGTGATGTTATTCTTTTGGGGAAACTCACCGGCTGCAAAAGAACGCCGTCTCAAGAAAGCCACAGAGAACACCCAGCGTATGGAGCGGTGGAGGGAAGGCGTGCCTCGGGTTTCAGGCTGACTGTACTGTAGCCGGCGCTTACTCCCACGTCAACTGGCACATACTTCGCGCATCCGACTGTTAACACCAAAGAAGCAGGGTTCAGCAACACGGATAGAGGTTATGGCTTTATGGATGGTTTTCGTGAAGTTGTAAACCTGGACTCATTGTAAGCCTTTATAATGCAGACATGACCGTTAGCGATTCTTGGGGCTTGAGCTAGCATTATAAACCTTTACAGCCCGGGAATGTTGCGAAACAATCATCAACACTGTCAGGGCATCATCGCAGGAAACTGATGATGCTAAGCCTCGATCGACGGATGTCAACTTCGGCAACCTTTCACGCCGGGTACTGTATTAGCTGAAAACATGAACCATCTTGTTTTCGTACGACCTGCAGAGGATAAATGTGCCAGGCTTGTACATATATATAGCAGATAAACCACCCCGATATCATTACAGTCAAAGAGCCCCACCGATAAATACCCCCTCCTCCCTTCACCGTTTCTTGAATACAAGCTTCGCCTGGATGTTCGGGACGCGCATTCCCTCAAAAGCGAGGGGTGGCGGTCGCGTCGTGATGCCTCCCGGGAACGCAAAGTCGTAATGAAGCAGTATATATGCGAGCATCATTTTCAGTTGCACCTTTTGAACGACATCTCCAAGTCAGATTTTTATATAACCACCCTGTGGGGGTTTCTTTTGGACGCACCGAAGCGATAAATCGGCCCGCACTAGAGGAGAGTGATCAGTTTTAATTCCGATTGATGGTCGGATGCTACTCACCAAGAGTGCCTTCCCAAGCCCAGCGGAGCATACTAGCCACCATTCGTTCGTTCGTCAGTCGCAGAAGATATAAACATGAGGGGGGGGGACAACAAAGCATACATTTTTGTCCACAGTCGCGAACAAGTACTTCGTCTCGTTACCTCCCGCTTCGTCACTCAGCTTCGAGAACCGGAACGGGTCAAAGACTTGGGGATCCGGGTACACGTCTGGGTTCATATGCAGTAGCCTCAGGTCAACTGCAACGTGGTATCCTGCGGGGATGAACGTCCCATCTGGGAGAGTCCCGTCTTGAATGGTGGTCCGACCCAAACCCACTATATATGCACAAACGACCGTCAACTATCGGAGAAGCACACCCAGTCATAGACTGAGAGATTACACTCAGCAATGCCGTGAACACGGCCCACCTCTCTAAGCAAGCTATCAAGCTTACGAAACTTGGAGACCGATGCCTTGTTCCACCCGCCTTCCTGCGCAAGCGCTTGTTGTACTTCTTCTCTAATCTCGTCTCGTTGCGCCTGAGGCAGGAGCGCGAGTTCGTACACGGCATTCGTCATGAATATCGAACTATAAACGATATACAGTAAAACGGCTATGAACACTTATGGTTAAGGCTCACGAAGTGTGGATGCTTGCAAAGTTGATCAGCATCAGACGCAGCGCTATCCGGCTAGGGTTTGCTAGTTCCTCCGGCGGGGCGGCTCTCACGAGGAATTTGGCGAGGGTGTTCTGATATCAGGGACGGCGGTCAGCTTGCGTAAGGAGGAGGAGGGGGAGAAAGAACACTCACAGGCGTGTCCTCTCCGTCCCCCTTCTCACGGTTACGAATGTGCTCCTCCAGAACGGGGACCACCCATTTCACAACGTCCATTTTGCCACCAAACAAAAAGGCCAAGATCGAGTAAACCGTGCTGTTAAGAAGGTGAGAGGAAAGAAGGGAAGAAAAAAATTCGCACGGGACACTCAACTCGCGAAACCGGGTGGGACACGGTCTGAGAATGCGCGAGAAGAGGTTGACTTTCTCCGCGAATTGGGCCATGGTGTGGATGAACTTTGGGTCTCGGCAGAGTGGTGCGCCTAGCAACGAGCGATTCGAGATCCGAGCGACGAGGTGGATCGTCGTGTGGAGGGCAGGGATCGTGACAGAATCTAAGGGGAGAGAAAGTTAGGTGGGGAACTCTGACGCGTATGGGTGTACGCTTACCTGAACCCGGCGGGGGCTTCAACGTTTCGTCTATGGCGAGTGAAATCTCGTCGTAGAGGTCGGGTATGAACGAAGGAATGGCGCGGGTCATGTCAGTGCGAATGACAGTTATTTGGTACGGGTTGATGAGCTGGTGATCGCCCAGGGTCTGGTCGAGTGTAAGAGACTGATACAGGTTCAATAAAACGCTACGAAACGAAAGAATAAGAAAAGATAGAACCTGGTTGATAGCCCTGGGTTGGCTGAACTGTTCCACACGATCACATCACATTCATTAGAGTAAAGAGAGATAGAGCACTCACGACGGTATCATTCGAATGCTGTAGGACTTCGACCCACTCCGAGCAAGCGACGACGATGGGACCCATCAAGGTGGGGACGACATACGAGCGGCCTGGGAACCTCCTCCTGCCCTCGTCGAGCACGGAGGAGTCGAACGTGAAGCGGAGCGCGGTCCACATGTACCCGAAGACGGTCGGGGGGCCGATGCGAGGCAGATCGAGCGCGCGCCGTCTCTGAGACCACCACGACCACCACCAGGCGGCGACGACGACGACGAAAACGAGGGTGAGCGCGCGGGGGAGGTCGGGTGTGAGCATGAGGGGCGAAGGGTAGAACTGCTGATTTGGTATTCCATTTTCGAAATTTTGTTGATGGGATCACCGCGACTGAAAGGGTGATCAGTGTCGTACACATTCACACCTGCAGAAAAGGCCATTTGAATGTCTGGCCAAAGCTCGGCGTTCGATAACCAGGGTGCAGCGATTGCCAGACTAATAGTCTGAGATTATCTTGTGGTAGGAGAGTGATGGCTGAGGAATGATAGACGTCTTCATACAGTATGAAGCGTTAAATGTCATTATATTCTAGAAAAGACTCGTTCGATAGATTTCGTTACTGTAACTTGTCAAAAAAGAAAGAAAAAAAGGAGAAAAAATATATGATCATAATCGAGGTCTAAGGGAGGGGGGGGGGGGGGGTATAAAGAAAAGAAAGAAAAAGATAGACTTTTACCTGTTTTCCTCCATTCCAAAAAAGAAGAAGTTGAAAAAAATGAAAAAAAGAGATAATAATCATCGCCAATGTCTCGCCTTTTCTTCACTGGCCGTGGGAGGAGCCGAATGAGGTGTGGGAGTACGCGAGGGAAAGGGCGAACCATAAGGTTCGTCATGATACCTGGCGGTATCCCACGTCTGGAGAAAATAGCCAGAGTGGTGGTTCGATGACGGGGAAGGCTCGCGAGGGATATTATTGTGGTCGAGTCCGAGCGCGGTGGCGATCGCGATGGGAGTGCCGACGAGCTGGGGTGACGACTTTTTGCGAGGGAATTGACCGAGAATGACGGCGTCCGGGGTCGTATTGAGGGATGGGCCGCGAAACTTGGGGTTGGAGGGTACCAAGAGGGAGGGTGAGGACTCGGCCGTCGAGGGTTGATTGTACATCCAAGTAGCGGCCAAAACGGTGGATGCGCCGAAGATGAAGGAGGGAGTTATTCGGAAATCAAAGAGGAAGACGGAGGCGAGGAAGGAGAGGATGATGGAGAGAGAGGTGGCGAATCCTTTTAGTATATTGTCCGAGTATTTGATGACGACGGCGGTGATGAGGCCGCCAAAGACTTGTATGGCGACGGTGGCCCAGGCCCAGGCGCCAAAGTTGCGGAACATGTCTGAAAAGAAGCCTTGGGAGTCTGGGGGAGAGGGAGAGTAGAGGATGGGGATAAGGGCAGGGATGAGAGAGAATAATGATAATTGGACGTTTCTGACCCATAGGTCGGCCTTTGAGTTTTTGAGAACCATTTCAAAGTAGACACCGGCGAGACCGGAAGTGAAACATGCGGCGGCGACTGCGACGAAACCGGTGAGGGGCCGCATGGAGTGGTGGTGATGGAGTGGTGAGGAGTCGTACGCGCTGCCGACGGCGATGTCTTTGGGGGGAGAAGGGGGGGGGGAGACTGTTGATATTTGGACGATGCCGACGCCGATGGCGAGGAAGAAGAGGGAGAGCCATTTTGTGAAGGAGAGGGTTTTACGGAGAAGAGCGACTGAGAAGGCTGCGGTGGTGAGTATTTTCATCTGGTAGGCGACCTGGAAGGAGGCGACGGGGAGATTGCTGACGGCGACGAATTGGAGGGAGTTTTGGACGACGTAGAGAAAGGCGGGGATGGAAAGCTTCCAACAGTCTGGACTGAAAATGTCGGAGGAGAGTTGGCGGAGGGAACGAGAGGATCGGTGGGAGTTGTTGAGGGCGATGAAGAAGGATATCGAACCCTTGAAGAGCTCGTTGAAGAGGACGGCTGAGGCAGGGGAGTAGGAGGCGGCGGGGGGGATGTAGACGCGAGAGTAGTGCATTACTATGGACAGCGAGGCATTTTGTACTGCGAGAGTGAGAAGACTGAGAGGGAGAGAGGGGGATGAGGTGGGAAGGGTGGAGGTGGAAGGATACATACGAGAGATACTTGAGAGGGATGCCTGCGACGGTTGGGAGATGAGAGGACTTCATAAAGAAAATTGTATTATAAATAGGGGACATCGAACGATAAAAGTAAATAAATAAAATCTGTGAATTCGGGCGTTGGTTAGCGTTCGGTTGAATGTAAGTGGATATCTTCAGCCTCGCCTTCCTACTCGCCATCCGCACCCAACGATAGTCGGGGGTGCGTGCATTTACCAGGTTTATCGTCATCAGATGGGTTGAAGAAAGTGAACTCACGTTTTTGTGGGTCTCTCCAGGTGATCGCGCGTCATGCACCCTCGACCAGTGGGAGGATTCAGCCAGGATTGTTTTCGAGGAACCCAATTTTATCTACGACGATTTTCTGGACTACAAATCCCAAATTATGAGGATGTATAGCAATTCAACGTCGGTGATGTTTTTTGAATAAGGTTTTTTTTCATTTTATCGATACAGTCGCCGATTCAACCTTATGTCATTCCCAAGTCTACTCAAACGTTCCAAGTTTGTCTCATTCGATCCGGCGATAGCTCAGGTGTACACGACCTACGGCGGTGACGCTTACAGGGGGAATTGGGGCCTGAAGCGTCCGCTTCCTCTCCGTCGTCGCCATGCCTTCATCACCGCCGAATCAGTCGACTCGGGCTATCAGCAAACCGAGTGGTCCCCGGCCCACTCCCAAGTCCGGTTCATCCGCAGATGGGAGCAACTCGTCGTCGACGCTCGTGTGTCGTCCCTCAGGATACAAAATTCACCCGACTCTCGCGTCGATTCAGAGTTCGCTCCGGACAATCACCCATGGCCGAGGGAGAGGACGACGGCGGTGGCGAACATCCACGCGATGTCGACCAAAGAATTCACCGCCTACCTCGACCGGTTGCGCCAGTTGAGACCCGCCTTCAAACAATACCTTCACACCGCGCTCGCGAATCGCCCGAGACACCGCGGCCAGTCCCTCTACGCCCTCGCCCAGATCCGCGACGCCGACTACCACCAGCGGTTCATCGCCTCGCACACCCTGAACCACACTTACTCGCGAACGATAGAGCCCGTCCAACACCGAACGGGCGGTCTTCTCTACTCGCACCCCTCGCCGCTCGAGACGATGTTCCTGTCCGGTCCTCAGCCCGGTTTCGTGCTCCAGACCGCGCAACCATCGAGGCGCGAGCACCGCAAGCTGGACCAATCGCTGCTCGCGAGTTTCGCCGGCCTCTCCGCGACGGTGCGGACGAGGAACGCGGGAGGGAAGGTCCCCTTGTTCGACAGCCGGGAGGGCATCAATTACGTGCGCGCAGGCGACAGCATCACGCCGATGCGGATCCTCACCTGTCCGAAACTGGCCTCAGTCCCCGCCGTCGTCGGACGGGCCCGGGAAGGCGTGAATGGGGTAAAGGTGCGGGTGGAGGTCACGGCTCGGACCGATTTTATGCGTCCTAACCCGTACAGACCCGGTTCGAGAGAGTACAACGTGATGGAACCCGTAGCTGAGCGGGGTAAGAGCGGTCGAGTGGTACCGATGAAATGGATGTCGTCTTCTCCGCCTGCCAAGCTTGAAGGCGAGCATGGGAAGAATCTGTTGAGCACGCTTAAACACATTAACGATGGCAGATAGCACAGCTCATCCAATAGATTACAATTGCGAGAATGTAATTCTATACTAAATGTTGACTTGCATCGATGAGCCACATCAGTGCGAATCGAGTCTCAACCTGTATTATAAACACTGATGTCGCTATCAGGCGCCCGGATTACTAAATTAGACTAAATGGCATGGAATTTGATTGACCTCAGGGCGGTGCGTGTTCAGGTACGCATCGTACAGCATGAAATCGTGTTTTTCGTGCTAGGTTTTCGTGCTAGGTTTTGAAGGTTTTCGTGCTAGGTTTTGAATGTTAGTGAGAATGAGAATGAATGAATGACTTGAATGAATGAATGACTACTACGACTATGACATTTCGTGCTAGTCCCCTTTCATTTCTTTCTTTCTCATACCCAACCCTCCTTTCCTTTATACTTATCCCCCTCCTTCCATAATCCCCTCCCAAGCGAATGAGTTGCCCAACGCTAACCCAATTCACCACACTCACCACCTCAAGCGTTCTTACCACCTTCATCGACACCGTCTCAACAGACCCACCCACCACCTCCACCTCCACCTCAGTATCATGTTTGTTGGGCGTCCTCAACCTTACCTGCACCACCTCCACCTTCGTCACCGTCATCCCAGGTCACTCCTCCTCTTCTACCACATACAATCCCTCTCAACCTCCCTTTTCTAGGTCATTCAACGACCATTCAAGTACCTACCACAGTCAATGTCCCCGTCGTCGTAACCCAGCCTGTACAAACCCTCTTCGCCCCATGTACTAGCCCCCCACCCTCCTCTTCCTCTTCCTCCGACCCGACCACCTCCTTCATCATCTCCCAAACAACCCCTCCCCCAACCGTCTTCACCTCCCATTCCTCCTTCACCATGCCCGACGGCTCCGTCACTTTCAAACTAGAAACCATCACCTCTAGCTTGTCCCCAAGCGTCGTCTACGTCCCAACCGCCCTCCCCACCAATCAATCAGGTTCACCTGGTCAAAATCGCATGGCAAGCATAGCCCCCATCGTCGGCGGCGTCGTCGGCGGCTTCTTTGGTCTCATCATCATCGTCGCCATCATTTGGTTCCTTTTGTCCGTCCCCTCTTTCTTTCCCTCTTTCTTCCCTCATTCTTCCCTCTCACAGACGTCGACGCCGAACATGGGGTGACATTTTCGAAGGAGAGGACCCCTACCAATCCGCTCCTCCTCGAATCACGAACCGGAAACCGCGTTTCGATATGGACTTGGACGCAGAACCAAAGCCTTATCAATACGGCCTCGTCGGTCAAGTCAATTCCCCTTCACCCAATTCCCCTCCTGCTTCACCCACCCTTGGCCAACATCCCCTCAATAACAACGGCAATGATACCAATGGCATCACCATCGCAGCATCGTTGCATGCCCAACAGCGTTCTTCCCTCACACCCCTCATGGTCCCCACTTCCGCCGTTTCAACACCAGGCCAAAGCACCCACACCTCCTCCTCCCGCCCCTCCACCGCCGGCTCAGCCTTCCCCCTCCGCCCACCCTCCAGCCGATCGACCGCGGACGAGTTTGGCGCCCGGCCCACCTCCGTTCAGTCCCATCACCAGCTCGGCGGCAGCAGCGGCAGCGGCAGCAACAGCTGGAACCGGCAGTCCCCACCCCTCCTGCCCGTCAACTGGAGCTCGATAGCCGCAGCCTCGCCCCCACTGGACGACACACGCGGGCAGGATCGGTCGGGAAGCCCGGTCAGCCTCGAGGAACCCCGCCGGCCGTTGCAGATTGTGAATAACCCGCCTTCGCCCACGATATCCCTTGCTGATGACCCATCCTCGCCGCCGCAGTCACCTGAGGGACGTCGGCGGGCGTCCAGGCCGGTCATCGTCCATCAGGATGGCGGGGTCATTGATCCTAACGTGATCATCACCGCACCTGCCGACCCACCTTCTTACCAGGCCTGATTCGCTTTTGCCGTACTCAAAACCCTCTTTTTCCTTTTCCTTCTCTGAAATGGTCGTTCTTCTGAATTCGATTGAGGCAGGCGTGTTTCGCCATCATAATATTTAATTCCTTCACCATATCCCCCCGTTGTAGCTTGGGTACATTTCTTTTTATTCCAACTGGAGACTTTGTTGTGATTGCATATATGTACCTATAATGTAGGGGTGGATATATAAAAAGAGATATAGCACCAAAAAAAATCAAAAAAAATTTTCATGCAACGAGTGGCACGCTATCACGGTCAGACTCGGTATCTCTCGTCGCAGACTTGGCCAACGCTTCCTTCGGGGTCGCGACCACGCTCACTGTCCGCCATGTGTACCCCCTGCCGACCGTCTCCGTCTGTGACAAGCCCTTCGGGAACTGGATCGCCACGCCCTCCTCGCCCTCGATAAACACCACCTGCCGAATCTCATTCTCCTCCTCCCCATCCCCCCCTGCTTCCTCGCCCACTTCCCCTTCCCCTTCCTTCCCTTCATCCGATGACCATTCCTTCGTCACATCCACAACTACATCACCATTCTCACCCTCGCAGTCGCCGTTGCCATTGCCATTGCCATTGCCGTTGCCGTTGCCGTCGCAGCATCCGACACCGACGCCGACACCTTCCGGATCGGAACCACCCCGCCTCTTGCCCTTCCGCGACATCCGCTTCCACAAATGCCTACTCGCATCCTTCACAAACCGTCCCATCACCACAAACAACTCCTCCAAATCATCCCTCTCCCCTCCCTCCCCGACCGCTCTCCCCCTCCCTCTCCCTCCCCGTCCCCGTCCCCGTCCCTCTTCCCCATCCTCCTCCCCCTCTTCCCCATCATCCTCCCCCTCTTCCCCATCCTCCCCCTCCTCATCATCAACACCCCCATGAACCCGCGGGCCCGACCCCCACAACGACGGCGGTGACCGCTCATACCGATCATCCTCCACACCCCCACTCTCAAACCGCGCCGCCCGCCTGCGCTGCATCAGCTGCGTCCGCGCAGCAACGCCCATCGGTAGGTTCGACCGACGCTTCCGCGGCGCCACCTGCGGCAACGGCGCGAATCGCACCGTGCTCGTCGTACTCGTCGTACTCTTCGTCGTCTTCGTCTTCGTCTTCGTACTCGTGCTCGTGCTCGCGCTCCCCGTGCTTCCCGTCCGACTGCTCGACGACGAACGCGAACCCGGTGGTAGTGGTGGTGGCAGCGAAGGCGACGGCAGCAGCGGTGGAGTCTGTCGTCTGGGAGAGAACTCGGGTGGTGACGATGATAATGGTGGCGCTGATGATGATGATGCTGATGATGATGATGAAGGTTCACCCGAAGGAGGCCAGTATGATAACGGTTCGGCCGCCGGATCGGATGACCGAGGAGGTTCGGGGTCGACAGAGGACATACGACTGAGGATCAGAATGCGAAGCTGTTTATTATAACCCTGCAAAAAAAATGAAAAAAACGTGCTTTTCCGACGGGATTGTTTCGAATTTGAAATGGCTATTGGTCAGTCGAGGAAGGGTATCCGGGTGAGGAATAAGAGCTATGGTGAGTGGTAGTAAGTCAGTGGTCGTGAACGTGAAAGATAAACTGCAAGTAATATAAATTCAAATCAATAGGGTAACCTGATACTTAACCTTTGTCAGCTCGTGGTAGTACCAGCTTTGATGTGAAACAGGGTAAATCGATTTTAGTACCGCAGAAAGCGGTCGAATTTCACATTCTCAACAAAACATTCATGTGCTCAACTCTCATCCATTTCAGAGAAAAGTGCATTGAAATGAAAAGAAGAAATCCAGTCAATGCCCACACAGCTGGTGTACCTCATCCGCGATCCATCCTTCGTCCGATCGGCTCACAGCTGACGGGGGAAATAATGATTGATGAGTTTCGATTCCAAGATTCTTCAAGGGGCCATGGCGAAATGCTATGTCTGCGTGATTAGCCAACGTGCCGCAATGCGCGCACGCAGGAAACAAAGCAATCGCTCGTTCAGAACACAGTCACTCCAGCTTGCGTCCCTGCGTATTGCGACTTCATATCGTCCATGTCCGCAGTCTCATCCTGGCTCTTGTAATCGTACTGCGACAGGCTGCCCATATCAGACGCCCCGGCCACAGATGAAAACGACGATCGCCGTCGAAGCCGGTCAGACTGAGAATACGCCGTCGGTCGATCAGATACCCCGACCGCGCTTCCAATAACGCTCCCACTATCGGTCATGCTCCCGCTAGGGCCGGCGTCTTGAGATATGATAGAGCTAGCGTAGCTGCCATACCCCCCTCGCTTCCCTCCATTCGCTCCACGGGGTATCCCAGGCCCAAACGGTCCAGCTGCCGCGAACAAGGGCAAACCAGACGAGTACGTAGCTTGGGACCGCAAAGACTGTATGTCAGAGGGGATGTATCCAAGCGCATCGTGGGTCCGATAGAAACTAGCATCGAATCGACTCGGTGTACCAGAGCGACGGCCTATGCGAAGAAACATGTCAACCACTTGACTAAACAAAAACGGTTATTACACTGACCGTCTGACATCATCCCTCCCATACCCACCCCGAGATAGTCTCTCGCG
The DNA here is from genome assembly GCA_951640195.1 of Porpolomopsis calyptriformis. Taxonomy (NCBI): domain Eukaryota; kingdom Fungi; phylum Basidiomycota; class Agaricomycetes; order Agaricales; family Hygrophoraceae; genus Porpolomopsis; species Porpolomopsis calyptriformis. The sequence continues at coordinate 1,909,695 of OX621169.1, read as the reverse complement.
TTCGTCTCGTGTCGGCGGAATTGATCCATAGCCTTTCCTAACGAACGCCTTGGCTTGCTGAACTGGATCATGCTCGCCTGGAGATTGTTAAGAGGGCCTTCCACAAGCGTATTCTTCTCCTTGTAGTGCGTCAAGAGCAGGTGCCAAAGCGGATGCTGGACATCACCACGTCAAGACAGCCATCAAAGCGCAATGAGCTAAAGACTGCATACCTTGCTAAGCACCTTGGGATTCCCGAGGATCACAACCCCATATTTGGCACGTGTCAGTGCGACGTTCAATCGACGAGGGTCGTTCAAGAAACCGATACCCTGATGCTCGTTGCTCCGAACACAGCTGAGGATGATGTAATCCTTCTCTCGACCTTGGAACGCATCCACGCTCGCCACCTCAATCTCCTTATACAAATCCTTCTTCAACGATCCATTGAACTGCATGTAATTCACAATATACGACCGTTGCCCCTCGTACGGCGTGACAACGCCAATTTGATCAGGAATCACTCCCGCCTTGAAGAATTTGGTGACAATCTTTTCCACGTTCGAGGCTTCCGTTCTGTATCACAATGAGCACCAGCTAAAGGACACACCTCGAGAACAAGTTACCTATTTAAGAAAGACGTGCCGCTAGATGAGATCTCCTCCTGTCCTAGATTCTGATAAAAGAACATGGGTGTGTCGGGAACCGGCCAAGGAAAGTCGACGTTTCTCCTCAACCGTTCGGGCGCAGTGACCCCATTCTGGAGACTGCCTTCGTAGAACATATTCGACGGGAATTCAGATAGACACGGATGCATGCGATATTGCACCTGGAGACGAATCGGTCGATTTTCAAGCAAGACTAGTCGTTCGAAAAGGGATTGCGTGAGTCCCGCCCGAGCTGCCTTCTTGTTCATGATTACAGGTCCAAGTTGCTGCAACCCCGGCCCAAAGAATGTCAGCATGTGGTCGGCAAGAGAAACCATTTAGCTTACCTGATGGTCACCAACAAGAACAACTTGCTTGCAGCCCAACACGAGAGGAATCATGCATTCTAAACAAAAGATATAAGAAATAAGTTCCGTAGCTAAACCCGACACATACCAGGCTCCGCGGCTTGTGTCGCTTCGTCAATAAGCACTGTCCTAAACTTCAGCTTGGCCAGACGGGGGTCTCCTGCACCAACGCAAGTGCAACAAATGACATCTGCAGCTGACAATATCTCCCTCTCGCATTGCCTGCTGAGGGTCTTGTACTTGCGCTCGTCGTTAGAGCTTAATTCCCCCTGCTCATTCTTGAGCTGAATCAACTTTTGCAGTTCCACGTGGGTCGTACTGTTCGCGACCTGTTGGTGGAGGGTTAAAAATAACACCTTGGAGTCCAGCGCCTCCCGCGATTTGGCTGTGAGGCGAACGACCTTGAGACCCGTGGAATGAATCTTCTCTGTAAGTTGATCCACGGCGACGTTCGACGGCGCGCAAACGAGAACTTGGCCGGGGTTCATCTTGGCGAGATGATAGACCGTTGAGGCAGAAGTGACGGTTTTACCTGTGCCAGGTGGGCCTTGAATAAGACTGAGGGGTTTCTGCAAAACACTCTTCACCGCGTACATCTGTGAATGGTTAAGCTCCGGAAGGCCAGGTGCAGAAAACCGTTTCGGCATCTGCGTACGCAAAACCTGTGGCTCAAGCTCGTGGCCAAGGAGTTTGTGATACTGAGCATTTCAGAGGCAAATCAGCTAATAGTGTCTAGGATAGACTTACAATGTATCCGCTGACACTCTTTTCATCCACAGCAAAAGTCTTCATTGCGAGTTGCATCCTATCGAAGCTCGTAGACTTCCACACAAAGTCTGCTGAAAAACCATGTGTGATTTCGGATGGCACGCCATCTGACCTTCGTAACTCTAAACCAATCTCATCTGATACATCTGCAAAAAAAAAAAAAAGACATGGGTTAAGAGCCACCTCTTGTTTCAAGGGACGAACTATTAGGGATCTTGATGACATGACCGACGCCCTCCCAGGGCTTGTGCAGCTCGCCGGCGTATCTCAACCTCAGCTCATCCCCCACAGCGAGCCGGACCTCCCCACTTTCAAGCTTTGGTAAGCAGAACCACGCCACACGCTTCTGGTTAAGGCCCAAGTCCCAGCGGACGGTGATGTCTGTCTGAGTCTGCGACTCCTTCAGACGCTTATCGTAGTCGGCTTCGATCTTGACGAGGGGGCCGAAGATGTTCTGGTACTGATACGCATCTTCGTAATGTGGGATGACATGCTGCGGTTCGTCATCGACACCGGGTTTCCCCAGGTCCTCGAGGGTCGCGTTTGCGTTCTCGCGCCAAAGATCCTCGAGACGATTGATCTGAGCAAAAGAGATCTGGCGGGATCTGAGTTGCTCAGTTTCGCTAGGGGGCTTGACGAGCCAGGAGAGGAAAGAACGGTCGTCGATGAGAGGGGCCCATAAAGCTGCGTTCCAAGATATGTCTTTCGAGATAGCAGCACAAGGTTGCCTGGGAGAAGGCAAGATGAGCAGATGAAGAGGAGATGTATGGGTGGCGCTGCTAACCGACAAAGCAAGACGACAACGGTGTCGCTCTTGGCAGGAATGAACCCGAGCATGAATACATTCTTGCTGCCGCAGTTGTAGCACTCTGGTGTTGTTTCGCCCAACGGACTTTCGGCGTGTAGGATGACTTCTTTGTGTTTGGCACGTACAAGGTGGTTCACGATGTGCGAGGCAGAGGTATTGCCGCGGGAATTGCAGAACCACTTTGAACAGATGAGACACTTGACGACTGAGGCAGGCGAGTGGATGCCGCAATAGCTGTCGTGTCGGTTAGCACATGAGAGTGGGATAAAGATGGGTTGGAAGCATACCTGCAGGCATGAGGTGGCAGATCGACTGCGCCCTCTTCTTTGAGGTCATCCAAGACGGCGTCAAAGTCCTCATCTACGTCTCCCGCCGGGGACTGATGTCCGTTGGCATTAACGGGGTCAGAAATAGATAGATTTGAAAGGTCGACTGAAGAGACGTTATCTTGAGTGATTGAAGTATATACAGAGGAGGTGTCGTCCACGACGCCGATTCCACCATACGAAGAGGCAGAATCATACTGAAAGTTGTCAAAGGTGTCCATCGTAGCTGGTCAGCAGTGAGTCAATCACTCAGAGGGATATACGGCTGACTCAGCATACTACCATCTAGACGACGACCTTGGCATTGGCTAACATAAATGTGAAAAAACCTTCCTCCGTACAAAAACCCGTACTTCCTTCCTCTCACAAGGACAAAAGGAAAGAATTTCGAGCTTGGCAACGAATGCAAACGTACTCATTTACTGCACGGTCACGTGGTATTCCATGGATACCTAACAAGGCTATTGTTCCTCGATTACAATAGCGTACGCTTTCGTGCTTGGCTATTTAACCCCTCCGCTCACCTCCTCTCTCTTTACCATTTACCATAGCCATCCTCGGTGCTGGCTCACCACTTCTCTCTCTCTCTTTAATTCTCACTTCAACGTCCTACAATATGCTGCCTCCTCGTGCTTGTAAGCTTTCCTACTTCGTTCCATTCCCTGCCCTCAACCGCCCCCAATTTCAGACGTCTTTATCGGTCTTAACGCCGTACGCGTGTTGAGCGTAATATCTTTAATACTCGTCTTCTCCAGCAACATCTTCGTCATGGTCACCGACATCCGAGCCGTCAACCACTTCCAGTCCGCCCAGCAGTCCGGCAACTCCACAACTGGCCCTTCGCTCATAACCTGTGATTACATCGCGTTCGTACCCAATCCTTTCTTCTCCCCCCTCCCAATTAATTCCTTTGTTTTACAGCGGAAGCACTGTTCCCGACCAACCAGCCGGCGTTTTCTGGGCCGTCGTTAACAGACTCCTCATCATCGTCCAAGTCGTCATCCTCTTCTTCTCAGAAATCGGCTGGCCAAATGTATTCTTTGAACGCTACTTCCCCGTCCTCGGTCCCTCCTTCGGCCTTGGCGCCTTGGGTATTTTTCAATGCTTGTACGTCTCTCTCATCCTCCTCCACAACAACCAACAAAGCTCAACCTACCCAGGATCGGAGCCACCGTTCTCTCCCAACACACAGACAGCTTCACCCTCGTCTCTGCCTTCTTCCTCTTCTCCCTCGGCTGTCTCAACATCCTCCTCGGCCTCATCTTCCGCGGCAAGGCCAAAACAAAACGCTCCATCCTTTCCTGGCGTGAAGAAGCCAAAGCCATCCTCCCAACCAACACTCCCGACTTCAAGCGCCCTGACTTCCCCTTCGCCCCCCCCTCTTTCCTGTCATCCATCTCCCCCGGCGAGAAGGCGCAAGACGACTTTGACACATGGAAGAGCGGTGGCAGTCCCGCAGGGTACGGTTTCGGAAGGCAGGGTGAAAAGTCTGCCGCTCTGAAAGGTAAATAGCTTTCTGCATTTTTTTTTTTTTGTCACCTTTATTTACCACACACTAGGGTTTCTCATCTCGAAACCTCTCGAAGCTCTTCCCCGTTACCCTGCTAACCCCCCCAACTCTCGATCTCCCTCCCCTTCCTCTCGCGTGAGCGCTCCGGAGTTCTTGTCCAGTGGAAACGCTATTTGAAGAACACCCTGTCATCGTCTCGGACATGAACATTTTGTATCACTCGCATGCAATCGGACTACGAGTCAGCTTAGATAGCTTCGGACTACACGCCTCACGATGTCCCAACCACGTAATTACATGTACCAATTAGTATATCTTGGTGAAAATCCTTTACTGTATCCATAAATGCATTCAGACAATAAATTGGTCGCTCAAATTTCGTCTGTATCTGAAAGCTCGAGCGTTCAGCAAATTAGACTTCATTTTGCTCTCGAGAATGAAGGCGCATTGATTGTCAGGTTAGAGCACTCCAAGCAAGGTGGCATTAGTAATCAGGGGCCGTTACCATTTCTATACTATGACGATTAGACCACAGAACAATCAGTATGATACTGCTAGGTTGTCGCGACACGGATTGAGAACGCACAAACAAGTGCTTATCGTTTGGAGAAACAAGGGGGAATGAAAGGAAAAAGGAAAACTAAAGCCAGTCGTGGAAACGCCTGATGTAAAATATCTTCACCGTCTGGACCAGCAGCATGTACGTAACGAGGATAGCAACCAAAAACCCGTAATAGTCTGGAGGTGGGGGAGTCATCCTGAGGGATGCGTCCAGTTTTGGGATATAGGGAATCCCCACGGCGACGCAGCCGACCAGAAAAGTGACAGTGATTACCTGAAGCGACGCAGTCGATTGGAAGAAGGGTATCTTCCCAGTTCGGAGGACGTGTACGATGAGGATCTTTTATCAAATAACATTGTTGAGAACAGCCAAAACGTTGGACATGGCGCTGTGATCATTTCCTCACCTGAGTCAACGCGCCTTCGATGAACCATGCCGTGTGTGCCTGCGGGACGAGGGGAGAATTATTCTCCCGGATGCCATACCGGAACCTAGCGTGTTAGGAAAAAGCGAGTGAGAAAGCATCCACACGATATATGAACACTCCCACCGCACCAGTTCAAGAGGAAGATGCAGATATCAAAGATACTCGACGTAGGCCCTAAAAAAACCATGAACCGCAAGATCGATTTTGCACGCCAAGTCATGGGAACTCTGAGGTATTCGGGGTCGACATTGTCCCTTCGAGTTCATGGATCTATCAGTCATTGTGCTTAAGAATTAGTAAATGAGGCGGTCTTACCAAGGAATAGAAGCTTGGGAGAAGTCGTACAGCAAATTTTGGAAGAGGAGTTGAAGCGGCAACATGGGTTGGTACGGCAGCCAAGCGGAAGCCACTGCAAGCAAAAACATTGCTTCAACTCGGCAACAGCCCCTCGTCGTAGCATGCAAAACACTGACCTAGGACAGAAAAGACGTTGCCAAAGTTGGAAGAACAGGTCATCTTGATGTACTTCACCGTATTAATGAAACTAAAGAACTCGGAAATCAACTGAATATTCCAAGTGGTTAAAAGGCGGTCATACGTGATCCTTCCCTGCCGAACGCCATGAGCGATCACGTCAAGGCTCTTCTCCAACAAGATAACATCTGCCGCTTCCTTCGCGATCTCCGTCCCTGAGTCCACCGAGATCCCGACATCGGCAGCCCGAATAGCCAAAGCATCGTTAACACCGTCACCCAAAAACGCTACAGCTCGTCCCCCCTTCTGGCGCAACATCTCAACGACTTCTAGCTTTTGGTGAGGTGACATTTTGGCAAAAATCAGGGAACGCTCGATGGCCTCTCTGTAAGCAATTTCGTCGTGCGAAAGTGCTATGAGCTCAGCCCCGGTGAGGATGTACTCTTTCTCATTGTATCCCGTTTCAATAGGAAGAGTGATATGGCCGAAGGAAGTAAGCGGCTGATCCACGGAGGGGAGAATGCCCAAGGTTCGAGCGACTTTAGCGGCTACCGCTGGGGCATCACCTGTAAGAATTCGGACCTAGAAACAGACAGACTCGGTCTAATGGTAATCAAGGACGATGGAGAGCAACTGACCTGGACGCCCAACGACGCAAGAGTCTCGACGGCTTCAGCAGCATCTGGCTTGACGGGATCGAGGAATCCCAGAAAGCCGATAAAAACAAGATCCCGTTCGTCTTCGGGTGTCAAGGTCATAAAGGGCATCGCTACGGTTGATCGACACGCTACAGCAACCAGTCGCAGCCCATCTTCGTTTGCCTTTGCAGCAGTTTCAAGGATCTCTTGCTTAATCTCGGTGGTGAGGGGCGGCGAATCATTGGGTTTGAAGTGTTCGGGTCTCCCCGAGGACAAGAGGGAGGAAGAGGATGGTGAATGTTGATACACTTGGACGCAGCGTTCAAGAACCTCTTCAACAGCTCCCTTCGTGATAAATAACCCTTTCTCGTCAATGCCCGCACGCGCGGCGAGAACCGACAGGAGGCGTCGAGCCGAGTCGAAGGGTATTTCGGCTATCTTGGTCCAGTTATCCAGATTGAGATAATCGTCCGACCCGTCGCCCTCATCCTTGGCATTGGACCGTACATAATCAACCACGGCAGAATCAAGCAGACTCCTGGTGCCAGTCTGCAGCGCAGAGTTGACATAAGCGAGATGAAGGGGTAAGTTAGAGGGAGTGTTGTCGCCGGTCATAGACGCGGAAAGGCGGACTGCGTCCATTGTTAAAGTGCCTGTCTTGTCGGAACAGAGAATGCTGACTGCTCCCAAGTTTTGTATCGCATCAAATTGCTTGACAATAACCTTTTTGCGAGCAACCCTTATGGCAGAGAGAGCAAGATTAGAGGTCTAATGAACAGGTCAACAGGTTGTGATGAACGTTGAGAAATGATTGCTTACGACGATCATGGGAAGCATCTCTGTCAATCGGCAACAGTGGTAAGTTATAACGATATCACGAAAGGAGTGGGCTCACTTGCCTGGAGTAAGACCCACTCCTACGGAAATGGCGAAAAAAACAGCCCCCTTCCAGTTCTTGCTGATGGCTCCTTGGATTACCAGAACAGTTGGTGCCATCACCTGGAATCAGGTTGATGAGAACGACCACGAAAAAACGGAGAGTAACACACCGCCATGAAAGCTAGGAGGAGATAGCTGACATTCCGTATGCCCCTCTGCATGGAATTTAGAGGCCTCATTTTCGCCAAGTCCTTTGCGATCGATGCCAGGTAGGTCTCACTACCTGTCGAGACCACGAGAGCCCGACCACTACCGGTTGCCACCGATGCTCCCGCAAGACAGATGTTGAGATTGTCAAGAAGGTCGAAATCGTACTGGGGAGGGGGGAGCTCCAACCGTGGGCTCTTCTCGACTGGCATCAATTCGCCTGTCAGCGAAGCTTGGGTGATAGTTACACCCTCTGCCGAGAAGATGACACAGTCACCAGGAAAGACATCACCACCTAAAACCATGTGAACTTGAAGGAACGAAAGTAAAGGAACTTGAGCACTCACTTGTGAAGAGAAGCACGTCGCCGGGAACGACGTCCTTGCGATCGATCTCTAGATCCTCAGAAGAGTGATCGGTTCTTTGACGGAGAACGTGGACGTTCGTTGTGACGCTGTTGATGAGCTTGGACGCTTGAGCTACTGATTTCAAGTCTTGCCAGAACCTAGTTAACTTTGTGAATCCTGCACCACTCGAAAGCCGCGACAAACACGAATGTAAAGGAACAGACCTGAGTCCAGTTGAAGCCACGACCATGGACATCATGACGGAGAACGTAGCCCTGTCGCCGGTAGCTATGCTAATGATCGCTAGGACTATGAGAAGAGAGTTGAATGGATTCGCGATAGCTAGAACCAGAAGAGAAAGAGGAGTCGGCGGACGCTCCGTCGCGAGAAGATTGCGACCATGGTTCTTCAGGATGTCAGCGGCCACCTCATTAGTCAGGCCTGACGGACTGGAATGAGGCTGGAGACTTGCGTCTTGGTCAGAAGAAGTGTCGGATTCACAGATTAAGAAAACAACACACTCGAAGACTGAATAAGCAGGAAGACGGGCGAAACGAGCAAGATTTTCCCGAATAATTTGTTCTTGCCTCGCCTGTCCCTCACCTCCCTTTCTAACGGGGGGAGACGCGGAAGGGATGCCAACCTTTCCTTCTAGAGCGGGATTAGTCTTGTCCTGTCCGACGACGATTTCCTCCGGAGATTGCGATTTGAAAGGACGGGTTGGCAACACCCTGGCGAGGCTAGTGAAGACAGGGGACATTTATGTGTGTACTGTTGATGAGAAGGAGTGAGGATTTGGTTGGAATCATGCCGAGTATAAGTACAGACGACAAGGGAATTTGTCTAAGGATGCCGTCGATGATACTGTGCAACGGCAAACGCTTCGAGGCAAGCTGGATTGCGATAATGAACATCAAGTTAAAAGTATGTAGATGAATGCGGACCGCGCGGGGTGAAGTACGGAGACTTGAAGTTAGCCAACTTTGAAGAGGTGGAAGTAAGAGGTAAAAGATTGGATTGCTTGTTCCGCAACCGTCCGAATTTATACCAGACCGGAACTGATGAGGGAGTCATAATCCGTAAAATCGGTTTTTTTTTTTCAAAATTTGACCATCGATCATGGTGGATGTTCGGATTTGGATCAATTCTTTGCCTTCAATTCCATTTCGGTCATGTCACCGAGGTCATCATGTAATTCACGTACATAGTTTCAAGGGCACATCATTTGCCCATCCCCTTACATACAGGCAGGTTATGGTATGGCCTTTACAGCTTACTGGCGGCACTCGATCGGGGTTTGGAAAAGTCTGATACGCCGTCGCTAAATGAACAGAACATTCGGTATAGAAACTACTCGGAATCTGACATGTCCATGTCAGCTTCACTGAGGTCGTCGTCGCTAGGCAGAGGTGGCGGTGGCAGTGGTGGAGGTGTCGTACATGGAGGAGGAGGGGACGGACCCACGGATAGAAACACATTCGGAACTCTCCAGGGGGGTAATGCGCCCATGTGTTTGGTTCGGACTGCAAGGTTCATGTTATTGTTGTTCGGGTGATTTGAAGTATTGTTCTGCGAGATGGCCGGAAGGGAAAGACCCGAGTAGATTGGCAGATGTTCGAAAGAAAAACGAGACGGCGGGTAATGTGCCCACCGACGGATAACGGAATGGTGTTCCGAGATGTTCTCCCACGTGGCGTCGATCTCAACGGTGGGATCGGCCGAATCTGACTGAGACGATCTGACATCGACGTTGTCGTCTTCGATGATGGCCAGCGTCTCGTCGTTGTCAGTAATGTCCAACAAGTCGCAGTACTCGTTTTGAATCCTTTCCCTCACTTCATCCCTTGGGTCTCCTTCTGCCACCCAACCCTTTGGATACCCCCAGATTGCCATGTTCCGCAACCAGGGGGCATCGTCTACATCTGAACCGAGGGCATCTATCAACAATAATCCCCTTACTTGACCGGGCTCAAATGTGTCCAACCACTCCAGCCTCTGTCGTTTCCACTCTTGAACGACATGGATCCGTTTTGGCTCGCGATCCTGGTTGGCACCACGTCCAGCCTGTAGAAAACGATAGAGCTGGAGGGAGAGGGATATGACTTGCTGGTCAAGCGACGATGTGCAGGAGGAGACCATGTGGTCCGAGGAACCACAGTTGAAGCAACGGCTCGATGAAAAAACGGGTTGAGCCACATCCTCGTCCCCTTCCTCTCCTAGCACGCCTTCATTACTCCGTGTATAAATGTAAGAGTTGGACAGGCCCTGAGTAGCTGAAGTGTCGACAAAGAATAGTTGGGAGATATCAGGTTCAGTTAATCCTCCTTCTCGAGTGGCTCGTTGCAAGCCGCCTCCCAAAGGTCCAGGGCTTGATTCACCGTCTCCGCGTCCCATCGACCCTTGGCAATCTCCTTGCCCTCGAGATGAAGTGCGGGAATCCAGTAAGCATATTTCTTCCTCCAACTTTCCTGAGCGTGGTCCTGGATGTTTATCGTCTCCAAATGGAATGGGCGCTGGGAGAGAACGGAGGAATATGTCTGGGGTTGCAGGAGAAGTATGACTCTGAAACGTACCGCTTTCCTGACCCGAGCTAACTCTGCTCTCGCTGTCTGGAAACAAGTCCGTTAAGAAAGAAGACAAACGGGTAGATTTAAACGGATGGCCTGACATCACAGAGCGAACAGTTTGGTCCAGAGAAAAGGGTTAATCGAGGAATGCGGAGACGCATCCTTGATGGCAGCCAACGATTAGGAAAGTGACTCCCACGGTCACCTTTTTTATTTTACCAAAATTAGCAACTACTCCTCAATGTCTTCCGATGCATCCTCCATGGCGGGTGAAGAGTGCGTACAGGAGTGTTTTTTTTTTTGCCTAGCCATCTTAACTCCAATAACAGCGCGACCTTGTCCATTCTACTCTGATGGCCGTTGCTTGTTTGCCAACTCATGCAATTTTTTGCACTGTTCCGAATTTCAACAGTCATCCGCAGCCGACCATTTTTCAGAATCTGCCCCTCAACCTTCTCTTGTCTATGCTTTAAGCTCAAACTCGGTTGACACCCCCCACCACTTATTTCGATCACAACCTCGCTCACGGCGTTTGTCGCAATTAATAATAGCCTTACAGGATGTCATTGGCATGGACGAGAAAGATGAATTAGGATATTCCATTAAACCTTCTCAAGCAGACCACTCTGACGGCACATATCGCTCGCCCCAAAACTCGGAGTACGAGAATACTGAACATGTTGCAGTTGGGCAACCTACAGTCACTGCAGGCGATGATCTTGGTTTCGAAGACGACGACCATGACACAATTAGACCCTTTTCTCGTTTTCAGCAGAGAGATGAGTGTTCAGAAGACCTCTCGCCTACCAGTTGTCCTGCCGTCGATGTCCTTCCTGACCATTCACCTTACACTGATCCCAGTCTTCTCTCTCCGATGTCAAACCTTCCGTTCATCCCGTTCCTTGAACCCGAGCATCTGGACGGCAATGACACTATCGACTCGGGCTACGCAGACAGCTGGACAAGTCCGTCTCCTCTCCGCATGTCTCCCCCATCCAGTCCTTTCACTTCCTCCACTCCTTCGGAAGTTTCTCCGCGATATTCTATGCCACCTTTTAATACGACTTCAGAAACCACTGCCTCACCGAATTTTGTTGTAGACCAACATCTGTCGCTAGATCCTCAGCCATGCTCCCATCTCGAGGCAGAAATATCCAACTATTTAGAGACGGCGTTGCTCAATTCGGAAAACGTCGAGTTACCCATCAAGTGTTCCAGTCCTGATCGACTTTTGACCTCCCTGCTGACTGACCAAGAGCACGATGAATTCTCTCCTGACTTTTTGAGTGCAAAAGAGTCACTGGAGGTTGGATCAATCGAACACATGTCAGAATTTTCCCCTACAAAGAGCATTGATCACGCACCGACGGACGATGACTCTGATTCGTCTTCTTTCTCCGAAGAATGGGTTACGGAAATATCACCCAAGTCCGAGTCATTCTCGCAGAGTCCTCCATTACGACCCGCAGATTTTTCAGACCTCGGAAACGAGAATGATGTTCTCCAATCATTATACGATGTTTACTCCGAAATTCCGTCTTTGGACACTGGCTCGGCTGGCCAATCTCTAGCACCAGACTTACCTCCTGCCGCACTCTGCTCAAACTTAGATCCAGCCCCGGATACGGGTCTTCTGCTCTCAGTGCACTCTGATGACCCTGGTGGGCTATCCCCACCTCTCGACTTCTCATTCCCACACGGTCGTGTTTTCACCCCTCCCAGGTTCTGTGATGAAATGGCGTCGGTGCAATCCCCTTCGTCTTTCAATTTTCGTCAGAGCATTCCGACTCGAAACCCTATTCACGGGAATTCCGCAGGCACCGATCCTGAGACTCTCCCTGGAATATCCATCGGGTCACGGAATTCGGTTGCATCTGTCAGTAATTCTTGTATCTCAGCAATCTTATCATTAACATCATTGCGAATCCAGCATTACAGCATAGAACGACATAAACGTGAACCAAAAAGTATCATAACATCTTTATCTTCCCCATCCCACGCTACAAAAGACCTCCTTTGCCAACCACTGCAGCCGTTACTAGATATAGAGAAACCGCTGGGCGGCTCACACTGCATTTCTCTCAACAAACTGCCCATACTCCCGCAGACCACTCACCTCAAGCCACTCCGACTGGTGAGTTTTCATCGTTACCAGCCAGTTAATTTCAATGTACCGAAAATAACTTCAGTCTATTGCATTGGGTTTGAATTCTCCTATATTTACATCTACATCTCCATCATCTAGCAAATCACTTTCGAAGAAACATATTGGTATGCATCACTGGCCTTCTCATCCCTCTATGGATCCTACTCATATTTTCATAGGCTTTATCAACCGAACGTCTATAGCATCTACAAGTGTATCATCAGATTTTTCCGTGTCAGACAACCCTTTGGTCAGTGTAATGTGGTGTCCTTGGTATAACATTTCTGACTCTCGATAAAGTCATCGTGCTCACGTTCTCCACTCATACCTCGACATGCTCGCAACTCATTCATATCTATTAACGAGCCAGCTTCATTACCCCTAAATACTGACCCTGACAAACTGCCAACCGCTCCCCTCTCACATCCTGAATCATGGCCACCGTCGCTCCGTTTCAGGACCCGTCTCGATCACCTCAAATTTGCCGATGCTCGCCTTCGTTCTTCAAGCAGTCAATCGGAGCCTGTGATGAGCCATGATGACATTGAGGGTAACAGCAATAACTTTCATAGATATGATCGGGCCATTTGTCAAACCGCTCCTATTCCACCGCGTGTGCCACTTTCTGCCGGTCCCACTGCTGCTCCTGTGCACCCAACCTTCCATGCCATCGCCACACCTCGCCCCACACTCATGTTTGCCATAGCAAGCGATGACGTTGTACAAGTTAAACGCGTTCTAGAAGACGGGGAGGTACAACCTAACGACCAAGTTGGACCGCTGTCCGCCTTAGCCTTCACTGTGACAAATGACAAACTGACACACAAAATCGACATCGTGAAGACATTGTTGGCGTATGGTGCAGATCCCGCAACTCTCAGAAACCCCGAAAACAAATCCCCGCAATTTCCACCTAACGGGGACGGTGTGGACTCATCATCAACCACTCAATTTAACACTCTCTTGGAAAATTTAGACCCTGCTACTAAGTGGGAACATTAATCTATACCATTTTTTGCATCCTCATGTGAAACGATAGATATTATGTCTGCAGAGCAGATGCAGCACATACCCGCCGAACTTCAGCACTTATCCATCGCTCATTCTTCCGTCCACTCACGCGGATACGCTATGCGCTGGTTGGTCAAGATTGTGCCCTCGAAGAGCTCTTTCGCGTTCTGAGCATCCATTCGCAACAACTTTCTGTCGCGCCAATTGTTGCCTTGCTTTGCGGTATTATAATAACCACACGTACCCGTCTTTCTGGATGCTAAACCATACCCGTTGCAGGACCAAGTGGACACGGAAAAAGTCTTCTTGCTCATAAATGTACGTTTTCTCTCCTGGCATAGAATGTAATATTGATATGAACACGGTTAGTCGGTTCTCTTCTTGATGTTCCAACTCATACTGTAAATATGACAACCTTACGGTCCACTCATGAAATATGGCAATCTTGTTCCATGAGTCCAAATCAAGTAAGCCAACAGTCTCTATGGTCATGCCTGTGTTTATCTGATGCACGACAGGAACCTTCCTCGTTAACACTAGCTGAATTTCTCGTTGATAACGAAGGCAGACGCTGTGTTGTCGTTCTTGATGTCGGTTGCGTCTTAATGATTTCAATATACAAAACTGAAATTTTACTTTCTGCAGGAGATCGAAAAGATAGAAGATGAGAAGATATTGTGGTCGTTACTTATGCCTTGGGAGCATGGTAAGTAGACAACATTGAACAAGTTGAAAAAGCTCACGACTCTCAAAGGCCGTTGCTCTTTGGGTGCTGGGAAACGCTATATCGACGTCCGAAATGTGATATGGCTAGGCACTTCGAATGTGGGTCATGAGCTGATATTCGAATATCATGCACATTCCGAAGCGATATCACGAGATAAATACGCCCAGCTCATGGGCCTTCTGCGGCATCGCATGTCTGAATGTCTTGGGGTAAGTGTAATTCGCTGCCATCACCAGCCTGTCGATTGACCAATTCGCCGTAGGTTTCTTTGATATCGCGAGTGACAACCGTCTTACCCTTTACGCCTTTCTCTTTGGACGAAAAAAAGGCTATATCCATGGAGGCCTTGCATTCTCTGGCAGGGGAATCCGTGAGAGGGATGCCGTCAGAGGCTGTGGACTCAATCATCCGTCAGGCACTATCAGAATACGTCCCAGTTGAGGGTGCTCGATCGTTGTACAGAGCGGTGTCCAATCAATTGGCATGCGAGGCCCAACTTAATTGATCATGTCGCTGCCCGACGAAGCTCGCATGTGACTTTGAAATGTATCTATGGAGTATCTATTCCAGTTTTCTCTTATATAGCTGTCGATGTGCTTTTTTTTCATCTTGGGAGTCTTCTTGAAGGTCATTCGCGAATGGCGTCTGAGCTCCTGGCATGACCTGTTCGTCGGTGATAATAATCCTAATTTGGATTCGACCATGTTGGTATGGTGAATGCATATGGTGATTGCATATGCGCGTGGAGCCTCCGGGAACACCAGCAAATCATGGGGTAACTAATGTGCGCGCTCTTTTCTTCCCTTCCTTCGTCACCCCCCAGGGTTTCTGCCCGAGACCTGTCCACTCCCTTGTTCTGATCGATGGCCATTACCTTAGCGTCCCGTACTCATACGAAGATAATTCTTCTCAACCAGAGACGTTCTCATCATGCGGCGCAGCTTTCTCAGGCTACCAATGTTATAATTGCGGCTATCGTGATTTCTGGATTCATTTTACTCGGTGAGCGGTATTCAATCAATGACACCAGGCGTTCTCAATCGCATGATTCCCAAATTCTAGTCGTCTTAGCTTGGAAAGTTCAAGTATGGAGACAAAAGCGGGCGGCTTCCTGGATCAACAGTCAAAAACGACCAGCTCAAGTTAAAGCTGAGAATGATGATGTAGAGAAAAACAAGAATCCGTTGCCCCAAACTCCTGACTTGACCCGTTGGATCCCACAAGCCGATTCTACTCCCAGCCCAATCCAGATACCCGCCGCCGCTTTGCTCAAGCCCTCGCCCTCAAGGCCTGTCTCTATAGTCGTAATGGCGAACCGGTCGTCAAACCTGTCTATGGGTACACCCCCGCCAGCCTACGCGATCTCCGGCCCCTCTAGCAGTCCCACGTCTCCCCTCCTGTTGAAATCTTCATTCCCACCTCCCGATCCCCCCTTGCCTTTCATCCCTTCCGTCCTCGATACCCCTTTGGCGCGAACCACAACACCCGTGTCATTTTCAGAGGATATCGCCCCTGCTCTGGCGAGTCCCACATTCTCGTTCTCATCCGGAGCCACTTCGCAGAGAGTGAGCATCATCCTTCAAGCTGGCGCTAAAAAGTTCCCCCGCACCATGCATGTCGTAAACGACTTCCTTCCCACTCTTCCGGATGAACTTGCTGTCGATGTTGGGGATGTCGTTCAGATATTGGACGAGTATATGGACGGATGGTGTATGATCCAGTTCCTGGGTCCCGTTAATACAGCCAAGGGTGTCATCCCCCGATGCTGCATTCAAGACCCTCCAGAGGCCCCATCGTCGACTGGACTACCCTCGCGAAGAGCCGCGCAGCTAACGACAGCGTTCGCATGAGTTACGCATCCAGTGAAATGTGAAACAGTGCACACACACACTCCTTACACCTTCTATTTTATACCATGTAAGCCAGCAAGTCCGCTTATTTTAGATACGTGCTGGCTAAACATCTATCTCCTTTTAGAATGTAGTCTTGAATTATTTTTGCTGTTGCTGGAGTTCAATCTTCGATTCTTCAACGGTTAACGTCCACCACGCTCTGCTAGCTATACCCAGCTGTTGTATACACCTTCCAGAAAATACCCTTTCCGTCCAAATTTACACAACAGGCTGATCTTGAATACCTGAGCGTGGATTTCTTATTGGCATCGCCATGGTGAATTGTTTAAGTGAAGAATGGCCTCTATACTGCAATTGAATTTTGGGACCATGATAACTATGGTAATTGAGGTTTTAGATAAGGATTGCGACGCAAGAGTCTTTCGACAGCTCATTAGTCACTCCTCGGGCAGTTGTGATTTTCGCCTGTACCGTGCCTGATCTCGGAGCCACTGCAAGGTGAGTTAGTTGTAGTAGAATCAAATGGAATAGGCAAACGAGGGACTAACGCGTCTATACTGATGAAGCGACCCGATCTTTTCGCCTACAGTGAACAATCAACAGGATAATGTATTCATAGTAGTTTATCATACCGTAAAAATCCGGTATGGGGTTGGTGGGGGTCTGAGATGTGGGATCCACTCGGTTTCTTGCTATGTGCTGGTAAAACTCGCGGTCCCGGGCATCTATCAGAGTCATGGTACGACGGTGAGTCAAACGCCATAGAGCAGACCCTATAGTTGGACCAATCAAGGAGCCAAAGCCTGAGGAGCGTGTATTCATTTAGGGAGAGCGGGACGACCCAGATCATACTCACCCACGCAGGCCAGAGTACAGCCGCCATAAAAAAAGAGGGGGTCAATACCCTGAAAAGATCGCAATTTTAGACGTTCTGAATGCGAAATAACTGATTCTTACCATGATGGGTTTTGTGGCATCGGTCTCCACGGAACCAAAGTACATTATCCCCCCCACAAACCCGAGGATTGAGCAAGGGATCGTAACAGCCTGTAGCGGTAAATTATACCGCAGTCTAACAACGAGAATGGCACGCACCCTCTCCCATTTCCGCTTTCCTCGCCGGATTGCGAGGTATTCTGGCCAGCTGAGCTTTATTTTTGCAGCATCGGCGGCTTTTGTTGAGTTTGACCGTATGAAGACAGCAGCGTTTGGGGCGACTTTCAAAATCGTGCGTCGGAATGAAGTCCTGATAGGATGTAACAAAGAGCCTTTCATCGATCGTATCAATAATAGCGCCTTTGGATGAATTGCTTGCGGGTGTGTAACCGATGACTACACGTGACCAACTTACCTTGTTTTGATCTTGACTCGATCTCTTTCTGGACTTGCTCAATGTCGTGTTCTTCTTGCTGTGCTACCTGCCTGGCTGGGCCATCCACTGCGTCTAATGTCGACCCTCGCTTTGCATCTTGCAACATGCTGCCTGCTGGTACCCTCGAGATCGGGGTAATGAATGGCGATTTCTGCGATCACTTTCATGCGGACGACGGCTGGCACATGTTCTCGGGTGCCTCGCTGCTTACCCATGTGAACAAGCCCGAGGATTCCCAGTTATGCCACGAGTTAGGCTATCTTGTTGAGCACAAGTTTGTTTCAGCTTCCTATCGATTGACGGTTTCTCGTGCAAATATCTTTATTCGAATCTATATTATACCCTACGATCTACCCAATGTGGACGGAAAGCTTCTCCTTCGACCGGAAACAGTTCTAAAGCCCGCACGACAATATCTGTGGCATCTGCTTCCGAACGTCGACAAGGATCGGGGGAAATGGGAGGGGCATTCAGTAGAATCCGGTGCTGCGAATGCCGAGCCATTTATTTGTTTAAAACCGGTATTTCTCCATATCGACTACAAGTTTCTGACAGATAACTCACTCCCCCGTTCCCCAGGATAACCGCACAATGGCCGAGATTTATGGCGACCTTCCGTCGCCAACCATTGGTGACTTCTCTGATCCACGGTTGGCCCGCATCGCTCGCAACATACTTTCTGGCTCAGGACCAGATGGGCTGATTACGAACCTATATGGCTACCAGCAACGCTCGGTGGTGGCAATGCTCCAAAGGGAGATTCCAAATACACGGGCTGGCCCCTCAAAGGAAGCTCATTTCACTGAAGGTCCCGATCCGTTGTTCATTCCAATTGTCGGAATAGGTGGAAAAGTGTTCTATTTACAACCCGCAAAGATGCTGATATTAAGAGAGTGTCCTAAGGTGTCGCCGACACGAGGCGGCATCCTTTGTGAAGAACTTGGTGAGTAAGGGGAAACCTGAATAACTGAATTCACTCACGCGATATGCTTCAGGAACTGGAAAGACCGTCATGATCCTAACCCTAATTCTCGCGACATTGAACGATCTGCCGACACCAGAAACGTTCATACATCACTTACACCCCCCCATCGTCATGACACCTCTCGCGTTCCGCTCTTTCCCGTCCGAATTTGAAGACGAACGAATGCGGGTTATCACCAAGGGCAACAGAAGGCACTTTCCCCAAGGCGCTCGGTTTCCATCTCTCGTCGAACTTCTTCTCCACAATCTACGCGTTCCGAAAAGTGGTTTTCAGCCTGTGGTCCTCCAACAATACCAAGACGAATTAGAAGATAGAAAACTTTACGACCCACTCATGGCAAACACACCATTTTATCACCATGAAGATGAAAATATAGTCGTTTATGACCGACCTAGGCGTAACCGATCTGATCTTGGCCCGCGAGTTTTGTTCCTTACCAGCGCAACCCTCATTGTTGTTCCAACCAACCTTCAGGGTCAATGGTACAACGAGATACTAAAGCATTGCGATGACAAGGCCCTTAGGATTCTCAAAGTAACCGCAAAGACCGTCATGCCACCGGCTTGTACACTCGCCTCAAATTTCGATGTGAGTGCTTCTTGATAGTCTAGGTTTTTAAACGACTCAACTTTTTTTAGATTGTATTGATGACATACCACCGCAAGCCTTTGTTCTCTCGCTAAGTGACATGATGTTAATCTTTGTCCAGGTTTTTCCGCTGAGGCGGCTAAAAAGGATGTAGCCAAACTACATTCCCGGCCTGTATGCCGTTGTCCTACCTTTGAAGGCTCACGAGTACCCTATTGTAAATGCGGCCCGTCGCCAGGTGTATCTCCTCTCCTCCAAATTCGTTGGAAACGTCTGGTTATTGATGAAGGCCATGTCTCCGCATCATTATTCACAAACCTTACTCCGTTCACCCGGCTTTTGAGCATCGAGCGTCGATGGATTGTTACAGGCACACCTACCACGAATCTTCTAGGTCTTAGTTTTGGGCAAAGCAGCGAACTGGAGGCGAAAGAAGACGACGATCTAGGATACGATCTCCCTGATAATACGTCGGTTGTGACATCGAACTCTGATGAAACCTTGCTTCCACGCCAATGGACCAAGTACGACCGCGAGGACCTGCGGAAACTCGACAATATGACCACGCACTTTATAGGCAATCCTCGCTTCAGAGCGGAGCCGAAAACTTTCGCTGATAATGTGCTGGCGGGTCTCTTTGGTCCCCAAAGATTCCCACTGCCTGGGGCCATTCAGGTCTTGAAACAAGTTATGCAGACCGTCATGATTCGACACAGGTATGTTTTGTCTAGATCAACCCTGCGTTATGCTCACCATGCTTCTAGAATCGATGATGTAGAACAGGATATAGTTCTGCCACCTATCACTCAGGAGACGGTCATGTTGGACCTTGACCCCTACGCGGCAAAGGCCTACAATGCTATGCAAGCGGCCATCGCGATTAATGCCATTGATTCAGAGCGGACAGATCTGGTTTGTGGTATATATTTGTTCACTGGGACAATTGGGTCTAACTTTCGCTTCCAGGATTATTTGTTTCACTCCAGGGTAGGATTAATGTCCTTGAAGCGATTTGTAGACATTGACTGTTTTTAATCTCAAGAATGCCGATTTGCTTAGACAAACGGTTGAAAATATGTCGCAGTACGTAGGTTTTCCATCCTTGAAGCTTTTTTGATAAAAACCGTCTTAGACTCTTGTTTTGGGGCGTTGATACACGGATGTACAATGTGGATGAAATAGCGCGGAACGCTTCCGTAACACGGCGGAAGGCTCTAGAGAGAAATATCTCCCAGCAGGACACGTCTCTTTTAGACACTGCCCTTTTCCATGTGTGAGTTCGCTCGTTGCATTTTCCTTCTGGATGGACAGCTTAAATGATTTACCAGTCGCGAAGCTGCCGAAGATTCCCTATGGCGAGCAATGCAGCTGCACGAAGATGTTCCTTATCGGGTATACAACTTGAATGAACAGGTCTTTGAGATGTGGACGCGAACCAAAGGTCCAGAACATTCGAGCTTGCCGAATTTCCTACATCCAGATCGCCTTATCAAGATGAGGAGTCAGATTCTTGTCCGTCCGCTGATGAGTGTAGACGCTATTGTCCAGTGCGGATATATGATTGCGAAGAAAGATTATGAGGATCGTCAGCTGTATGAAAGATCGGTGAAGAGCCCGAGGAAGTCAAAATCGGACCAAAAATCACTCAGCAAGGAGCCTCTCCCTCATTCGAAAGCAGTCCAATGGGCAAAAAGTGCGGCGGGATCGGAAAAAATCCAGGAAGTTCGGAAAGAACTGGCTGCAGCTTTGAAGAGACTGGAGGATGTTCCGACTACTAGGATGCCAAGTCCTGGAGCTGTGATGACGGGTCGCCCGAATCCTCGCTTACTCTCCTCGTCGTTTCTGGCCCCCGTCGAGGTTGGTTCGTCTTGTTCTACAAAGCTGAACTATATCCTGAACGAGGTACGCTCGAGCAATCGAAGTCAATGGTAATTGACACGAATTTGACAGGTCCTCCGATACTCAGCAAAAGAAAAGTTCCTCATATTCTCAAACTCACCATTATCACTCGCACACGTTGCGGAGGGACTTCAGTTGATTGATGTCAAGTATCTGCAGTTCACGACGCAAGTGGTGCCTCAAGTGCGCGAGCAGCTCGTGACGACGTTCGAGACATCGGATACCTACCGGGTTTTTCTGATGGAACTGAAGCATGGGGCTCGTGGACTGTAAGTATCCGTGTGCTATCCCGCCCGCCAGTGACGCCAACGAGAATTAGGAATCTGATTTCGGCATCGCGAGTCATCTTCTGCGAACCCGTGTGGCAAGCAGACGTGGAAAGCCAAGCGATCAAGCGAGTGCACCGAATTGGGCAGACGAAAGCCATCAATGGTACGCAGCCTTGCGTTCACGTGTGTGTTTTGACTGAATTGTGCTCCAGTGAAGACGCTGGCTATTCGATGCACGGCCGAAGAGAATATGATCGCGAGACGGGACGAGCTGAAAGGGAAAGACGGACGGCTTCCGAGAATGATGGAAGAAGCCGGGATGCGCCATTACATCGCGGTAGGCACCCAGCAACCGAACTGGGGATAGTTGACTGAGTCTGTTTGCAGAATCCAACGTTTGTCAAGCATCCGCCGGAGATGCTCCCGACGGTAAAGATACCGCTGATCGACGTTTCCTCGTACCCAGACGAACGGGTTGAGAATACGAATTACAAACGGGTGGCATTTGTCGAGGAAGGGTTGTCAAGGAAGAAGAAAAAGACGAATACTGTAAAATTTTTGGAATAAAGGGCGATCTCTGTTGTGACCTGACTTGCATGTGGCAGTGAGTTTCCATCATAAAGCCCTTACCAACAGCACCGAACCGGGCGCGTGTTCCTCTTCCCTCTTTCTTTCTTTCATACATACATCTGCTCTATTTCGTTTTGCTTTTTGATATCCATCATACCGCTTCCACCAGCGGATCTCTTTCTCTGTTGCCATGCACGAGCAGCTGCCGCGACGCCACCCTGCTGTGTGGGGTCGTCACCTCAGGGAGAGAGAAAACGTCGCCAATCTGCCCCGACAATACCAAAACGAGGCCGCTAATCTAGCCGGCAATGGTTTCCCTCTCACCGCTCCACTCACCCTCACCATAAGCGAGCCCACTCCCGCTCCCGTCCAAACGTTGACACAAAACAAGAACATTCTGCCTTCGTCCTCGCCCAGTCCACCAGCCGCTCCTTCGTCTCCGTCTCCTCCTGCTCTACCCTCGCCTCCTCCCGCCGATGTACAAACGTCCCCACTCCCCGCTTCGTCGCCGTCAGCCACTCCTTCTCCGACGGCATCTGCCGCTGCTTTGTCCAACCAGGCCGTATCGGCCTCCCGCCTCCCAGCTGGCACAGTCGCAGCCATCGCCGTCGTCTGCGTTATCGGTCTTCTCGGCCTCTTGGTCTTCCTGATCAGAAAACGGTACATCAGCACTCGGAGGAGGAAGACCGTTGCATGGGGCGCCGGTATCATGAACAACCCCATCAGCAGTGCTGACGCGGGCCTCAGCCACACCCTCTCTCATAGCATGGACAGTTCCCGCCCCGAACCCATCTACAGTTCTGGGGCACTCTCGCCAAGTTTAGACCTCTCCGTCACCCCGCCTCCGATGTCCTACAACAACCCCATGCCCCCGTTGATATCGGGCATACCCAGTCCCGGGCCAACGAGTCCGACGACGGGCACGCGCCCGCCTCTTTCCTCAAGCATCGCGACCGTCCAATGCACATTTATACCCAGTCTCCCCGACGAGCTGTCGATTTCGACCGGAGAAACGGTACGCATCCTTGACGAGTTTGACGACGACTGGGCGTTCTGTGTGAACGGCCGCGGCGAGAAGGGGATGGTCCCGCTCGAATGTCTTGATCGCGCAGAGACCGGCCTCAGGAACTCGAAGAGGGTCAGCAGTCTCGCCGGCGGAGGCGCTGGACCGTATTAGACCCCCGGTCTATCAATCACTTAATTCTTAGGACAGTTTCCACCTCGGTATGAGTTGTGTATAGTTTGGCTCTGAGAGCACCTCCCGACATTCCTTTGATTCTACCGTACAAAATACCCCCCATGTTTATTACGTAAGTAGTAAACCATTAACAACCGTTTCCATGAATCCCGCCATTGACGAGGGCTTTACTGACGATGACCTCGCTACCTCACCCCGTGAAATCCCTGGTGGATGTGCTCACGGTGTCCGCCTAGGCTCGGATTCACTCCAGCTTGTCAATTCTGTCCAGGAATGCGAAGGTGCGCCTTTTCACTTCGACTTCGTCCTCTCATCTGTATTTTGTCACAGAACTTGCATACAAACTTTTGTCTATCCTTCCGAGATCTCGCCTGGCCTCCATCCAACGCCGCATAGCACCCCTCTTGCAGTTCGACGTCGTCGGGGTTTGTCTCCTGATTTCCGTCCGGGTACACACCGGCACTCATCGTCCTCCAGTCTCTTCCCACAGAAGTAGCTCTTCAAATATTCAGCCATCTCTCCTCGCACACTCTCCTCAAATGCGCACTCGTCTGCCACCGCTGGCGTGCCCTTGCCAATGACCAGTTTCTCTGGAAGAACCTTTGTCAGGCGCGAGGCTGGGAATGGAGACATCCGTCCAGGGTACATGGGTTCCACGCCATGCTCGCTCACCTCCGGGACGCATTGGACGATCCCGACGACGAAGGCATGGGCGACTCTGACGAGGAAGGAGGCGAAGGCGCTGGCTACGCCCATGCTTTGGAAAACGATGACTCGGGCTTTGCGTCCACCTCCCTCACTTCCAACACCAATTTCCGACTCAAGTCTCCCAGAACACTCGTCCGCCATTCTGCACCCTCCATCCTTGTTTCCGTCGGAAATAATAATTCTCCCGCTCCAAAACCCAACTACAAAATTCTTTATCAGACCCACGTCCGTCTCCACAACCGCTTCCTTTCTGCATCATACCGCCTCTTCTCGCTCCAAATGCGCGGGGCCCCGAACAATGCCCACACAAATACCATCTACTGCTTGCAGTTGTACACCTATCCTTCTACTGGCGTTCAGGTGCTGTTTACCGGCTCACGCGACCGGTCTATCCGGGAGTGGAATCTGAGCACCGGGCAGGTGGAGCGCGTCATTAACGGGGTGCATGATAGCAGTATACTGAGCATATGTGTCGCGAACGGACTCATAGCAAGTGCCGGGAGCGATCGTCGGGTGGCTGTGTGGGATCTGGAGGCGAAGACTCTGATCAAGGTCATTTGCGATCATGAGGATAGTGTGCTGTGCGTGCGGTTTGATGAGAAACAGCTCGTGTCGTGTTCAAAAGGTGTGAATGTTATCATCCAGGGTTTAAAATTTTTTTTTATCACACCGTTTTCTTTTTTCCCGCTCAGATCGGACAGTGAGAACATACAAATTTCCAGAATTGACGCCCCGATTCGTGCTTGGCGCACATCGTGCCGCTGTCAATGCTGTGTCCATCTCCGAGACGCTCATCGTGTCCGGTTCGGGTGATAGATCCATCAGGTTATGGGATGCGCAGACTGGAGAACTGCTGCGGACGTTCGAAAACCACCATACTCGGGGGTAAGTATGATTCCCCTCGTATCATTATATACTCTCTGCGGCCGTTGTGATGCCACGTGCTAGTCTGCAAGCTGATGATGTTCATTGACTTGCAGCATCGCCTCGATTGATTTCAAACCTCCTTACATCCTTTCCGGTTCCTCGGACAAACATGTTCGTCTGTTCGATATCACCTCGCTTCAGGGATGGTCCACGTCGCCTGAATACGAGCACAGCCCGCCCCCGGTTACCCCGTTCCCTTTTCCGTATGGGTATAGCAGCGGGGTGGCGTGCACAGTCTGCCAGGCGTGTGGAACTCCGAGGGGTGGCGCGGGAAGTTCGGGTACTGGTACTGGTACCGGCGTGGATGCGTCTGGTCGGAACGGAGTTGGTGCGGGTGCGGCGCGGCGCCGGTGTGTGGGAGATGAGGGATGTGTGCATGGTGATTTGGTGAGGAGCGTTGCGCTCGGAGAGGATTTGGTGTTGAGTGGGAGTTATGATCTGAGCATCAAGGTCCGTGACGTGTTGCGTCGTATGTGTTTACTTATGAATCCTGTGAGTTTACAGGTGTGGGATCGTAAAACTGGCGCACTGGTTGCCGACTTGACTGGTGGACATACTGGTCGGATATTCTGCATCGGGTTTGATTGCACCAAGGTGGGGAGATTTGACCAGACGCACAATCGTTGTTTACCCTCATACTTTTTCAGATCGTCTCGTGTGGGGAAGACCAGGTGAGATGGTGTTCTTTACCGGTATGGCAGTTGTTTACTTTTGGTTTGTTTTCAGAGGATATGCATATGGGATTTCTCGCACGGGATTGACACTTCCTTTATCAGTATGCGAGGGACACTGTTGATGTAGCAAGCTTGGCTGATTCCACAGTCGCCGGAAACAGAGTACAATTTATTTACTTATTATTACATTACATTTCATTCAAGCTTTTGAGAATTCCCTGAGGTCATCGCAACCTCAACATATCGGCCAGCAGACCAAATCACTCCAGGACCAAGTCACCAGGACCGCTAGTTGACACAAGTCTCAGAGACCCAGCATTGGTGTCGGTTGGATTGGCGGAGTACATGCAGCGCACTTGTTTACACCAAGCCTCAAACTCGCGTCGGGTAGCGTTGCGCCCCTCTGGGCCAGCCCAACCCGTGGCCTTCAGTAACCACCATGGTGCCACGTCGACACGTTCGTACCAGAAACCCAAACCCAACATCGTCCACAGGCAGATCCCGGCACAAACAATAGACAAAACGAGGGCCACCACGGGAATGAATATGATGGCAGTCGCTTGAATGTACAGCTGGGGCGGGATCTTCACATTGTAAGAAGTATTTTTCACCCAGCCTGTGATAAAGTTGTTGGTGTACATCATCAACGCCCATTGGTTCCGCATGTATCTGGCGATGAAGTCGGGGTAGTTGGTAGCGTCAGCAGTCCAGTTGGCAATGTAGGTCACCGAACCACCAGGAAGCGCGTTGGCCGATACAGGGTTATACTGCCAACTCGGACCATAGTTCAGGAACACGGTGCTGACAGGGATGGTACCATTAGTGGGACCCGTGCCGACCATCGCGTTCGTAGTGGCGTTGAAAGGCCAGGAAAAGGAGGGCCAACCACCCCCTGTGGACCCACTGAAGTTGCAATATGCGGCCGCTCCCAGGATACCTTGCTGGACCGGTCCATAACCGTGGAGGTCGATCCAGGCATTAGCAAGAAAATTCACGGCGCTCCCGGAGAGACCGCCAATGTTGGCCGTTCCGTCGTTCAGATCCCTAGTAAGCAGCACCATGTACCACGGGCAAAGGCTGCTGGCCGCCCCGGTGTCGTTGACCTGTTGGTACAATTGCACTTGTGAATTCCATGAAGGCATCTCGGCCACGCTCAACTGGTCCAGTTGTTTACCATCGACAAATATAGCATTGGTGGCCGTGGAGCCATTACCATGCACCTGCAACATCAACTCGGCGGACCTGCAACTCACATCGATCGCGGCCCAGGGTGGGGGTGGATCCGTGGGGAGGCGTATGTTGGCAGGAGCCGATGTGAGGGTCACATTTGCGGACATTATGCCAGTGAGACCACTGGATAACACTATGTTACCTCCAGCTCCACTGTTCACAAGGTCGATATAGTTCCATTCCGTGGTGACCGTTACGGCATTGGCTTGACCGGTGCAGAAGTAACCACCGTTGTTGGTGACTATTGCAGAGTAGTTACAGACCGTCTCGAAGTCGGGACCGGAAAATTCCTGGATAGCGGTACCTGGCAGATTCACGTACTTGAATCCCGCAGAGGTTAGTGTCATGAGGATGGTAACAACCATCCCTATGACTGCCGTACATCCCACTCCCACCGTTGGTGCAGTGCGGATGCGGGAGGCTCGCATAAATGGCCCGTCTCCTCCACTTGCTGAGAGCAGGCCCCCAAGCCTCACTCGTTGCCCTAAAACCAGGATGCGCGCCCACTGAGTACGCCACCTCATGGCTACTATCCAGAGCGCGAGACCTAGTGCGATCTTAGCTCCCACCGATATTATGAGATTGGTGATTCGAGTGTCCTGGAGCGGGACTAACTTGGGTCCGCTATTGAACATCCAGCAGGCGACGATGACACAGCAAACGAGATAAACACAAGCCGCGCAAATGTACAGGAAATCGATGGGTAGGTGGCAAGTAGAGTTACCAGTGGAATCGAAGTCGGGATCGTACTGGTAAACCACTTTTGTATGTGGGTGGGGATAGGGGATATGAGGTGGAAGGTCGTTGGTGACATATCCTGACGGATCTGTGACCATGTCTTTTCCACCTACCTGGCCGCTGATTGATGTGGTAACGGGGCCAAAGGGTCCACTTCCTTCACTGATGAAGGGAGAAGCAACTTGAGACATTCAGGTGTGGGGGCGAAGAGCTGAAAGGGGGGCTTTTAGGTGGACTGGCGTGGACCGAGGAAACCAGGGGCTGCGCTGGTCACTAGTTGGACAAAGATGGGGACAAATAGACGATGGAAGCTGATGCTACAGCTGGGGAGCCATGTCAAAGGGATGGGCACGTCAGGTTTATATGTGAGCACCTCACCATCTGGCTAGCGCCGAATGTACATAGTTGGAATAGCATGCCACAGACTTGGCTCCGGGAAGATTCCAGTTGACATTTTAAATTGTGGGGCATGTTATAGTGTGCCTGACCGATACCAGTCGTGGACGATTGCGACAGTGGGTCTTCCACTGCATCTAAGAAGATACAAAACTTTGCGTTGCACCCATCTTTGAAATGCACACTTTGAAATGAACTAGTTTGTAAAGCGAGTTGTAAAGCGAGTGAAGATAAGTATTACATAAGACCTTTGAGTATGCTGACTTTGGGAGATTGGGCCATTAATGGCTGCTTGGATTCATGAAGGGTTGCTTGATCGCTATGAGCATTTGATGTGAGATGGGGTAAACTATCCCCCCAAACACTTTAAACCCCAGACTGCGGTCAAGACCCCGTCCACCTCGATCGAACACCAACATTAATCCAGAGTGATGATGACCCACCCACATCTCCCTCAACAGCACCATCACCACCACCCACAGCAGCAGCAGCAACAACAACAGCAGCAGCCGCAACAGCCGCAACCGCAGCAGCAGCAGCCGCCATCACAGCAGTACGGCACGTTTAGCGCTGGACCGTCCAACCCGCACCTCCATGCGGCTGCTGCTGTTGCTGCCGTGGGGAACGGCAGTGCAGGGATCGCCCCTCAGGATACGACTCATCAGCCTGGGAATGTGAGTGCGGGCGGGCCGTTAGTTGCTACTGGGGATTGGACAAAGGATTTGGTGCAATTGGCGAAAACGGCTGAACTCAAGTGAGACTTTTTTTTTTTTTTTTTTTTTTTTTTTTTTTTTCTTCTCTTTCTTACCGGAGGGATGAATGACAGAAAGCATGCGCTTACGCTTCAATTGCATACGGCGCATATCCTCTCGGCGCATGCCTCGCTCGAACAAAAGTTGAAGGCGATCCAGGATATCAAAGAGCAAAAGAACAAGTGTGTATCCGATTCTTTTTTTTTTCTACCTCGGATGAGATGCACGTTGTTGGATTATGCTCGCTAATGACGTATATAGGTTGGAGAGCGAGCGGACCCGGTTATTGAATTGTTTGAGACAGGTGGGTGATTTACTTGGGTATCCGGTCTGTTTAGGTTAATTCTGGGCGGTGTAGATTAACGAGGATCGAGACAAGGCACGAGTCTGATTAACTTCTTTGCGAAAAAAAATTCATTTTTGACTTTTTCCTCCGTCTCTGACAGGTTGACATGACGGAAGATTCGCTGAATAGAGAGTGTGTCGTATATGCATCCGGATGCTGTGATTTGGACTGATTTGTTTTGTTTCGAATAGATGTGCCGAGCTTCGTCTGAAAATCAACGCTCTCACCGAGGGAGAGTATGCAGTGTCGAAAGCGGACGTTGACAGGCTGAGAGAAGAACTGGGCCAACCGCCGATGCCGAGCTTGCAAAGCACACTTGACGAAAAGTCGTCTCAGTACGTACCCGTTTCAGTTTTCTTTTTTCCCTAAGCGGCGGTCAAAGATGCGGGTGTGATTCGCAGCGGCGTTCGGGCCCGGGTCTCGACTCGCTTCGTGCGATTGGGAGCGGTACCGCGTCTGTTTTTCTTTTTTTCTTTCTCTCCCGCTGATTCTGTGTGCCTTTGACCCTTCCGGTGCCGCCATTCGGTTCCCGAGGTGTCTTCTGCAGGAGTTTTACGGATCTTGCAGGGAGAGATGCCCGAATGGATTGTGTGTTCACTATATTACTTTAATTGACGGTCTGGTTGCCTTATTAGGTATCTGAATGAACGCCGCATGAACGGGGTTGGCGGGGCTGGGTCGAATACGGGCTCGAAGCGGACCGGGGTTGAGGCCGGGACGGAAGGACAGCCCGGGAAGCGACCGCGAGGACGACCGAAAGGTAGCAAGAATCGAACGAAAGGGAATGCGACCGGGTCCGGTGGGATTTGACTCTTTCTCTTTTCTTCATTCTTCATTCATGTACAGTAATGTGAACGTGTATGACGGCAGACGGCTAACCGCAGCCCAAGTTACTGTCGTAAAGTAGCTATGCCGTCCTGTCCGGTGAATCTGAGTCAATCTCTGCGGCCCTTTTTTTTATTTATTTCCATTTAAGTATAATTTGTCATCAATCCGCTTAGCTTCTCTCCCTTTGTCACCCTGCCTCTGCCTCTCTCTTTCAATGCTCGGCCCTCGTTCCATTCCGGTTCCCTTTATATACCCTCATCCATCCAAATTATGTATCTCTTCCCTCTCATACCATGCCTTCCCCCATACACCCCGCTTCCCTCCTCCATCCCGCCTCCCATTCCCCTGCCCTCCTCGACCTCGTCCATCTCAAGATCTCTCAGCCAGTCATAAGTGCGTCCCCCTCTTCCCCTTCTCATCCCTTGCTCACCATCCCACAGACTATCTCGTTGACGCCGTCGCCGACACCGTCAACTATGCCATCGGCCGCCCATCCTCCTCGTCCCCCGCTCTCCCCCATCACCTCAAGCATGCCTCCTTCACCGCCTTCGTGGCCACCGTCATCCAGCGTGCAGAGATCACCACCCCCGTCATACTCGTCACCCTCGTCTACATCGACAGGGCCAAACCCCATCTTCATATCGCACTCGAGCAGTGGGCCCTCGAGCGTGTCTTCCTTGGCGCACTCATCTCTGCCTCAAAGGTATTGTCCCCTCCCGCTTCTCTTCAACTCCCCTCTCTGAACCCCCTTCCTAGTATCTCAACGATTCAACCCTAAAAAACGTCCACTGGGCGCTCTGCACCGGCGTCTTCGGCAAACGCGACATCGGCCGCATCGAGCGCGAGTTCCTCGACGTGCTCAATTTCCAGCTCGGCGTCACCGAAGCCGACATCCTCGCCCATCACGACGGCCTCTCCGTCTCTCTCGCCGCCCGCTCACATCGGTATCTGACCCCGCACCTCATCCGCTCGTCTGTTCAACCAGCACATCCTCGTCACCACCACCGCCGACCCGACGTCGTCCCCGGCCTTTCGCCCTCATCGTCCCAGCCATCTTCTTCGTCTGGCGATTCGTCACCACGGACGCCCCCTTCCCCTGCCGACTCTAGACGACCGTCGGCGAGGACCACGTTCCCAGTGCAAGCGCCCACGCGGCCATCATCTCCGTCGGGCGCCAAGAAAGCGCTACACATGTCCACGCTTGACCTTCTGCGTGCCTTTCCAATACCCATGCCACCACAAGACGCCCAATTTCCGTCCACACTGCATCACCATCATTCGGCAATCTTACCACCGCCATCGCAGATGCAGTTGTGCGCCTGACTAGGGTCGTCGAAACAAAACAATCTATCATGTCTGTCGTCGCTCAATATTTTCCCGATTGATTTTCGCATTGGACACTTTCATCCCCGTTGCTGCATTCATCCCATTCGTCATTCGGTTATACTTTATGCATATTTCTTTTTTTTTTGTTATGTACTTGCGGCGCAGACATCAAACTGCGCAGCCCCAAGATCAAAAATATATTTTTTCCGGATGAATCTATCAATGCAAATCGATGAAAGAAGAAATCGGCCGCTGTGCTTTGTTTCCGGCGCGGCAAGAACGGGAAGAAGTGCCTGAGTCATCGATGGTCAGTCAGCGCTGGGCCAAAGTCGGAGTTTTTGCCCTTTTTTTGACTTGACGAACGTGATGATGCCGGCCTCCACCAAGCCATCTCACCCCTCTGAGCTGTCACGGCGAAGCTAAAAGCATTTGGCATTTAAATGGCGGGACTCGGATATTGCGAGTAAGCGGAGAGGGGTGAATGTTCTTTGTGGCTCATCACCATGCATCGCTGTGTGTCTATCGCCGTGTTTGTTGCGTGGTATACACACGGTGTTTGACATGTTCATGTTCTCTTCTTTGAGTGTGTGTGTGCAACACATGATAGATACCGCATAATAATCTGCTTGCTGGTGCTGTGCTGTGCTGTATGTACCGCGCTTCGGCAAGGTTTCGGAAGGCTCATGAGTTTATTAATGGCGATCTGCACGGGAGATGATGTAGGGGGATTTTGAGTAAGCTTTTTTTTTTTTTTTGATATTGGTTATTAAATAAACAAAAGAAGAAAAAAAAGAGTTTATTCGATGGCTTGGGCTTTTTGGGGCAGATGATGTCGCGATCTGACATCGATACGTGGGCCATCGGAACGGACAGCCGTGCGTACGTGCTTGCGGATGTTTGTGTTTGCTTGACTACAGCGTCTGGAATAAACAGTTGCTATGAGGCATTCCTTGGTTTTTGCGATGAGGCATTCCTTGGTTTTTTAACGAAAACCAACATGTGGATTTACCATTTTTAGGTCAATTCCACGACGGTCTACCGATGACGTTTTCAATGCGTCCTAAAATAGCCAATTTCGATCTTTCAGTTTGTATGACATCATGATCTTTAGTCGTGTCCAATAGGAATCGTCTAAACCAACTGTGAGGCTGGTATTTGGCTGACCAGTCTCAACCAAACACCAGCCTCTCAAATCTATAAAAGACAGGCTGATTTCGACTTAATCCTTCACCCAGCAATCGCTCCTACCCCCCTTCAACCGTCTGCTCTCGTTATCGATGCGCCTGGCTGGTGTGGTCCCCCCATCGAGGCCAGAGTTCGAGACCAACATCGAGGGGAGATCGCCAGTCGACGCCTAACATCGTGTTCGTTCATTCCTTTTTCCATCCTCGTCGTTACCGCCCAGTGTCTGACTATCTCTCGTTCTCGTCTTATTCCTTGCCCGGCCCATGGTCGGCCGATGGCTGACATTGGGGTACGCCTACTCGTTCATCTTCCCCACCTCATCCTCTCATCCGTCCACCAGGCATTCACAAACGTACTCGGGAGGTGCTGGCCACGACTAGCCGAGCCTGGCACGCTATTCCAGCCTGCTTCGAGCGACTGCGAAACCATGTCGTAACCGGGGGGGCAGCCGATCTTACCAGATCGAGGGTCTCTCTCTCTCTCGTAGATTTGGTCGTGGCCAGACCGGGTTGCCGCAAGCTCGGCGGGTTCGAGATTGTCATCGCCTTTGGATGGTCACTCGGGGCCGCCGCACGCGGCCTACCTGGCACGGCAGCAGACCTCCCGCGACTGGGCTTTAGGGAGGGCCCAGTTACAGCGTACCATTGTCCTTCACTTATCAACTAATCCAAGACCACGGTCCGGGTAAGTGACCATTCTGGATCATCTCCCTTTCGTTGATATTTGGTATCAGACTAGTAAGTGATCCTATGTGGACATGCTGGCTGGTTATGGGGAAGCACCCAGCTCGGGCAATCCAATCATGGCACTCACTGAAGAGGCACACCCGTTCGAGTATACTAGACTGTCTTGCGTTGAGGACGCATAGAACTAGTAGTTTCAACCGCGGTAGTCCCTCCGGCCGAAACAAAGGCAGATAGCGCGCCACTGGTACCTCTCTACTTTGTCTTGGGATGAAATCTTTCTCTAATCTCGACCTCTGCAGATAACTGGGCGGGTGCGCTTCATGGGCAAATACCAGCCTCGGTCAAGCATGGGCATTGGTACGGGACCCGGCACGTCCATCACCCCACGAATCAATACAGTAGTTGTCCGTCGGAACGAGTTTCGAAACTGGTGTGAAAGCCAGAGAAGAGGAGCGTTTCTGGATGACTGCTGGCGGCAAACATTCTGCCCACGTAGAGTTCTCCATATACCCTCCGGCAGGACGGCCAATGTCTGGTGCGCCCGTACTTGCTTTCGCCTTCGATACCCATCCTCTGATTCTTTTATGTTCATGCCAGGAAACCAAAAACGTACGCGGCGAGATGGTGTCTTTGCTGCGTCTGCCGCTGGTCATTACCACTGGGCACTGTACGCTTTGGGCCCGCTTGTGAAAGGGTTTCCGGGTAAGCCATGTTTACGAGGTGGTGGTGATGCTGGCGGCAGCCTCGTAGATCTGGTGGGTGCGGAACTCGATCATGCCAAGCTGAGCGGGTTTGAGGTTTGCACTGTCCTTGGATGGCTGCTGTCCCTCGCAGCCTACCTGTCACGGCAGCAGAGCTCAACTCTGCCCACAAGTGGACTTTGGGCGGTCTTCTTGGTGGCGTATTGTTGAAGTAGAGAAGCCTTCCCTTTTAACCCCGTCGAGCTCTGGGAGTGATGGCACGACTATTGGTCGGTCTGTGTTCATCCGGGGTTCCCCGTCTTTTTTTTTTTCCCTTCATGGGTTTTGTTTTTTGGCTGGTTCCGTGTGCCCAGTCCATTGGCTGCGCCTCTGAACCAGTGAATGAATGGTAAAAAGACGGGGGACTTGCTTGATGAGCGACTCCTTCTCTTGTACAAGATTTTGACTTTGTGCTTGTCCACTATATGCCGCAGCGACACTATTGTATTCTTTGTTCCATTATCACTGCGAAACTGGCTGCCAGACATTCTATGAAAGTTCTGATTTTAATGAAGGTGGTAAATTCTTGAGTTTGGTTTCGGAGGCGAGCTTCGCGGCTGAAGTTACTTGATAACAGGATCATGATGAGGCCGTCATGGGACGACTGTGAGGATTGGTGAAGACATGGGCATGCAACCTCGTCAAGTAGAGAGGGATTATGCGAAGCCCGCGAACTTCGCATAATCCCTCTCTACACCTGCATCTTGACGTGGTTGCATGCCCGTGTCTTCACCGATCCTCAGAGAGAAGAAAACTTAGCTTGGCACCTCACAACGGAAGAGCCTGAAACATTAATGCTAGAAACCGACATTTTCATCTTCGGCACTGTTCTGAAAT
Organism: Porpolomopsis calyptriformis; assembly: GCA_951640195.1. NCBI lineage: Eukaryota > Fungi > Basidiomycota > Agaricomycetes > Agaricales > Hygrophoraceae > Porpolomopsis > Porpolomopsis calyptriformis. The sequence goes on along the minus strand of OX621169.1, from coordinate 1,875,197 downwards.
AGATCTCGTGGGGAGCACAGCCAGACTGAAAGTTTCACCAGTAAGCCATTATTATTATTCATAACACATCAAAGGAACAATTGGTCTTTGTTCAAGGGATAAAAATCCTCGAATACCCTTCGACACTGACGTAGGCAATCGTATCAGGACGTTGCCGACTTGATATTGAGAACATATGATAGACATACCTTCTCCGACAACAGGGACATCTGTGCTTAGATGCGGAACATTGTACGGCTAAATTCTCTCGGCATTCATCACAAAGCGCAAGGCATCTGTATGTAAAACGTGCAAGGTAAAAAGAGCCAGTCATCAGCAAAAATAGAAAATTTAGTTTGATCAACGGGGGATGACGACGCACCGGCATGGCCAACATATGATTTGCCTAGCCTCCACCGTGCAAATCACGCAGTTTCGGTGGCTATCGTCCGTCATGTTGTTTCTCGTCTTCAGAGCGTCCTCTACATTCAAGTAACGAACGCATTAATCGCTATATGTGGCAAAGGGGGGCAACAAATATACCTCTCCGAATGCGTAGTAACTCCGTCAAACGGTCGGGGCTACTACTTCTTTCCCGCAGATGATCTGAGCCTGTCATGAGCTGTTTGTATCGTCGTCGTGTGAGTGGCGAGGGAGACGCGTCCGCCATGTGGGCCAAGAGTACTGGAGCAGACGTCAAGGTCGACGCCGCGGAAGTGAGAGCCGCGTAGAGCGAGACGGCCTCATGCTCGGCTTCTCCAATCGAATCGTCATCGCTCTCACTGGAACCAACTTCAGAATGCGAAGAGGGCGTTCTACTCCCCAATCCCCTTGGTGGTGATGGTGAGGGAGGTTCAAAGTCCTCATCATCATCACTGACATTGTCTCCTTGGAGAAACCGGGTGTAGATATCCTCATGCTCTTCTACTCCCTTGGAATGGCAAGGCGGGACACCGGACGGTGGCAAGTGGGGACGTGCTGGGAGGCCTAGAATTTTCCCCCAGGCCAAGAGACAGAGGCCCCTGCCGCATTTACACATTGCAATGATAAATCTTGCTAATCCCTTGTACCACGTCGTGTCCCACAAAAGTTGGCTCTCACCAGTACCCGTTTTGATAGTTTTGATCTCATTCCAGAGACCGTGCTTTGATTTCTTGTGTGCTCCGCGACCCTCTACAGTGTGCGAGAGGGACTTCACGCCAAGTCGGTTCATCTCTATCGTCCCATATTCGATGTATGGCTCCGGCAGGCTCAATGGGTCTGAAACAGCCACGCCGCCAACTTCGTTTCCTAGCCCCGCCAAACTGGTAGCCTCGAGACTAGCGATCCCCACGCGAATGAGGACCATCGAAAAGTCCTCGTCCCATCCTGGAAAAAGTGTTGTCGCATACCCAAAGAGTGGTCGGGTGACCATGCCTTCGAGAAGCAATTGTGTGAGAGCGTTGAGGGAAATCGTGAGGAGGGTGACAGAAGCTAGGAACGATTCAAATATACAGGTCACGTAGTTGAGGAGTGGGTATGAGGAGGGAGAAAACCAGAGCACGGAGTAGAAATGCACCAGGGAGAGGATGGTAGCAAATCCTGTTGGGACAAGTCGTTGACGAGACCACTGCTTCTTGACACCCAAGACGTGCAACATTGCTAACTATAAGAGTGTAGGTTCGCCGAACCATTGAGGGAGGACTAAACACACCTGGAGCAGTGGTATCGTCATTATAACCACTATGTGCTTGTCAGGCCGGGATGGCCTTCCTTCTGGTTTGTTGACGTGCGTGATCGGAGAGGCATATATGTGAAGAAGAAACGCATATCCGTGCTAAAGAGTGTAGAGTTGGTTTAAGACACAGTCGGCGAGGAATGGTTGCCGCACGGACCAAATTGAAAGGGGATAGATTCCCACTTGCTCCTGCACCTTCCAATCCACGCACCAGCGTCTCCACACAAGATGTGACGCAGACTGCGCAAAAAGTCTTCCAGCACACATCATCCATTGGCATGGCTGACGCCCAATCACCCACTTCTTTTATCCAACCCCACTTCAGCAAAGGAAATAAGCCGGACGTCTGCAACAAAATGGTTACCCATAGAAGGAGCACTTTGCTCAGGAGATAGAGGGAGGGAAGATAAAATATTAGCCGCGAGGACGTCGAAGAAAAATCTAAGGGTAGAATAGAATAATATATCAGACGGAACAAGGAATATGATTGCCGGTTATGTCGAGCAAGATGGTAGGCAAAAGGCCGTTGTGGAGGAACGACGATGTTCTGAATCCGATGTAGTATGACGGCCTGATCGAGGTTGGCTGAGTAGCTGTATTTGCGGTTCCAATGCGCACTCACCATGGTAAACAGAACGAGTGCATATCCCGACGTTAAGAATCCCCAGGGACCGGGAAACGAGGTGAGAGTAGACGTCTGAGACGAGGGCGGAGCCATGCCAGTTCTTCCCCAGTCGATCGTTGTAGAGATCGCGTTGTTCCTAGCGAGGTCTTGATTGAAGAGTTCATCGAATATGCGCATGCGAGCGAGGAAACGAGAAGGCAACGAGAACAAAACCTTGGCGGTCAAGTTGAACGAGACCCGGTGTGTAGAGTTGGCGTCGGCGGCCGCCATTTCCCCGCCAGGAGACTCCCAGAGTGCCAGGTTGAATAAACTGATCAACAGGTCGGTCGAATGTTTGGAAGGATCGGTATTGTATGCGGTTGAAGTGTAAAGATGAGGGTGGAGTGTTGATGTACTGTACAAAGGTGTGAGTTTGGAAATTATGTCATTCAAGGCTTGATGCTCATTGTAGCTGTTCGCAGCAGCGTACGATGGCGGTCAAGCTTGGCTCACGCGTATCTCGGGCGTTATTCGAAACCGCCATCTTCTCGCCGTTTCTCGACGTCTCATCTCGACCCTTGCATTAGAGACTTTGCTCGGACCGTCATTCAGAAACAACCGTGCTTTGCGATCTCTGCAGACGATGTGAACATCCTCTCCGATCCAAGAGAATATCACCATCTTTTGCTCGTTCGTGCCGACCTATTCGTATTATAATATAAATTCAATCCGCATTCTTAGGACATGATTCGTCATGCACAGAGGCGAATATTCTTATCATCCCTTTACATTGGATCAGAAGAGGATGAATTGGTTTGTTCCATCTGCTTCTCGTCGATCTGTCCTACTAAGCGTCATCCAGGTCGCAGCTCTTCACTCAGCTCTGAGCAAAAATTCCTCACTTCATGTGTATCTACATTTTGACCTCAATCGGTCAACACGTCCAGGACCATCATCTACAGTCCTCCTTCTCCTACCCATCCTGCGAGATTTCCCAGATCGAGTGCATATATCCCTTTTCAGAAGCCCAAAGCTTAGTGGCCTCATCGGGAAACTGGTTCCTCCTCGTTTCAACGAAGGCTGGGGAACATGGCATGCCAAAATCTATGGCGCTGACGATCAAGTTATGATCAGCGGGTGAGTCGGTGCGTCTCTTTCCCTTCGCCATCAGTCACCCGTCTCAATTGTTTCTGTAACCCCAAGTGCAAACCTCAACAAATCTTATTTTACCAACCGGCAAGATCGATATATTCACTTCAAGGCCCAGCCTATTCTGTCAGAATATTGCTTTTCGTTTCTGCGGACAATATCTGCTTTTTCATACAAACTCCTCCCCCCGACAACCTCAACAGATGATTTTAAGCTTTCCTGGGCTGATCCACACACTGATCCTCACAATATTCGGGTATCAGCTGAAAAAGCTTTAACGAAACTTCAGGCATCTTACACTCATCTACCCTCTGAGTGTGAATCCAAGAACCTCAATAAAAACGACGTTCTCGTGGTTCCTGTCATCCAGGCTGGCCAATTTAATGTGCGAGAAGAGGAGCAGTGTCTGTCCTTGCTATTCAGATGCCTCTCGGTACAGCAGCCTTCGGCCACATATAGGCCATTAATAGACCTCACAAGCGGCTATTTTGCATTATGCAAACGGTATCAAGATCTCATCCTTCGATCTGATCTTGACTGCCGCATCGTTGTCGCGAGCCCAAAGGTGATACAGCACCGTGAGATTCCCTCCGCCAAGTGCTCACATATATACCCTTGTCAGGCTAATGGTTTTTATGGGTCCAGAGGCATTTCTGGGAGGATACCTGAAGGTTATACGTTTCTAGAGCAAATGTTCATGAATGCTGTCCTTGCAACCGGGCGGAGTTGGATCACAGATGGTAAAACGCAATCCGGTGCTGGGATCCAGCTTCACGAATGGGAGCGGAATGGTTGGACATATCATGCTAAAGGTAAGCTAGGATTCCTCATGGCTAGCGTTTTCAGTGTAGCTTACGTAGCCGCGGTGTGCAGGTATCTGGCTTTCCCCGAACCCCGACTCAGCGCCTGTCCTTACTCTCTTCGGGTCGACCAACCTGAATTCGCGCTCGTCACATCTGGACACAGAGCTATCGTTCCTCATGATCACTGCTTCTCCTGTCTTGCGAGAGAGGCTGCGAGAAGAGGTGCATGGTCTAAGAGCGTTTACTGTGCCCTGGAGAGGTGCTACGAGGAGAGTTCGGTTGGGAACGCAATTTTTGGTTGGACTTGTTGGAGGGATGTTGTAGTACTAAACCTGTGTTCGCTGTCCGAGATTTGGCCTCCCCTCACATCAGCGAGAAACACCATCCTAATATCAAATCTCAGACCAGAGCCTCCTCAGGGTTGTAGTGGATTTGACCTATCCTCCCCCCTTAGATCAGAAACACCATCCGCCCCAAACACCAAGCTCTTCGACGCCAAAGGACAATTTTTCAGTGTACATCATTTCTAGCCTTTCGACTGCACCGAATCAGGCCACCAAGTCAAGGTCATGTTAATAAGGAGGAGGTAGTCTAGTCTGGTTTGAAACCCACCACAACCACCGTCTCATCAAACTTCGAAGGTTCCAAAAGGAAGGCTCGCCCAGTAATCTGAGCGAGGTGAGAATGTTCCGCTGGAACCACAAATCCCACGAAGGCAGGGACCAGATGGAGAACCCCAAAACTTGGAATCCATCCTATCTAAGCGTCAAATCACCACCGTCTCAGCGAAGAGAGTTCATCTTTCCTCGTGTCCCGTCGTCGGACGTGGAAGAAGATGTGGAAGAAGCTCTGGAAAACTCTGGGCTAATGCATGATCAAGGTGTTTCCGGTATGCCTATCGAGATATCAGTCAGCTAATGCAAGCAGAACCAGGATGGAGACAAAAGGTTGCGGTTAACAGACCTCTAAAGCAGCTATCTTGCCATTCATGAATTGATTCTCCGTCGCAGCTCTTTCCAATCTATCTTTAGTCAACTGCATCGGATTTCTTGAATTATCGATGTCTGCCAAAACCTGTAGAGGAATTAAGGTCCGACAATGTTGTGCCATGTCATCTATTGCTGCGAGATGGTTGACAACCTCGTTACTGCAACTGTCATTGAGATAACGGCCGATAAGGCTAGCATAAAATACCACTCACACACGCAATCCAATTTGCTTTCCCGCGCCTGGTTTGTCTCGGTCTTTGGTGGAGTCGTTGATGACAGATGTGCCGAGGTTATAGAGCGCGTTTGCGAGGCCTAGTAGTTCAAGCTCAATATCACCGTGAGCACCGGAGGGTGGAGGAGACTGTGATGAACGTGGCGAGTCAGGAGCTGGCGGGACGCCATCTGGCGTCGTTACTGACAGTCGAGGAGGCATTGAAGGTCGATTACATAAACAAACACATCCTTGCCTATATATGCGCGCCGTGGTTCAACGCGTTCTGTCCGCCTCTGTTGCTGGTATATGGTCGAAATGGTTTTGCCTTTCTCTCCATGCTAACCCTGGTCCAGTTGATGGGGAAACTATTTCTCAAATTTCCCGCGGTTTGATGGTTCTCGTTGGCATTGGGAAAGGTTCGTATGCATTTGTAAATCACCCTCAACGGCTTTAACTTGTTTGTGTTTTCAAACAGACGATACCACATCCGACGTAATGTCCCTGTCCAAAAAAATGTACGACCCCCCATTGATACCTAACCAATACATTTTCCAGACTGATCCAGTTATTCCATTAGTCTATCTCTCCGCGTCTTTTGTGATGTAGGGGGTTCCATGTGGAAAGCAAGCATAAAGGACATAGATGGGGAGATTTTATGCGTGTCTCAATTCACTCTAATGGCCAATACCACCAAGGCCAAACCGGATTTTCATCATGCAATGGTTAAAACCAGAAATGTTGCACCATTGGCCGTCTTTCTTATAAATCACCCTTTCAGACCGCAGAGTCTTCACGGCAACTGTACGAGTCGTTTTTGGAAACGTTAGGGCGGTTGTATGAACCAGAGAAGATCAAAGGTACGCACCTTTCTTAGGCTTTTATGTTCGACAACACTGTGTGTTAGACGGTAGGTTTGGCGCAATGATGAACGTCAGTCTAACAAATGAGGTATTTTGAGTCTCATAATGCATCCTTCCAACCTGAAATTTTGCTGATGATCTTGCCTTTACCTCGAGGGTCCTGTGACGTTCACTTTGGATTCGCGCCGATTTGAGTATGTTGATCAACGTATCCCACAACGGAGCAGCGTGGAAAATATTCCTCAAGTATCAACTACCGAAGTGGAGAATCAATCGTGATAATGTTGTAGTTTCAATTTGAGGTGGAGATAGTTATTTGATATTTAACGAGTGAAAAAACCTATCGAAGGGGAGTTGACGGAAACAAGGAACGCAGCAACGTCTTCTGAGTGACCACAATAAAAACCGATGTTATCAACTCAAGCGGTGATGGCGAACTGGGGGCTGGTGTTGCCAGAATCCCCGAAAACTGGAAGAGGTTCTTCAGTCAAAGCCACGACGGAGAGAAGGGACAGAAGCTCACGAGTAATGTGGTAGTCATGGCGAGGAGGCACCGACGGCACGGTAACATTGACAAAACCTTCCAAGAGGGAGAAATTGGAGGCCAAAGGCACTTATGAACAAGAGTCAGTGTCCAGCTAACTCCTTTAGAGGATCAAGGACGCATACAAAAGACCCCAGCCTTGTTATTCTGAAGCACGACCAGAGCACGGTTAGAGATGAGGCCCGGCGGACTTGTCGCATTCCTGCATGGCATCGGCAAAAGGTAGGTGACTGCAAGTTCTGGGCTGAACAGGACCTACCAGGTAACAGGCTCCACCGAGCCCACACGCCAAACGTCGTGGTGAGTCGGCGAAGTGATGGGAGGGATCCAAACGTCAAGAGTTGTGCGTGCCTCGAGAGGGCTCGCGAACGCCCATGCAAACATGGACAAGAACACGACCACGAAACTGCTTAATCCGACCATTGGGAAACTTTATGAGGGAGTAATGACGGGAAGGACGCTGGGCGCTGAGGGTTTGAGTTCATAGTGGTTGACTTCCGCGTGTCTTATATGCGTTACACATGGGTGGATACAAAGAAATATGATTGAAATGGATTTCGTTGTCATACCAGCATTTGAAGCGTCAGTGGGCGCTGGCACCATGTGGATCATCCGGACAGTGTTTCTTCCGTATTGCACCACGACGCTGGCATGCGTATATAGTGTCATTGACGAAGGCCCTCCCCAGGCAGTTCCGTCGGAAAATCAAAGAGGTACTGGTGAGTTTGGTCCAGAAGGTGGTCCAACTACGCGGCTCCCCGGTGTTGGTCCAAGCTCGTTGCATGCAGTTTCGGGTGCCGGGTGCCGGGTCCTGCAGTCGTTACATCCGACCTCCCTTCAAATTTTTCATCTTCTCGACTTCCTATTTGTCCTTGTTTGAATTTACAAGCGTTAGACAACAAGTCCAAATAAAGTACATATTTGTATTGCCTGGCCCCTGTCTTCTACCAGCGTGAAAACTGATTGAGGTGTTATCGTTGCCGTGGGGAATTAAAGCTAAAGCTATTCGAGGGGCTTCGACTCAGCATGACCAGCCCATCTTCGACCTACGCCGGCAAAAGAATGCCGACAATGAAATCGGTTGTCAACCTGATATTCGGGTAAGGACACAATACTTCCGATATGCCAGAAGTAGTGTGCTTACTCGATCCGACAAACTACGATGCCGAAGAAATAAAATTATTGGCAAGATACACTCGGACGAATGACTGAATCGAAACGTACACATCCCAAACTACCTTAGTACCCTCTCCTCAAACGTGCATTCTCCTCCTTCAGCCTCGCATTCTCCTCAGCCAGCTCTCTCAAATTCCCAATATACTCGTCCATCACACTCCTCACCTCCTGTCGCCATCCTCGCCCCATACGCACAAGGTCTAGATGCAATCCCGTCATCTCGGCTTTGGTCTCACGCTGGAAGTCGTACATCACGTCACGTATGATTGTGCGCAGGTGGTCAGAGGAGGATATCAAATTGTTCTGCGAGTTAACGTTGGGATGGGCAAACGTCGATTGACGCAACGGCGAGGACGATAAGGTCGATGGGCAAGGGTTCTGCGAAGAAATTTGCAATGCTTGTTTTTCTCCCCTCCCCCTCGCGTCCCCTTTGAAATTTTCGGTATCTTCGCGTCGGTGCGCCTTCCCTCTATTTTGATGATCGCCGCCAAACCCTACTGTCTTCCCTGCGACCTTCCCTTTCCCCTCAGGTGGTTCCCTCCCGCTTCTCTGCCCGGAAGTGATCCATTGGTTGACTTCAGGTGTACCCAACCCCAATACGCTCATCCCAGACCTCTTGTTCTTGCCAACGACAGGTGTACTTGGACCCGCATTCATTCCAACATCCATATCGATATTCTGAACGCCTGGCGACGGAGTCCGACTAGTCACACCCCTCTGTTTTTTCCTTGGGCTGCCGTTGATTCCGTTCGCGCTTCCTTTTCGCTTTACCTGTAGTCCGGAATCGAGAGGTATGTTTGGCTGCTGAGGATGAATCAATCCTTGATGCGATCTCGAGGATCCAGGTCTTGAATGGGATGAGTCGGTTCGTGAGTCGGGTCGAGACCCAGCGCCTGTTTTAAGGGGCTGAGTGGACACAAGCGAGGTCGTGATATTCGTCCTCGCCGAAGCGAATCCTACAAGGTCCCTTCTCGGACCATCGGGACCTTCAAGGGTGGAGCTTCGGGTAGCCAGGATGGGACTCTTCGGAGAGGGCGATACTTGTCCAAGAGTGTCTAGCACGGCTTCTTTTTTCCCTGTGTCCTCATCCGAACTCTTCTCTTTCACACAACTTCCAATATCTCCAGGTGGATCCTTTACAGGAACCAAGACTTCCTTGTTCGGCTTCTCTTTATTCTTTGGCGAAGGGTTGGACTTTCTAGACCCTTCCGAACTTGTCCGCATAACTGCAGCTCCATTTTTGGTCGTCGCGCTAGGTGGTGTTACATTGCGCGTTGTCGTAGTTTTTGGGACAGGCTTTACCACCGATGTAGTGGTAACTGGTTTTCTCGAAGCGGTAGACAAGGGCCGAGAGATAGGATCTGGTTTCGTTGAAGATTTCGCCGCAGCGGCACTAGTGGCTTGAGTACTGGGTTCGGATGTCGCCTTGAATTTTTTCTACTCCGCCACGATGTCAGAAATATTGGTGGTAAATATTAGCAGATAGTACACACTTGAACACACATATTTTCGATTCTGGCTCCAATGTCACTGATAACAATCGTCTTTGGTGGCTTGTCAAGGGCGCGCAGGTCGACTATAAGGAGTTTGCCATTTTCTGTACCGAGATAGAGACCCCCTCCCTCCTGAGAGAAGGCAAGGCAAGTAATTGGGATCTTGATCTGGAGGGTGCGAAAAATACTAAGGCAGGGGGGATAAACAATATCGTACGGGTACGAGATAGACAGTTCACGTACGCCTTCTCCTTTTCCAAGTCTACCAAAAAGACGGTTCCAGCAGAGGTAGCGAAAGCCACGAGGGTTTTACTAAATGGGCTACAAGCAACATACTTAATCTCCCCTGCTGTGCCATCGGTCATCCCGATCGTCTTCATCGGGCCGCTTGGCCGCGTAGTGTCATATACAATCAACTGTCTGCCTACACCCAACAAAAGTCGCGTCCGAAAGTGGGTGTGAAACACACAAGTGTTGATAGTTGCGTTTGGAAGGGGAAGCCCCCTAAGAACGGTGTGCGAACCGTTAGTGAGATTATCAACATGTGCACCACCAGCGGAGGTGGTTGCAAGGAGAGTGCTGTCGTTAGATAAAGCGAGAGATGTGATAGATGATTTGTGCCAAGCCATCGACAGAGTTATCTTCCCTGAGATACAGTCGAAGACTTGCGTTACCCGAGAGTCAGAGAAAACGAGTGTGTCCCCTTTATCTTTCGCAGCGAGATGAGGTATGGTGTTTCCTTTTGTTAGGGAATGGAGATTGTGGAAAGAGTTGGACAATAGGTCATATTTGAGGATATCTGCAGAGGATGCGATGAAGAGAGATGTGTTATCCGGAGACCAGCAGCTCGCCGTAGGTCTGGAAAGCAGAGTTTGGCATGAAGGAACCGAGGAAGGTGCACTTTTAAGCGTGGTTGAGTCAATGAGGGTGAGCGCGTTGACGGTGGTGAGCGCGAGCATTTTGCACGATACCAGTTTCGTTTGGCGGAGTGTTTGAAGATTGAACGCGTCTGTCACGTGAGTGTACCCACCTCATCACGACACCATGCAGAACGGAGAAAGCTCTCGCTCAGTTGAGCAGACGAGTCTCGAATATCGCGTCCGCATAACCAACCACGGGAAAATCCAGGCGTGGGTATCGTTTGCGCTCGACTTTTTGAATGTTTGTGAGCAAATGCTGTTGTCGAGGAAAGTCTCTAATCTGCCAAAGGACGTGGTAGAATAACGGTGATAGACCACTGGTTTTGCACACGCTTCCGGCAACTCAATCTGATTCGACGGAGGAAGCTTCTGAACATCCGGAAACTTCGGCCCAGGGCGCAAACAAGATCCCTTCTACTACCACAATTCCTCGCCTCATTTCAGTTGCCGAAATAGTGAAACGCGAATATCTCAAGAATTTGCGCGCAACTCGTGAAAGCAGGTTGTCAGGATTGCATCAATACAACATGATCGGAGTTTTGGAGGATTTAGGCATAAACCTCCCCACAAAAGGTCCTGCTGAAGACGCGGTGACGAAGGCACTGATGGGGAAAAATCAGTGCGTCGATCTCGCCCAAACTAAAAATAGTCGCTAACTTCGCGCGCTTGCAAAGCCCGAGACAGGATCGAACGCCTTATATGACAATCACTCTTTGCCGAAAAGCGATGGCACATCTAGAAGATGAACGGGTAACGTATGTTTTACCCATGGCTAAAAGGCGCTGCATCCGACAATTGATTCTAGATATCAAATTCCGGAAAGGCGTAGGGTTTCAAGATCAACCAGGGCGAGGGCGAGGAGAAGAGAAAAATCACTATCAACATCCAATGTCAATTAGCATTGCCGTCATATGCCAGGTGATGTTATGTCGACAATCAACTCATGTTGATGGACTCCTTCGCTTCATTCATCATACACGAAAGAACCATCGGTGCGGGAACAAGATGTTAGCACCTCAGATATTTATAACACGGAGACTCGAAGGGAGAATCTGGCGAGCACGGTGCTTTGGTGTCGAAACGAAAAGCCAACTCATTCGGAAGAATCTTTTAGCATCCCCTCCGAATGCGAGAGTTCTCAGTATGTTACGGGTACACTGGGGTTGTTACAACATGAATTGGTACCCACAAATGCTTGTGTCCTTGCTGCACATTTCTGGAATTTAGACCATCGCATTTGAGAGTCAAATTCCCGTTGCACGAAAAAGAAAGGGTAAGCCTGGGCAGAGCACGTGGTAATCGTTGGCGGTCTCTTGTTGACGAGCGGCGCAAGCCGTGGTAAAAAAACAATCGCTTGAACTCTCGAGTCCTAGAGAATATTCCGTGGAGGCTGAGTATTGAATGTTGAAGGATTCACGGGCAATCTCCGGAATGATGTTGAGTTTACTACATCACAAACGTTATCTGAGGTGGAAGTACCATGGACAATTCCAGACCATCTGATATTCATACGGTCCGTGCTTTATGGATTTTAACCTCCTCTGAAGGACTGAACGCAGAACGGCCAAACTCAGTAGACTCTCAAACCATAGCAAGTCGCTCACCGATCTTGTGCATCCACGGCAACGGCGCCTAGTCGCTGAACAACTCGCATACCCGAACTGACCCTCCCAAATATAGTGTGCTTTTTATCCAAGTAAGGGGTAGGCGCGAGAGTCAAAAAAAATTGGGAACCTAATCATGAAATTTATTGTGTGAATGATTCAAAACTGGGAGAGGGATTCCATTTACCATTCGTATTCGGTCCAGAGTTTGCCATCGCGAGTATCCCAGCACCCGTGAATCTCAATTCTGGATGAATTTCGTCCTCGCTAGGGATGCGTTCAGAAACAGGAACGGAACATTGTGAAGACGGAGACGCACAACTTCTGCCCGTAAATGCTCGTCCCACCCCTGCCAGTCCCGGTGGGATCGCCACCTTGTATCATAAAATCCTATGAAATTGTCCGGTCAGCGACGTCGAAGGGTGAATAATGTACCAACAGAAATAATGCGATGAAAAATGACTCCATTGTAATATCCGCGCTTGGCTAGTTCGGCGAAGTTTTGACATGCCTACGTTGGTGAGTTCGATACAGAAGGAAATAAACCGGATTAACAAACCCGAGGGGCATGTTGCCAGTAAAGTTCCAGTTCAATCTCTCCCAAACTTGTCTCGAGCCACACGGATGTCATGCTCGCGGTGTCGATCTAAATGATTAGTCAGCAAGCCCTGCTGCTTGGTTTGCAGAAGCAGGTGCAACACAATTTCATTACAATGGAACAAAAACACATATTAACGACAGCATGACCCTCGAACAGCAGCTCTCCTCTGGCAGAAAAGGAAACGCAGTAATGACCAGAACACAAACATGGAATTGACAACAAAAGCAATCGGAAGCAGACTTGAGAATGTCGATGTACCAAGCAGAAACAGGTGGTAGGCCTGCCAGGTTCAGACTAGACTAGTCACCAAGGTCTACTGCGGGTCCCATGGAAATTTTGATTTTCTTGCTAGCCCTTCCCTGATCGGTCGTTTTTCGTTTAAAAGTACCATTGGGGCAGACACCCTGACTTAGAGGAATCAAGGAAATTGAAAGCTGCGATTCCTCTTGTGTCTGGGATCCGGTTTCACCAGGAAATGTTGCCAATTGGGATTGCATCGAGAAAGGATCGACGAGTGGGTGGGTATTCCTCTTGTTAGAAATGAAGCTGGCTTTCTAGAGACGAATAAACTTGAAAGAAAAATAGAAGATAATTCAGCTCACTTACCAAGTCGGACAGACCCAGCATTCGGTTCTCTACAGTGTGGTCTGGATTGAAATAATCCTTATACGCCGGTGTCCTTTTCGAAGACTTGACAAATACGTATGTCATCTTCTGAAGGTTTTTGCGACGATTTGCTTGTTTGCCTTTCGTTTTTGTTTTACCTTTCGTTGCTCGGGGGCGTGTCTCGAAGAAGCCGTCGTCATCCGTAGTTTGATTTTCAATTGCAATAAAGCCTATCGCGAAAGAGTGATCTCCGTAGCATGCAAACAACCCACACAGATAACTCACCTTCCGCCTCAAGTCGTTTGAAGAGTTGCCGAGAGACCAGGTTTTCACAACCTGCGCATGGTCGCTGTGTGGTGGATGGGAGAAAAATGATGGCTGGACTAACCCATAAGTTTGGAAAAGTCGGAGGCGGTGTTCGGTTCATAGACTTCGGCAACCTTGATAGCTCTCCTATAAGTTCAGAAAGTGAATGAAGTTTTTCTGGGAGGAAGGATTGTTGTATAAAGAATAACTAAGAACCTAAAGAGAGCAAGATCCTTGAATTTGGAAATCATTTGCTGGTATAGATGGACTTCAATCAAATCCCAGTTGACATCAGCGCGAACCCGGCAGTCGAAGCAGATAAATTTTGGTGGAATACGCCTATCTGAGGTCGAGTGATAACTGAAGTGCTGTTAGTAAAAGTGCAGGACATTGCACGGCAAACACTTTGTTATGCGCACCCCATGCACCTGAGAATTAATTCAATATTTAGTTGTCTGGTTGAAATGGTATATCTTGCCATATGTGAAACCAGCGCCCACAACCACCCTCGCAAAACGTGCACTCATCTTCGATCTTGGTATTGATGGTCAGCAAGGGCACTTGTAAAGATCTTTGTCGAATTACCGAGACTTCGCATTCGCATTGAAGTCCGTTGTCAACGTCGCCTTTTGCTTTATTGGGTATTCGGTTAGCTTTCGGAGTAGTTTGGATATCGTCCACCTCCTTAATTTCATTCGGGCCGAATGATTCTATAGGGTCATCGCACGTGGCTACAGGGAGAGTTACTTGCGTCTCCAAATCTGCCCGATAATGTCAAATCAAACTTTAGAATCGGGAATGTTTTTAAAATACCAAGCATTTCACTATCCCCAACATCAGTGACGGATTCTCTACCATCCTCTACCATCTCTTTGAGCATTTGAGTATCGATATTAACCTCACAGTTAGAGATAGGAGCAGAGATCGGCTCTAATGGTCGAGAAGTTTGACCAGCGTCAATTTTGATATTAGCAAATGCGTCCATGACGGCAATGGATGAGGCGCAAGGACTTATGGTCGAGGCAGAAGTAGGCAGGCCCAGTTCTTGCGTCGGACTTATTTGTTGAGTTTGATCAAGATGGGGAGAGTCAACGGACAGCTTCGCGGTCTGTGGAGATGTTTAGCAGCTTCAGACAAAGGCCGAAGATATTAACAAACTTACCAATTCCCCGACACGACTAGGGACTTCTTCGGAGACCCCACCAAAGCAAGTCTCCCCAGCAAAAGGATCAACACCGATACATTCTTTCCCCCCGTGCTTTGGCCTTTTGATATCTGTGGTTAGAGGCAGAGGACCGATAGTCCCATCCTCCCGTCTCAAACCAATAGGCGCGTAGATATCCATCCCGGAATCACCGATGTCAACTTTTCTTTTGTATGTCCCATCTGAGAGCTTAACGTAATCATCGTCATCCTCCCCTTCAGCATCAATGTCGGATTGGGCACCGTCGTTTTCGACACCCCAAACAATAGTTCTCTGCTCCGCGTCTTTCATCTGAATGTCGACTTGCTGAGCACGGAAGGCAGCTTCCTGTGCTGGGGTTAAAGTAGCGACAGGGATTTGCGTACTCTGGGGTCTAGCAGTGGTGCCCATAAAGACGGCGTTGTTATTCTCCGTCGATGACGGAAGGTACGCGGCAACGGAAGCAATACTGATGTTGAGACTGGTGGTTGTGTGCAATGAGAAATCACTGAAATAGTAATTCTATATACTTGCCTGTGGTACCCTGTGTCAACCCTGCCAACGCTCCATTTCTCGGGTGCCTCTCCTACATCGTGGGTCGCTAAAAACCACCTGTCCTTTACCGAATCTCCAGGCTGAAAATGTGGAGGTTCGTAGTCGGCTGGCGTGTTGTCGTTGTAAAAAAGCTTAAACGTGGCGTAGCGTCGTTCTAATATGGAATGAGACGACGGCCGCAATCATAGCAAGTATAGCTATCAGACGAACTAGGTAAGCTGTCCATTTGAGTCGTAGCGTTGATAAGCCTGCGAAGGAGTGCCTGAGAGAGTTTGTTCAGAACGACATCCGACAAAGGGCAAGGGCACCAAACCTTGACGCTCTTCTTCACTTCCCCGAGGGTAGGCGGCAGACCCTTTCTGGCTGCCTCTGCTACCGGATCCAATGTGTTTTGGTCAAATCGCTTTTTTGGAGTGGCTGCTGCACCGTGTTCATCAAAATTCATAACTGGTATAACAGTATCAGTGCCGGGAATGGTGTGGTACTAATATGGCCAAAAAGAGGGTAAGCAAGAGGAAGTGAAAAGAACGGAGTTGATGGCTTACATTGAAGTTGAAAGTGTAAGCCTCCACGATGCTGTTGAGGGTTGAGAGCTATGAGGACACGATTGGGATATGTGTGCTTTCTTACTTACTTGTTGGGATCTTTGTTGTCCTACAAAAAAGCGTCAATTTAGTGCGATGCTGTTAAGCCAGAACGAGAAGGTCCTTACAAGATAAATAGCAAAAATGAAACTGCGAAGGTATCGATTCTTCAACGCATCGAATATGCCATATTCCTGGGGGATGGAATTCTCAGGAAGCTCTTCCCCCACCCGCTAGAGATTAAAATGCATTACCAAGCAATTGAGGAGCTTATCTCCTTCCTCTGTGAAGCCTCGGTTCACCGTCATGACTTTGAATGCGCTAACGTTGCGCCTCAATTTGTGACCAACCGAGGAGCCATCGCCATGCGATGGATGACGGGACAACGCGTCGTCGCTGGAAGATGTAAAATAACCTAGCTGTGTTAACGCACGACTCCAAGTACTCAAGGTTGCTTCGCCTACTTTCATTGAAGTTGTCCACTGGCAGCAAATCTCTGAAGGCGGATTATTTTCAATTAAAAGCTTGAATGCTTAGTGGACGTACCTCAAATACGTGATGCAGCCCAACCCGGCTTTGAGCATAGTTTGCACCGTCGCCAGACTTTGTGAAGCAGTTATGCTCTTCAACGGTAAGAGTCAGTATATAGAGTCACCCGAGAAAAGCTTTGAACAACCTGGGCTTGAACATTGCTGGTATAACTTTGGGCTTGCATGGTCAAAACAGTTCCTACGAATGTGGTGATGCGAAAAACAGCTTTAACTACGTCATAGGTCCGCGGCTTCCTGATTGCTTATTTGGGGTCGATACAGCTCGCATGGATACATCATACGTAGGACAAAAATTCAAGGGAACTGATACGGCGTGGTAGTCAATGATTGCCTTCTGAGACGCATGGTTCGGGTTGCATCCCACGCACGGAATTCAGAGGAATTCAGTCCAAACTGACTCATTAGACAGGCAGAAATGTTAGTTATCTATGAAGTATTTCCCGAGCAAGGATCGAATATTGACTGACTCAGTTCAATGTCCAGTCAAGAGCCTAGTAAAGCTGTTACTCGCAAGTCGAAACCCTCAGTTCGAATGGGCATCTCCGGGGTGTGGAAAGGATTTTTCATGACAGCATCTGAATAGGCTTCGTATACTTTCTGAAGCATCGCTTCGGCTGATGGTTCCACCAAAGAAGTGAGGAGAACGAATTTTGTGCCTTCCCGGGGCTTAGGTTATGATTTCAGCAACGCAGCAGCAAATACCACTGTACCTGTCGCAGTCAACAAAATAGTCATTTTGAAAGACTCTCCCTCAATAACTTGGGCGCCAGAACTGGGTCCGGTGGGAGACAAACGGCTCGTTATCGCGTGTATACCATGCAACGTTCCGGCAAGAACAAGATATTCATTGGCGGTTAGCTGTGCGAGCCCGTCTATCCAGGAATAAGCATTAATCATTCATATCAGCCTTGCGTCATTGGGTAGATGTTCATAGAATGAACCTGAAAGATTACGCTGGTAGACCAGGCCCCCAGCCTTGTTGATTACCTGGAATAATAACGGTTTAGTTTTCGACTAGGTTCATTAACAACGAAATTACCCAAAGGCCAAAGATGGCCATCGAAGGAAAAGTGTCAAGCCATGTGCAAATGGCTGTAAATAATTTGACATCAATCCACATCGATGGATCTGAATGTCAACAACCATCGATAGGCAACTTGGCTTGTACTGTATTGGATGTTCTGACCAGCTTGAACGTAGTAACCAAGTAATTTATCTTCTTTCGTATCATTGCGGATGACTGTGGGGGTCAACAAGTGACCGCCGGGTTAACGTTCAACATTCATACATCGACGCTCAACGCTTTCTTTTTTTGGTTTTCATGGTGCATGTTGATCAACTTGAGTCAACGAAGTTTCCATCTTAGTTTCGCCTCTCGTCTCTTTTTGCCTTCAACCTTTCGGTCACCGAAAATTTTCACCCTCAGGCATTATTCGATGTTGGCGTCAGACTGGGATCGTGTCACCAATGACAAAACTCCACCCTACTCAGTTTTTTCAAAACCAATCCAAAAGTCTCAACACGATGACAGAGATTACCGACTGATACGGTTGGAGAACGATCTCCATGCCATGCTGGTTCATGACCCGACAGCTGACAAGGCAGCAGCCAGCCTTGACGTGGCTGTTGGTCACTTGAATGATCCGGTGAGTACTGCACTTGAGCGCATGGGTCAATAATTGTCTCCCAGAGTGATGTCAGGAAGTTGCCATTACTCTGCGTGTCGTGGAAATGCCGTGACGTGGCACTCGCAAAGTTTTCTTGCTACGAGATCGAATGATCGAGACATGTATATAGAATGATTGGATTGAGTCGTGAACGACGTGCTGGGCCTTTTTCCAGGAGGTCAATCAACTAAAGGCTATGTATAGGACGACATGCCTGGCCTTGCCCATTTCTGTGAACATCTCTCGTTCATGGTAAGTTCACCATTATGGGTTCTTAACTCACTAAGCAAGTATTTGTCTAGGGAACTGAGCAATACCCTCGCGAAAATGAGTACGCCGAGGTAAGTTTCCCCAAATTTGAATCTTAGATGATCCATAACTGTTCATAGTTTCTGGCCAAAAACAATGGTTCATCCAACGCGTTCACTGGCACCTCCAACACCAACTACTTTTTCTCTGTTGCCACTCCGGCCCTCATCCCTTCCCTCTCTCGTTTTGCTTCTTTCTTTCATTCGCCCCTCTTTTCGCCCTCGTGCACTACGCGTGAACTCAATGCAGTCGATTCAGAACACAAGAAGAACTTGCAAGCCGATTTGTGGCGCATCTTTCAACTGAACAAGCACCTTAGCATCAATGGACATCCTTGGACGAAGTTTGGCACCGGGAACAAGGGGAGTTTGTCTCAGGCTGGGAAGGCCTTGAGGGCTGAGATGAAGCTGAATGGCCGCATCGGTCATACTTCTTCGAGGAATAGCAGCCTTGCCCCCTCCCCGATCCCATCTAGGATTGCCTCTCCTGCCCCATCTACGGTGTCAACCAACAGTGAGCAAGAGGAAGACGGAGGTTTTGTCGGCCGTGAAACTCGCCGGCGTTTATTGGAATGGTGGACTAAGGAGTACTGCGCAAGTCGGATGAGGCTATGCGTTATCGGAAAAGGTACCTCATTGCCCTCTATCAAACTTGTAAGATTCAGTGTTGGTCGCAGAACCTTTGGATGAGTTGGCTGGTTTAGTTTCGACTCTGTTTTCTCCGGTCAAAAACCGTGGGAAAGGCCATGCACCTATGATCAACGAACATCCATTTGGACCCAACGAGAGAGAGGTGAGTCTTACGCAATCTTCAGGTTGATCCGAGCCCTCATCGTGTAAAGTCGCTTGTCTCTGTTCACACCATAATGTCGTTTCACGCAGTGGAGATATCATTTCCACTTGCTTATCAGCCTCCTCTTTGGCGTCGTAAACCTGCGAGATTTCTGGCTCACTTCGCGGGCCACGAGGGGCCTGGTTCTCTTCATTCTTATCTGAAGAGCAAAGGCTGGATAACGGCTCTAAGTGCCGGCCCTCAGAATCTTGGCAGGGGCTTCGCTATGTTTAAAATGACAATTCATCTAACGGATGACGGCTTCCGTGCGTCTCATATTTTGCTTGATCTTTGTCAAAGTTAATCATGCAGACTCGCAGAAAACTATCGCCTCGCTATGTTAGCTGCATTCAAATACCTATCTCTCCTCCGTTCCTCTGCCTTTCCGGCATGGTATCAGAAAGAGAACGTAGCACTCGCCACAATGCGCTTTCGCTTCACCGAGAAACGCATGCCAGAGGACTATGCTGTCTGGGTGGCAGAGCAAATGCTGTGGTCCGTGCCACCAGAATTGCTTATCAGTGCACCTCAGCTAGTATGGGAATGGGATGAAGATGGTACAGAAGGCCTTGGGGAAAAGGAGGTACGGGATGTGCTTGATGGTTTAAGGGTGGACAGAGGGAGGGCGGTGCTTATGGCCAGAGCTGAGGAGCATGATAAACTTTCTCAGAGTTCGACACCTTGGGAGACCGAACCGTGGTATGGCACCAAATATAAAGTGGAGAGATTCGATGAGGATTTTTTGAAACAGGTCAGTGATTTATAGTTTTGATAGAGATTTGTGGATCGAAAGGATTTGCGATGTAGGCTCAAGGCCCTAACGACATCCCCGAACTGTTCTTACCAGGACCTAACGAGTTCATCGCAACCAATTTAGACGTAGATAAACGAGAGGTTGCCGAGGTTAGTTATGGTCCATTGTCTCGGCGTCAATAACCACTTGACATATTTTCTTCTCTTCAGCCACTCAAGCGTCCTTTCCTTATACGCGAAACCCCCCTTTCTACCCTTTGGCACAAGAAAGATGACAGATTTTGGGTCCCTAAAGCAGTAGTCAAAATTCAAATCCATACGTACGTCTTGTAACTCATCGCGCGTGGATAAGTTCTCACAACTCACCTCGATACAGCCCTCTGGCATCCGATTCTCCGCGTAGCAGTGTCATGATAAGGTAACCATCCAGACTGCTTTTCTTGTAATGGGTGCAGGTGTTAAGACATTCATCTTCAGACTTTTCCACGATCTTGTGAATGACTCTTTGACCGAGTTTGCGTATGCCGCCGAGTTGGCAGGACTCTCTTACTGGCTTCTCGCAGACGAGCGTGGCTTATCGATAGGGCTGTCGGGATACAATGACAAGATGGCGGTTCTCACTCGGGATGTGGTGCAGAGGCTGAAGGATCTTGTCATCAATCCGGAGAGGTTGGAAGTGATGAAGGAACAGGTTTGTTGCTGAACTATACCGCTCTTTGTCGTATTCGCGCTTATTAAACTACAGCTCAAAAAAGATTGGGAGAATTTCTTTCTCGGGAAGCCCTACACTATCTCCAATTATCATGGCCGTTATATGCTCACGGAAAGGCAGTGGACGATGGAGGAAACTCTTCCTGAGGTACCTTGTGAGTTCTTGATGTTTTGTCTATTTGGCCGAATCTCAAATGATAAGAACAGCGGTGACGGCTGACGAACTCCAGAAGTATGCGGGGGCCATGCTATCAAAGGTCCACATATCTATGCTAGTTGCGGGTAATATAAACAAGGAGGTGAGTGCTGCCCCCCTGGTTCCACCATTAGGCAAAGAGCTGAACCTCCAATAATCTCAGAGTGCTATTAGTATGGCTGAAATGGTTGAAGGAATTCTCAACTCTTCTCCCTTACCATCTCCAATATTTGACCGAGCCCTTATCCTTCCGGAAGGTGGCACACACTTTTTTAATCTCCTGCTTACATTTATGATTCTGCTACTCAGGATCCAACTTTGTTTGGGCTACACAAATGCCCAATCCAGCGGAGCCTAATTCCGCCCTGACATATTACATGCACATCGGACAACGAACAGACCCATATGTCCGCGTTACTTGCGCTCTTCTCGAGCAAATTCTTTCGGAGCCAGCCTTCAACATCCTGCGCACTAAAGAGCAATTGGGTTATGTCGTTTCATCCTCTACCTTGACATTGGCCGGTTGCGGGGATGGTGGGATACGGATTTCAGTTCAAAGTGAAAGAGATCCCGAATTCCTGGAAGAGAGGGTAGAGGCATTCCTGGACTCAATGAAGACGGTGATCGAGGTGATGAACCCACAAGAATTTGAAGAACAAAAATTTGGGCTAGAACGGAAGTGGAAGGAAGAACCGAAGCGTCTAAGCGAAGAGGCTAGCAGATATTGGTCGCAAATTGACATGGGATACCTGGACTTTTATAGACGTACATGGGAAATATCTGTAAATGTTTCTTCGACACTGATCGTTTTTTTTTCTTCACAGGAGAACAAGACGCCGAGTTACTCAAACATATCAATAAGCAAGATATATTGTCGCTTTTCTTAGCGCGAATCCACCCGTCATCTTCTACGCGATCTAAACTTTCCGTGCATGTTCGTTCTCAAATGCCTCCACCGCCGAAAATGAGCGTCGCAGCTGTGGAAGCATTTGAACAATTATTAGGGAGCCCTGAGCTCAAGGGCGGCTGGAAAGAGTTTGGAGGTGATGGTGCACCTCTTGTTACCGAGTTTACAAAATATTGGAAAGATCAAGATGTCGACTCCGAGATTCTAGCGGCCATCCCCGATCTTGTGATGAAATATCCTATGGAGTGCAAGACGGTGCCTAAAGAAGGGGTGACTCGTATAGAGGATGTGAAGGCATTTAAACAGTCGCTGAAGGTCTCGGAGGAGGCTAAGCCGTTAGTAGAGTGGGGAGATATGCCGTTGTCTAGGTATTGAATTCGCTTTGACCACTTACAACGATTGATTGTAGATATCGCAACCTGTGAAACTGGTGCGCTGGCTATAAACTTATTGAAAATAATGAGATCTTTTCCGAGACCTGACATAGTGGGGAATACACCAAAATATCGCAATGAGGTTTGCAAGGACGAGTGTAAGAAAAAGTGCACAACAGAAATGGAAATACAGGATCTAAAAGAGAGAATGGACAATTAAGCGTATGCATGAGCCAAGCAAAACAAAGGTGACAGCAGCGTCAGCACACACTACTTCTTCTTTGCTTCTTTGGAAGGTCTACCGTTCTGCTGCACCGGAGGGGGTGGCATAGTATCTTTCGGACGACGGAACAACAAAACGTGAGGTTCTGGTGCTGTTGGCGTAGAGAGTGAGTCTATTATGATTGTTGGGGAGGAACGGATAAATTCACCATGCACTTCATAATGTTCCCAACCCACACTCTGCGTGATCCCGATAGCTCTCCATTCCCGCTCAGATAGAAGGCGAAGAGTCCCAGAATCATCAGGACTGAACAGATGTTTAGGAATAATTTTCAGGAAGGGCTTGGGGAGAATAACATGACGATATTCGTATTCATCGTCAGCGTAACGATCTGAGTAATGAATCCTGGGAGTGTTCAACATGGCATCAATAGAAACAATGAAACAGGGATAACTTTTCTATGAGATTTTCGATGTCTTTTGCCGTTACAGGAGCGTTTTTCTTGGATGCGTTCTTTGCCATGTTTAAGGGTGAATCCTCACGTGACACATGACCGGTCATGCATGACCATTGATAGGCGCGTCTTGTCACGCGTGACGCATCACCTTCCATCCCAGTTATGGACGACCTCGATGAATTTGCAGGAGAATATGAGCATGGTGTAGGGGATCTTAACCATGACTATGTCAAACATAGTCGGGATCAATATCCTGGTTATGGCATCCATAACTCCTACCCCGACCACCTCTCGGACGAAATAAGTGGGTACCTGTCCCTGTGGTTCTTTTGAGGCGTTCAAAATGTTCCTTATTTCTCAGTGTATTCATCTCCATCCCCTTCCGAACGTCGCGTCGCATTTGGGATATGTTCTTACTCAAACCACTCGCTAAACCATTCCAACTATGAGGAGATAACTCAATTCGAAGAAAATAACCATCATGATTCGCAGGGGTATTACTCGTCTCCTATAGATAGCAGGGAATTCTCCCCAGATATGCCACATTTCAATCTCAGTGTCCACCAATACCCCAACCAAGGTCAATCCGTAATAAATATCTCACCCAAGATTCACTTCTCTATAACAACACCCCTCATCAGAACGACCATTTTCGTTTCGGCAATATCTTCACCCAACACGACAAAACAATATACAGGTCTCCGCTCAAATGCACTCACTCCCAGAAGGCCCTAGAAATGAATATCAGGCTCCTCAGCCTAACTCAATCCCCCCTCGAATCTCAACTCCACGAAATTCCCACAGGACACGCTTACGGCCTGTTTCTGAGCTTCGTACGTGACCAATTTTATAAACGGCAGATAATTTAACTGAATTATTTAAGCCGATATGTATCGGGGTATATTTAAATTTGGAGTTTTCAACGCCATTCAATCTGCGTGTTTTGATACTGTGAGTTACATTCCCAGATGCCCCTCGAGAGCCCCAGCTTATATTTCGTCTAGGTTGTACATTCAGATGAGAACTTGGTATGATCGTTATTTTATCAATTCTATGGCTGATGTTTCAGTAGGTCATTAGCGGTTCGTAGCGCCATGGTTTGCGTCTACCACTTCTTAACTTCGCCACAGCTCCTACTGGGAGTGGAAAAACCGTTTTATTCGAATTAGCGATGATTCGTATGCTTTTGAGAGCATCGAATACACGTCAGTCCGCAAAGTGCGTTTACATGGCGCCAACGAAGGTATGATGCCTCCTGTAGGGAATCTTTGATCTCACTATCATCTTAGGCATTGTGTTCGGAGAGATACAGAGACTGGGCAGCTAAATTTGATGGTCTCGGTATCAAGTGTGAGTCACACTTCCATTCCACGGAACCTCATTGTTTGATCTGAAGCAGGTTGCGAATTGACGGGCGACACCGTCCAGTTCGGGAGGAGTGCTTGGGGTGAAGCACAGCATGCCAGCGTTATGTAGGTTTATATGTTCCCATTCTGATCTATAATAATTTGGTTTGTCCAACTGTAGAATTACTACAGTGCGAGCACAGTCCTTTTCATCTTTCACTTACCTGATCCACAACGGCAAGGGGGAAAAGTGGGACAGCCTTACAAGGAACTGGTACGCCCTATCCCCAGGATAAAGAGATACGCAGGCGTTTAATTCACACGGATAGGCGTGAACATCACCAGATCCTTGCCCAAATCCAGCTTGTCCTTGTTGACGAGGTATTTCCGTTTCGAAAATTTGAACCAATCTTTCAATCGAGAACACCATCACAGGTTCATATTTTAAATGACGTTCGCGGAAGTACTTTAGAAGTAGTCATATCCCGGATGAAATTGCGTGGCTCGGCCGTGCGCTTCGCGTTAGTATCGGCAACGGCGCCTAACATCGACGACATAGCAAATTGGATTGGTGGTGTCAATGATAATGGCCCTGCAACAATATTCCAGGTGCAGTATATGTCCACATCTCTGGGGCACATTTAACAACCTATGTGAATAGTTTGGCGAAGAATTTCGACCGTGCAGACTGACAAAGTTTGTTTATGGCTTCAAGCGTTCAAAGCACGAGAATGATTTCGTATTCACCCGCAATTTGGACTACCGTATTTTCGCTTCGCTGGTAAAACATTCGACAAGTAAACCGATCCTAGTATTTGTCTCAACTCGTAAAGGTAAGGAATGCCACTTTGCTACTCTCACGCTAAGACCCAAGTTTTCCTTCAGGCACGTTTGCCACTGCAGAACAGCTCATAAAGGAATACGAGGAAGCGTTGAGCAAAAGAGAGTCGCTACCTTGGACTCGACCTCCAAAGTTGCGATATTCTTTTACACCAACCATAAAAATAGCTCATATATTACCGCAGGATTGATGTTCCTTTTTACGACAAGAGATTGGGAGGTAAGTTTCATCGCAGGAGTTGAAATATGTATGGTACTTTATTGAATGGGCAATATAGATCTGGCTGCTTCGGGGGTGGGCGTTCATCATGCAGGCTTGACTACGGATGACAGGCGTGCAGTAGAAGATCTCTACTTGAAGGGAATATTGCGAGTTGTGGTCGCTACTTCCGTGCGTCCTTGTTGGGCACTTGCTTGACAAATTCATTAACCTGGCAACCCAGACCTTGGCCGTTGGCGTTAATCTGCGTATGCTGGTTTACATGTGCGCATTCTCATACTCAGAATTCTACATTTTTTTCAGCGGCGCATACTGTCGTGATCAAAGGTGTTCACACATTCCAGAGTGGCGTGTCGGTTGAGTATTCCGACCTTGAGGTGATGCAAATGTTGGGTCGAGCGGTAAGCCGGAGAATTTTTCGTGAAATCAATTCGTTCTACAAAATGCTTGCGGATCTAGGGTCGTCCCCAGTTCGGTTAGTCCCTTCCCCCCAGCACCGCAATTTCTAAAGGTTTAATACGAAAAAGACAAAGAGGGCATGGCGATTATTCTTTGCGAATCACAACTTGAAAACAAGTACAAGTCGTTAGTTCAAGGGACGACGGTCATCGAAAGTTGCCTCCACCGTAACCTTTCGGAGCACCTCAATTCTGAGATTGGTCTTGGCACCATTACGAATATCGACTCCGCTAAGAAGTGGTTGCGTAATTCATTTCTCTTTCAGAGGCTTAGAAAGAATCCAAAACACTATGCCCTCGGAAAAGATGATTGTCAAACATGGGAGGAAAGGATAGACGATTTGGTGACGGAAAATATTGCAAAGCTGCAAGAGACGGAACTAGTAGTTTACACGGACAATGATCATATGGCCCTCAAGTCAACGGAGTATGGAGACATCATGAGCAAGGTATTCGCGTGAGATCTCTCCTGCTCTTTATCCTGACTATCCCTTTCTAGTTCTACATCCGGCAATCAACCGTTTGTATTTCTAAACTTGTGACAATGGCGTCTTCTGATTCCCCTTTGACTAGATGGGCTTAATACTTTCTTTACCAGCCCGAGCTAGCATGCGGGAAATTGTCTGGATAAGCTACGAATATTCATTCTGTTCCGCACACTCATTCTCTATTTCCAGCTGGAAATGATTTCTTTCACCGAAGAGTCGGTCTTTCCGCAAATTTGATTTCTCTCTGCTGAACTGACGATTTCATAGACTTGCAGAAACGAAACTTCGAAGCACTGAGAGACAGGTACATGAGTGTTCTTGTCTAGAACTCACACTCTAACGGGAAACAGGTTTATAACAATCTCCGAATGCACAATGACATTCGGTTTGAAGTAAAAAAAGTCGCAAATACCTCCGATAAAGTATTTCTTATAATCCAGGTAAGAAATTTCAGTCTGATAGTCTCGTTATCTGATTCTACGTTATCAAGGCCGTGCTGGGAGGCATATCGTTGAATTCGCCAGAATACAGAACCGCGGATAGCCAGCCTCAGCTAGATGCATTTAATGTCTTCCGCCATTTGTCAAGAATCGTCAGAGGTCGGTTATGGCGATTATCACACTTCTACGACATTTATTTTGCGTCTCTTAGCCACAGTGGAAGTGGCAATTGTCAGAAGACTTGGGACTCATATGAAGCATGGCTTGGAGTTGTGGGCCTGACTTGATTTCTATTTCTTTTCCTCCACTGACGGTCGGGAAAGACTTCGATGTTTCGCTGCAAAGGCATGGGAGGATCGACCGGTCGTCCTTCGTCAGATCGAACAGATTGGCGAAAAATCGTAGGCATCGAATTAATTAATTTTGCGTGAGACCCGCTCATCGATTTTCTCGTAGAGTCAAGGTTGTGTGGATTGGCAGACCCTAAAATTACATGCTACTCGCTGATTTCCTTCCTAGGTTCTCGCCGAACATGGGGTAACGTCGATAGCGTTGTTGCGCCAGCAGGACCCGCTGAGAATCGATGTGGTGAGTGAATCACGCCGCTCATATTTTCGATAATCGTTGCATTGCCCTATTCTGCACAGCTTTTGAATCGTCGTCCGCCGTTTGGCTTTGAGGTCATAGCCGCTGCACGAGAACTCCCCCAATATCTCTTGGAAATAACGGAAGTGGAAAGCCAGTCAAGTGATGGAGAAAATCCGGTTGAACTTATAATATCAATCAAGTGTGGTCTGATGATAGAAGAAACCCCAGCTTCGAAACAGTCGAAACAAAAGAGTCGTGGCCTGAACGTAACCTCAGTGCTGACCATTACGTCGGATATGGAATTCGTTGACTTCCGCCGCATTCAGTACGCGTTGCATTGGGTGTTATCCGATTTGACCGCTTTCCTCACACTCTGCAGAACGAAAGCTCTTAAAATTCCGAAGGTTTTTGAAGTTACTGCGCAGCTCACAAAACCAAGCCAGTCCATCTGTGTTTACGTTGCATCGGTGAGCCAATACTCAACCTACCTGTTCTTGCACTCATTCGTTGCAGGAATCCATCGCTGGTGTCACCGTCACTGATGTATACAAGCCCAAATTTGACGCTAAGAAATACCCTAAGATTGACACTCGTCCAAGAAACGCAATGGTGAGTTTCACCAAAATTTTCTTTATTCCGCTAGACCTGTCCCTGTAGGATATGGACCTTGAAGGACTTGAAGACATTCCCGACCTCTGGAACATAGATATTGACGAACTTGAGCAAGAAAACATACAAATCAAGGATTTGACAAAATTTCAAGGTAAGAGTGCTCGTCAACACCTAGATTATCAGACACGCTGATAATCTACCGAAAGCGGAAAAGAAATTACCCCGAACCTCCCATCAATCTCGGTCATCTCTGGAATATGCACCGCCTACCATACCAAAGGTTCTGGATCGCGTGCCCACCAACACTAAGAAATTGCCGAATGGCAATTACGAGTGCGGTTTTCCCCTGCCACTGTGATTCTCTGACCATTGCTGCTTTAGATGCAACCATCATTGCAAAGACAAGACAAAATGCCGACATCCCTGGTAAATCGTTGGTTTTGAATGCAGACGGACTGAAAGACATTTTCGTAGTTGTCGAAATGGTACTCCGGATTTGAGAAAGCAGGGTGTTCCCTACAGGAAATCATCCAAACCCAAGGTTATTCAAAGAGACGATATTGGATCGAAACCAAAGAGCAGCAAAACCCGGATCGACCGCAAATTCCAGGATCTAGAATCTCTTCACGAGCGTACGAATGTTACAAAAAATCTAAAACTTCCAGATGGTCGAAGGCTGAAGCTCAGCGCCAACGGCAAATCCAAAATCAAACAGAAGGCAGTTCCCAATTTTGACGTCGAACTCGCGGACATCAACAACGACGATGTTCAAATCTTGGGTTCTTTTGGCAACTGTAGAGACGACGACGACCTTCCAGAGCCATCTGAACTGCTGAAGCCGCTCAAACGGGCGCCATCCTCTGAGACCAACTACTCTGATTCGGATATTGACATGATCATCCGCGATATGCCCCTCGAAGAACCTGATTCGGAACATGGTGTCCTTCACGCTGCTTCTGAAACATCAGTCAAAACTAGCCAAGCTCTAGGCTCCAGCGAAATGTTTCAATTTTCTGTACTCTCCCCCCCATCTATATCCTTGAAAAGAGGCCAAGAAACACCGAATGTTGCCCATCGAGCCAAGCGTACAAGACTGGGCGAAGTGGAGGACCCTCATTGCGCCAATCCAGTCAATGCCATTTACATTTTCGGTCGAGACCAACTATCTCATGTTTTTGTTCGAACAGAGACCTATATCACTAGTTGAGAAGATAACGCCCTTGTTTCTTCCTGGATCCTTTGGCGACGAAGATTCTGAAAAGAACTACATGCAAACTCCTGGCCGGACATGGCACAAGTCTGGCGAAACCAAATCTCTCTCTGAAAGCTCCACCTTGTCGACCATACCAACTCTCGCGAAGTCAACCCAAAAACCGGACGCAAAAGCCCCCCTCACTGATTGCTTAACCCAAGACCACCCTTCCTCGCTCGATTCGCCCAAAGCTAAGGAGAACTCAGTAACTTACGATGACGACTGGGCGGATATCGAAGCATGGTTGTATAGCGGGGCGGTCAGGATTGTCCCTGACGGAGAATTGTGATGTCACTGTGTTGCCAAGGTGTATTTGCACTACTGTAGTGTTCTGAACTAGGTACATTGAAGAAACTGAATGTTCTACGTGTTTGATTACGGGTTGATAAAGATCCGCAAAGATTCTCTAAACCTCTCATCCCAAGCAACATTCTGCTCTGGGCGGAGGATTGTCCAGCCGTCCAGATCACTACGCCACTTCTTTTCTTTCTTCATCCTCTCCGCACGTAATTCAACCTCGGTGAGAGGTGGGTATGCTTTCTCCTCTTTGGTCATTTCCCGTTGTCCGCGTGCTATTGCACGAGCAGTTTCAAGCTTAGCAGGGAGAGCGTCGTAGTATTGCTTCCGGGCCTTTTCGATGTCGGCAGGGGTTGAGGAGAATGATTTTTTATAGTACGACTCTGCCTTTCGGTCAAAATCGATGTCTGTTGAGTAGGCGTTCATGACCAAGGATGGGTCGTGAGACGTGGCAGGTGGCTCGAAAGGCCGGGACTCCTGGTTGATAAGTCTGTAGGCCGCCTCAGCGCCAGCGCGGAACTTGTGTCGCTGGTTGAAGAAGTCCCAGATCATGAAAGGAATTTGCGTGAACCCAATGAAATTTGTGAAGGGGACGAGGAGTAGGGGAGGGAGTGGGGGGATAAAAAAGGGCGGTGGGTCAACCGAATATGAAGACGGGGGCGACCGCTCGAGGGAAGGTGCCATAGAGGTGTGTGACTGAGAGATGGTTCGGAGAGGTGAATAGACGGGTGAATTTGTCGGGGTGGGTAAACGGGACGAATATGAGGGCTGTTCTCCGTCGGCGAGGTACAAGTCCCCGGCATCAGGTTCGTCAGGTTCGTCAAAACGACCATCAGACTCCAGCTCGCGAGCCAAGAGCTCGTCTGTGTCGACCCTCTCGAGCCCATCCGTCCAGCCGCGCTTCAAACCTGCCATGAATTCCTTGAATGTGTGGCGGCCGACGATCACGATCCCTCCGTCAAGCTCGTGCTTGCGCGTCTCCTCGGGTGATTTGACCGTCGGGATGCGCATGGGGAGGACAGGCGATGTGTCAAGCCCGAGTGAGATACGCCGACGCGATTTGGTATCTTCTGCGATACGGTTGGCGAGCTCACCGTGTCTTCGTCCATTGATCATCTCATAGTCGATCGCAGCTGCCACAAAGATAGGCTAGTCAAAAATAGTATTTGACATAGTTTTTTTTCTCTCTTTTCTCTTGAATGATATGGCTAGTAGGGACAGACCTTGACGTACTTGCGAAAGTACCTCATGCTCCGGTCATGATCTTCATCTCCAGGCCATTTACATCCATAGACGGTGACCTTCCGTGGCCAGCCCATATGGTCAATGGGTTCGTCTGCAAGATGCTTAATGCGGTCGACATACTCGCGACGGATGCGTTTGCAATGGTACCGGTCGTAAGCATAAAAACCCCAGATGGAGGATGTGACGGTGAGGAAGATGAGCCAGTTTCGGGAAGGCAGCCTTGGACGCTTGCCGGAGAGCCAAGAAGATGGGAGGCCAGTGTACTCTAGGGCGGCGCGTAGGCCTGATTTAGGTGGTTTAGGTGGAGGGTCTGGAGGCCGTGCAGGAGGATCTCCTAGATTGGACGCAACCATACAAGCTGGTGGGGGCAAGGAAAAGCTTGGCACCGAAACCTTCGACTCCGCAAAAAAAAAAAAAAAGCAAAAGAAAAAAGCACAACACTATATAGCATACGTAGAATAATTTGAGAATCATTCCTCTCTCTCGGTAGCCTTCTCCAACTGTTGGCGTTTTCGTGAGCCACCCCTAGAACAACAATTAAGGAACCGCAAAAAAGACCAAGAGGCACATAAACGTACCCCGTTGTATCCAAACCCCTCTTCTTACCCGTCTTCGCCTCGTCAAAGAACTCATCGAGCCCGAAAACATCCGTAGTATCTTTCTCAAATTGGACAGGCCCTTCCCTAACCTCCTGCATAGCTGCACCTTCAAAGCCGATCTGTACCTGACCCAAACCAAACCGATCATTGCCCAAAGCTTTCCCGATCCCCTGGTCCGTTCCACCACCAAAGGCCTCATCATTTCCTTCCGTAATGTTTCCCCGCGCCTTGTATATTGCGGCAACCGCTGACGCACCTTGGAACAGTGGTCGGTCGTACAAGTTGTAAGACTCATCATCAGCAAAGCCACCAGGTAGCGACTCTTGGTTGAACAGCCGCGAGTCGAGCATGGCCTCCTTTGATAGCGTCGGCTTCGCAAGACCCAAAGCAATCTTTTCCGAGATGTCTCTGTTCTGCTGCCGTGCCAGCTGTTTCGCGCGCTGCTCTTGGCCCATGTTACTCATCCGCATCTCGCGCTCGCGCTCGCGTCGCTTATCCTGCCGCATCTGGTCACGAATTTTGCGTGCTTCCTCATCCTCTTCGCTACCCTCAGACTCCGATCCGCCGCTGTCACTCCCGTATTCTGCGAGAGATGACTTCAAAGCGGCCTGGCTTTCCGCCGTTGGTTTTGGTGCGATCCCGGAACGCTCCTCACGTGCACGCTGGGCGAGCATGCGCAAGTTCTCCTCTTTAGAAGCCTTTTCCTTTTGAGCTAATTTTTGTTGCATTAGTGCACGCTGGCGGACCTCCTCGCGTGCATGTCGGTCTGCGATGAACAGGGCTTCGGAAAATTTGGCAAAATTGTCGTTTATGTGAATCTGGAGCAGAAATATTGGATATGACGAGATAGTAAAAGAACGGGAACCACTCACGTCCTGAAGGCCACGACCATCCGCTGCAAGACGCTTGTCGAGTGGGATTGTGAAACCTTTGTTGTTTTTCCAGTTTGATATACAAGGTGGGATCATCCACTCCTTCTGTTCAGCAGCGGTTGCTTTCCGTGGGGGACTGCGGAGAACGGGAGGTGGTGGACTGGGCGGACCTCTTGGGATTTTCTTGTGCTTGAAGCGGGGTGGTTCAAGGGGGTCCTCGACAACTTCTGTCATCTTGATGATCCGTTGTTTTAAACCAGCCTCGCCGTTCTGCTGTCCGGGGGTGTATCGTATGAAGGACGTCTTACCCTGGCTGTCTGGGACATTTTTGGGTTGGGCTGCTTTGATTTTTCCGTTTACGAGCTTTTCGAGAGCAGCACGGGTTTTATCCGCAGTGGCCTGAACCTCCTCCTCCGAGGGACGGTCCATAGAGCGCTGAGAGTCGTCCAGGTCTCTACGGTGGGAAAGAGGGACAAGGTCCTTGAATTGAGATTGAATGATTTTGTCGGAACGTTGGCCCTGATGGGCGATGGCATCATAGCGAACATTACCCTCACCATCGACTTGGAGAGCGAGTGTGTTTCCGGAAGAAGCCTGCGAATATAATATTGAGCGTGCTAATTACCAGCAATAAAAACCCTCACCTTCTTCTTGCCCATGTCTAATGGGTATTGTGCGACATGACATTCGGGGTATGCACCGCCATCTCCTGAATGATTGTGAGCCAGAGACTGAACGAATAACTCTGAGAACGCACCAAAGTCGTCTGGAGTTTCCGGTTTCCACCCTCGACGTTGCCCGTAGGGTGGAACGGTGGTGCGGGCAGGGCGGGTGCTCGTCGATGGACCTTCTTCCTGGAAGTCCTGGTCCTCGTCGGATACGGCCGGGGCATAGACAGGTTGTGGTAGTATGCTGTGTGCGACGTCAGAAACAGACGACGGTTTGATGGAAAGAACATACGCAGCCAACATATCGTCGTCTTAGGTCGGGGTTTGATTGTTGTTGTTTGTCTGTGGCTTCGCACCTCTCAACCCTCAGGACGGTGCGGTGGCGAGCTTCAGTCGATATTCAAGCGTTAGATGGCCTGGAAATCATCGCAGTACCCCTGGAATGCTCGAAATGAGTGTGTAAATGGAGATAATGATAAATTGTACTTTATTACGATATGACTCGCAACGGTTGTCGGCTCTCGAGTTTGATTCCGTCCTTCCACTTCAGGACGCGTCGCGTTATCGCTTGTCCACACTCACCGTGTGCCGCGACCAACGCTTCAAGCCACGTACTCCCGCTTTGTGCTCATATTCCTTTCGTTTTGTCGCCTCGCTTTCCTTTGACGACGCCAGTCTTGCCACCCTACGCCAGCGGTCCTTGATCGTGGCTTCCACCTCGCAACCAACTTGAAATCTACGACCAACCTGTAACACGATTTCTAATATCATCACCGTCTCTCACGCTGTACATAGAACCTAATTCATGCCGAGTTCCTACACTTCCCGCCATTCTCGTACACTCAGCCCACCACTCTCCGCTTCATCTCAGGCTTTCACGATCGGCGCCCAGCCAAAGCCCAACATCGTAACACGCCTTGCCATCGAGGGGAAAGCAAGGCACGGTCAGGATGGTGCTTCCATAAAGATGTATCTCAAGGTCTGTCACATACCACCTATCACACCCTGTGGTGGTTTCTTGATGGCGTATCCAGATCTCCTTGTCATTGGAGAACGTTAGTCCAGGAACGACTCTTCCGCTATTCCCTGGTAAGCATCTTTGAAAATCCTTAAGCCACAAGACTGTGCTGTTGTCATTACGACAGACGTTTCATCCATATATGATTCAAACATGATCGACAGGGATAACTCATTTTACTTCTTTTGCCAGAGGAGAATATTAAAATATTAAAATCTCAAGTCCACCCTATCGACAACAACTCGGTTCCCTACAATTTTTCTTCCACTACTTGCCCTCTTTTGCACAATGCTGCGCGAGCGCTATCTCTCCCTGCCCGATCCTCGTTGTCGTATCTATCCAATTTTGGTTTATCATCTACGTCTGTCTCTTCCGCCGGATCATCAATCCGTCAGCCCGCATCAAACGGAGCCAATCCCCCTCCCTTGGACGACAAATACACGGGTCACATACTAGTTAGTGGCTACAACGTGTCATATGTTCTTCCCAAGGAGTTCCCGCGACCCAAGGGTCAGTCCCTTACGGAGAACGATGAGGAAGGTTCAATCCATAACTCCCAAATTACACCACACAAAAATCGACGTTCCTCACTCGGTGACAGAAATGTGATTCAATTTATGGCCGCCATTGATATGTGGGTTCCCTACATCTCCAAGCCTCCGCGGGCCCCATATTTGGTGCGTAGCATTTTTATTAATCAAAAATTTGCCCCACTTTTTTTCTCCCTTTTTTTTTCACTTTCAAACGGGGTTAGTTTGCTGATACCCCTCATTAGCTCTCCATTCCCATCCCACGTTGCCTTTCTAATACCGTAAAACTTCGAATATTCTCACCGACCGCTACATCTGCCTCACTTGCCTCACTTTCTTCGGCAGAAGATGACGCGGGTGTCTGGGATCTCACTTCCGACCCACATGTTACTCGCAGCGCCTCCACCCGGGTTTCGCGGACAAATTCCTACTGCCAACTTGCTGATGACGAATCCTCTGACTCATCCGTTACTGGCTTTTCTAATGGGTGCGGTATTCAGGGGACGTTTCCCAGCGCGGAGCGAGTCCGCGTCCGCTGGGCCACTCCCTTGAAAACAATAAATATACCTGACGGAGGGGATAACCGACGAAGGGTTGGCGTCAGAGAAGCGAAAGGCGAGATTACATGTGCAGTCCTTGGAAAGGGGAAAGATAAAACTACTGGCGCCGAAGGTGTCGTAATGAACATTCAATACAAGGGAACTTGCAAAGGAGTCTGGTTCCCCGGCGTCGCGACCTTACTTGGAATGGATATTGGGCTAGAATCTAAAGGATCTGATGTCACATGGGCCAATGAGTCGGAGAAAGGATGGTCTGTAGACGGGGGCGTTGGTTACACTGGGCATGACATGATTATGCCCCCCGACCCGGGTCAGCCTCCAACTGATCCCCCCCCTCAGCTTTTCGTCTTACCAGCATCACCTGGTCCTTCGGATCGCTCTCGCTATAGTTCGACATCTTCTTCATCTTCCCTCTTGCGCGCTCCGCTCCCCGCCGACAATGTTCCAGATTACTCGTTCGAAGGGTCGGCCACATCAACACCGTCTGGCACAGTATCCTCCCTCGGCTCGCTTCCCCCGTCCTCTACCCCCAACCTTGATGGCACTGCCTCGCCAAACGGAGTTGATTCAACAGTCCGACCTCCGGGAGTGCCTATCACCATCCACATGAACATGAATGATCTCCTTCCACCCTCAAAAAATATTTTCACATTCACCATCTCTGGAACCATCCTTCTTACCCCCCGCTCACGATCCTATGTTCAAAATTCGCAAAATTCCTCTACAAACCCCTGGGATGGCGAGTTAGACTCGGAACCGATGGTCCTTCCCCGTCTCAGCGTTCTCGCTGCCGATACAGAGACAACTACTATTATCATCCGGAATGAGGCCGAGAACGCCAATGTGGAGGTGTATAACCCGTCAGGCGACATTCACGACGCCCAGACACGCAAAACTGTGCTGCAGAAGGGCGGCTTTACGCGGTGCGGCACCGAGGGCGGGAGAATTGCCCTGCGTTCCTTCCGACCGATGCCGAGCTTTAGGCATCGGGCAGATGATGGGGTCGAAATCGGGAGACAGCCTCCGAGTCGCCCCCGTACACCTAGCGGCGGTCCTTCACCAGGTGCCCTGCTACGGCAGATGAACACCCCGTCTTTACGGTCTCGGAGGGATGGTCCACTGATGATCCCCTCCGTTGTCGCGACCGTCACTTTATTGCTCGATGACAATGACGGTCTTCCAGACGGATATGCAGTGCGCATGGATCTCCCTGCACCATGCGATGGGGAATCGGAGTGGCTTGAGTTTGGGTTTGCCCGGCCCAGTTCCACTACCTCCGCCGGCCCTCCACAGCTAAAGATCGCGAGCGCGGCCATCGACGGCGTGCCAGTGCGGTTTGAGATGGCCGACACTGTCAAACAGGAGCAAATTAGTTCACCGGGTCTGGTCGTACCTTTTGAGATGGACGGGAAAGAGTGGGCCGGCGGCGTTAGAGTATATGTCGCAGGGAGGGGTGGGGGGAATGTTTTGGTGGATTATGTTGTCGCCGATCGGGGGGATGCCGATGACGCGCACAAAAGGGGTCGATATTGGAAAAGCATGGTCAAGGACGAAATACACCTCGATGTTCTTCTTCCCACGTTTTCTCTTCCTGTTGGTCGGTTGGAGATAGATGTAGAAACCGAGTCAGGTTAGTAAGCTTCTGTTTTGCTCATTTTAATTCTTGCCTCGTTGACGGGAGCCTTTTCTAGATCTAGAAGTTTCACCATTGCTGTCGAATCTCCCACACAAACGTTATTCCTCTCACGGCTGGAGGTTATTGCATTACTCCATGGATGAGCTATTCTACCCAAGACTATCTCTCGCCATCCATTCCTCGTCTCAGCGGTACCTAATCTGTAGGACACCAAAGATGTTCAGCAAACTCCTCAAACCCGTCACGAGGACAGCTCCAACTCTGCTGACTCTTGGTCTTCTTTTTGGTCTCATTACCCTGGGTTCGGAAATCCGTCAAATGAAACGCTCATTGGACGCGTGTTCTCCTGTGATGGCATCCGGCTGGGAAGAACCGCCAGAGCCGGTCACAGTCACCACTACCTCCAGCCATGGCAAGTGGTGGTTTGGTGAATTAACCCCTTCGTCCGTCACACCGGCTACACCTTCCGGGTCGGCGACTCTTTGGTCTCCGCAAACTACGGAAGCTTACCCATCAAGCGCTGGACAAAGTACCCCCTCGCCAACTACTGTCAGTGAGGAACTTTCATCAAACTCTCGGCTGGAGAACAGCGACCTCATTCCTTTTATTAATCGGGCTTTACCCTGGCTCGCCGATTTGGAACTACCTCCACCTACTCGCCTGGCCATGGAAAAGATCATAGAAGGCCTGGGTGTTGTTTGGCGTGTGTTCAGAAGAGCGTATCACTATCCACTTGAACCCCCCTCATGAAAAAACCAATTTATGCTGCGGTCACGATACTTTGCATTTTTTCTGATGTACTAATTGATGAAAATGATTTTTTTTTGGTTGATCAAATATCATTGTGGAGATAGCGTTGACTTGTAAGAGATACAATAACGTGTACAGCAAGATACATCAAGCAAAGTGTGATCAGCGGCCCCAAGGAGATTGTAGCAAATCACGCAAGGCACAGGCCTCCTCCCGATATTCGAGAGGCATGATCCGTGAGATAGCGTATCGAACACGAGTTTGATCCTACGTTCCGGTAAGGAAATTAAGTGTGGGATTCTTGGAACCAAAGGGCACATACGTTATACGTGTCTTGTTTGGCTCGACAGCTAAAATTGAAGGTGCCACAATTGGCCCTGTGTATAATCGCGTTGTACTGGGACTCATTCTGTTCCTACGAAGAGGGGATCGGTATCAGATGGTTGGGATTGAAAGAGACAGTGGACTGACTTTGATCTTGGCCAGATCATTGGCAGGCATACCAAATATGGCTAAGCCGGTGTCATTGAAACCTTGCAGCCACGCTTGGCCAGACCAATCTGCTACCGCGAAGGACACGAGATACCTGCAGGAGATATCTCAATTTGGCTGAGGTGGTTTTTTTGGGACACTTGCCTGTACTCGGGACTTTCGTAACTCCTATCGCACTTTTCACATCTCCAACCATCAGGGACTTGGATGACTTTTTTGGCACATGCCTGACCGGGGCAAGCAGGATACATGACGCTCTCGCTCTTGATATGCATGATGGTCGCACGGGTAGAGAAATAGTCCGCCTTATCGGATTGGCCAAGTTGAGAGTCTTTCACATTTTTCAGGTAACGTAGTTCGGCGCGATTAAATCCGCCTTGGGCCCCACCAGATGAAATTGCATTCGAATGGGTTTGAAACGACTGTTCCACGCCAACGGCATCATACCATCCTCTTAAAGCGAAGGCTTCATCATTATCAGGGTTGATGGTCATCGTACTTGTAGTGATCATGGATAACGAACGCCCTGAACATGTCCGAAGTGAGTCGGAGTCGTCAAGAGCTTGATAAATATATGTTTACCATTAAAATCGCCTATTTTTACACCTTTGAAAGCGATAACGGGATGGTCGTCGCAACTAAATTGTTCCGCTTGCTTTCCCCATAGCGTAAGACGAATTGAGAAGCCAGACTTGTCAACGAGTGTTATATCACGTTTCGGAACCTGAGAACGCCATGAGTAACGGATCAAACGATATTAAACGACTCGCCTTTCTGTTTGCCTTTGTAATGATTTCACCCAGCGGACCAACCTCTTTCACGATACCGAGAACATCTGAGAATATATGTCAGCGGGGATCTAAACGCCGTGAGCATTGCCGACCGCATGTTGAATCTTTATCAAGTTCCTCCAGCCCCGAAAGAGGGACAAAGTGAAACTTGACCGTCGGAACATTCGTCGTCTCGTGACACTGATCAAAAGTGTTAGAGGCAAGGCCGAACATTGATAAAGTGACGTACTTCGACGACTTCTGTATTACGGTCAAAACTGAGTTCATAATCATTAGGGAGATTCGAGAATTTCTTCTTTGCAAGGTTGACGCGAGCCTTGGAGACGAAATAGACCTTGCCTTCTTCGAATTTATCGTATAAGGTATCAACGACGGCATTGAAGGCGGTGCCTCTGATTTCTCCCGTCTCATCCATGAAATTCACGTTGAACAGCTTCCCTTCTCCCCTTTCATTGGACCATGTCCTTATCTCCGATTTCTGAGTTACCCGCGCTTTGATGGTCCAATTGTTCTGATACGGGCTGAGTCCTTCTATCGGGAAGATGCTGCGGGGCGGTTGCCCATCTCGGGCGGCAGGTGCCTGCGGGCGGTGTTGCTGTTGCTGTTGCTGCTGTGGTGGCCCTTGAATCACGCGTGAAGTTGATGAAGAAGATGCGGGAGCACTATCTTTCTTCTCCTCACTCGGGTCCTCTCGGAGCGGGGCAGGGTTCCCGATTTTCTCTTCGTGTGTGGAGACAACACGAAGGGCCAGAATGATGAATAATCTTGCGTGAAACGCGTAAGCAGAGCCTGGCTGATGTGAAATGACGGCTGCACCTCTTTTCCTGAACAAAGTTACAGGACAGCTTCTCGATGACAGCGACAGTATTTTTAGCAATAAAGCCTTCATTAACGAGGTGGTTCAATTGGGTGGCTAGCATGGCCTGAAGGAAGTGTTCCCCATCGGAAAAAATGACACGGAAACGGTCCACAGCAGGCTGAACGGTGGCTGTGTTTGCTACAACTTTCTTGATCGAGACAAATTGCACTGTGTGTCCTGCATTGAAAAGCTCGTCGTCGACGGCTTTCGCGTGGTGAAGACGCAAGCAGAATCCAGCTGAGAGTTGGGACATTTTTGAACGACAAGAACGAGAGTGACGCGTGACTGGACGCGACATGAATAGGTGGCGTGGGAATATACAATACAGCATTATCGATGAGCAAGACCGCATGAACAGACAACACATAACCTGATATTTCCCTACAAGTCAGACTGCATCTGCCCAGGTTCAGTAATCCTTCAGCAATGTCCGTCGTGTCGCATCCCTACCCGCTTTCAATAGCGTGCAAATCTCGTTACCGCCCGTTCCTCGTGCGGGTCCTTCTCTCGATGCTCTCTTGGCTTCCAACCGTTCCAGCGTGGCGCTGACGGGGCACCCGGGTCGCAGCGACGTTGACCTTGCCATCGTGACAATGTAAAGACAAGCGATACGCATGTGCAGATCCCTCAAGTTCTTTAGCGCCGTTACCGCCAAGTTGTATGGTTCCCGGAGTGCCGGGGTCTTTAGCACCAAATCTCGCATCGGGCGTGGCGTCCTGGCCAAATGGGAAAGGTACTCTCGATGTCTTCCAGGCATATATCGGGTCATCCTTTCCATAAACCCTCGATCGGCCTTCTTATTGTTTTCTGACGGTGCCGGGAAGCGCCTGTGCTGGAGCTTGTGATCCACGTCCAGGAAAATATCAATGGCGTGCATGGCGCTACTCTGCCCTCCAGATGGTCCGCTAAGATCGAGTGTCGCGGAATCGTCGACGCCGTCATACGTCCACCCCATTCCTGATGGCCCTTTTGCGTCGCTTCCTTCTAGCCATGGCCGGATGTCCCAGTAAAAGACACCAGGATCGCAGACTTGCTGGACAGACTGAATGATATCCTTGATGTCGTCTATGATGCTTGCTAACCGTCTGAGGTCTTTGGAGATCCGGGCGATCGATGTCAAGTCGGTGACGTTAGGCAAGCTGTGATAATCGTCGATGATTTGTAACATTTCGACACCTTTCAACTCCGCCTTCGCCGATGTGACATAGAAATTGCGTTCATCGTCGGTGCCTGAAAAATTGTTCACGATTCGCATGTTTTCGACGGTTGTCGGGAGATTCGCATCAACCAGCTCCCAGTTCCATAGAACCGTGTCCGCGAACGTCAATACTGGAGCTATCCCCAGCGTGCGCGACACCTTCACCAATGGAACGGCTAATGACTGGGGGACGTGGATTTCTTCTTCCGCCTGAGGAATCGAATGTACGAAAAAGTGTACGAGCCACGCAAGAATCATGTGTGCTCGCTGAAGGCGACGTCGGTCTCCACCCACTACCATGACGTCAACATCGAGGATTGGGAGCTGTCGTGCTGTCAAAACGAATCTGGAAACGAGTCGATGGACAACCTACCGATTTCACTCCTACTCTCCAGGCTTCTCCCCCACCCCGTTTCTCTATTGCGGCCTCGGTAGGATCTTCTCCCAGGCTTAAGACTTCCTGGGCTTCGCTAAGTGCATCCTCCCACACTTTGAAGGGCCCCTCAAGTCGCGGCAGGGGCTGCTGTGGCAGAAAACCAGTTTCCACGTCGACATCGAAGTCGATCGACGACGTCCTCTGTTGTTGCACTCCGCCGTAAAACGGGAAGAGCGTCAGCGCATTGAACAATGACAAAGCAACTCGGAAAAATCGACGTGGCGACGGCAGAAATCTCCAAATATCCATTAGCGGCTCTGTCGGTGTGGTGGTGATGTTGGATTGAAAACAATGAGGTGAACCAACTCCGTTGACTGATCCTCTTATGACTTGTCAACTAGGTGCCACTTTTGGGTTATAAAGGCATATATTAACACCCACCTTAAGCCGCTCTTAAGCATCTCCACGCGCTTGATCTTTCTATATTGTCACACCGGGAATGTGGGCTAAGATCTGTTGAGTCACTGAACCCGATGACTTTTCTTCCCTAAATGCCTCCGTTTGCTCAGCCCCCAGCATCTCGATCATGCCCACAACCAAGGTAACTTTGGCCTCATTTCCACTAAGCCTAACTGAGAATCTAATGATCTAATCTGGTTGGTGGCGGTGATGTGGTTACGACAGAGGAAAGGATCGGTGGCATCATAAATCCCAACGCTAATGCTATCTAATGTCAGAGCCGTGCCTCAGACTTGTGACTACGTGTCGAATTTAAATGGCGACTTCAAAGGTGTAACTGGACTTTTCTTGGTCTTATCCCATCAGCACGCGTAACCAACCGTTCGCGGCGCGTCGGGGAGGTTACGTGAACCCGAAAGGCAAGGGATGAGCGTCTCTATCTGACCATCTTCCCACTTGCCGATGTTTCACTTTGCTCATCCCCCTTTGGAACACCACTGCTTAAAATCCTGATTAGCCCCATGTAGCACCATGTTGATATCAAGCATCTCGATGTGCGGCCTGGTAGATGGTAAAGGGCTTACTAATTGTATTTCACAAAGCTTGCCCCAACAAACATCAAAGCAAAAAAATGCCATCCGCGTTTAATGTTTCCACTTCAGCCACTGATAATTACCATCCGAGTTGTCGACAATCTCACACTTCCGCAACGCGACTTCCCGAACCTTTTCCTTAACACCACATTTACCGGGACGAAGATCCTCAAACTTGGAAATGAGCTCTTCCATTTTAATTCCGGCTCTGCCACTGGAAGGGTGGGTGCCAAGGACCATTCTCCCGATCTCCTCCTCGGTTGGTAAAACATATTTCATAGGATTCTTTTCTTTGGTGGCTGAAAGGTGTTCAGGAATCGTGAGTTTGGGCGCTGAAGACAGGTATGTGGAATCTGTTGAAAAGAATTTCTGGAGGATCTCGGCGTCAGAAACCTCTTCCAAAGTGCCCGGAGACCACGCTGGTCGTTCACGGGTCTTATCAATCAGTACTGCGGTCACGCCTGTCCGAAAATCCGCGCTTGCGCCGTTCTAAAAAAGACCTCTTTGTTTTGAAAGTCAGGGATAGCAATTTGAGTTTACTTACACAATAGGCGGCGGCGATCCCCAGCTCCATCTGTAACACTTCCCGTAATGTCATTCTCCTGCCTCTCCGAATCGCTTGCAGTGCGACTTTTAGGCTCGTAGGACTTCGAAGGCGCATGATGGCCATGGTTTGCTTGGCCCACGTACTTACAGTTTCATCTGCGGCCATAGATAACGATCCTAATTCATCAATGATCTCTTGGACTGAATCACGGCTAAAAGCCTTGTCCATGGCTGCGCGTTTAGCTCCGGTGAAAGGTGCCGGGGGTTCGTCGGGTTGCCTTTCGGAGGAAAGCTCCTCGATCGTGCGGTCAATCATCTCCTGATAGGGATCTTCCAGGGCCGCGAGTCGATCAAGTAGGAGAGGAATTCTTCTAGAGGGAATGAAATGTGTGGCAAATCCATGCTCGCTAAAATGTAAATCAGTAACCTTTATCCAGTCCCAGAGAAATTGAACACACAAAACCTCCCGGCCCATTAATTGGTCCGAGGTTAACGAGAGATATGTCCCGAGCTCACCATCTAGTCTTGACATGAAAAAACTTGCTCCTACATCAGGGCAGTAACCGATCTTGGTCTCTGGCATGGAAAAGATCGTGTTTTCGGTTGCAATTCTAAAGGGGGCATGAGCGGCGAGTCCAACACCGCCACCCACTTCCAAGATCAGCATGGGGATTGGTCCCAAGCGCCTGCGCTTACTGGTTACGCCGTCTAGTATGACGACATACGGTTTAGGTTGCAGAGCCAATATGTAGTCCATCTCAAATCTATGGAAATTCAACACCCACCAAAAGAAAATCCAACCAAAAACATACTCTCGTTTGAAAAAATCGATGGCCCTTGGACGAGTCCCTTCGGTCGCAGCATCTTGTATGACACCTATGGCTAATTTAGCAGCGAGAAAGCGTCTAACATGTGCGGCTCACTGGTTACATCACCGCCGGAGCAGAAGGCACGGCCAGCGCCGATTCCAACTATTGTTCCACAAAGGTTGGATTGACTCCATTCCTTAAACGACAGTGAGGTTAACATTCACCGGAGCACGGTTGTCTTACTTCTATCTTCGGTCTGAGAATATTCAGCATAGTCTCGTCAAGAGCATTTAGCTTCTTTGGACGATTAAGAATATACGTCCGAAGTGCCCTATTCGATTCAAACATCACTGATGGCTGAGTAATTAATAAGTCCAAGATCCCCAAAAAGCAAAAAATTGCGCACTTCTGAAGACTGAGTTTGGCTAGACGCTGTAGACATCATGTGCTGGGCAATCAGTTTCGTCCTGCGCAGGGTTGCGTTTCCTCTGCGAGACATTCTAAAAGCCAGAC
Source organism: Porpolomopsis calyptriformis (assembly GCA_951640195.1). Classification (NCBI taxonomy): domain Eukaryota; kingdom Fungi; phylum Basidiomycota; class Agaricomycetes; order Agaricales; family Hygrophoraceae; genus Porpolomopsis; species Porpolomopsis calyptriformis. The sequence goes on along the minus strand of OX621169.1, from coordinate 1,831,276 downwards.
CGGCGAGCATGACAAGCAGAAAGGTGTGGCGGATAACGTGCGGATAACGTAAAGCCAGGCAGCATATGGTTAGGGTTAATTACATTGCTTCCGACCATCATTAGTCTGCCACCTTTTGTTCTTACCAGTTCAGCACGTCCGAACTGCAGATCCGCATGGATTTGGACTGCCGTTTGGAACTTCCATCTGAGGGGACGCGATTATCCCTCTACGGCAACTTAGGAACCATCAAATTTATCGGCAACATCGATAGCACCTCGGGGATCTGGCTAGGTGTTGAATGGGACGACCCTCAGCGGGGAAAGCATGATGGTGTCAAAGATGGCAAGCGCTATTTCACTTGTCGGTAAGGGCTTATTGGCTATCCGATCACTTCATGACTTCATCCCAAACAGAATCCCTGGTTCAGGCTCGTTCATTCGACCCTCAGCGTCTATCATCTACGGACATTCGTTTCTGCGCGCTTTAATGTCGAAATATGTTGAACTTCCGCATGGAACAACGACCACAGAAAAGGTTTTGTTGGGGTCGTCGAATGGGGCCATTGAAGTGGAAGCAGTAGGCTTGGACAAGATCAGAGGCAAGTTCGCCAACTTGCAAAATTTGCGAGAGATCAGCCTTGATGGCGGGAATGTTGCCGCCTGCGACCCACCAGGAGAAATTCGCAAGATTTGTCCCAGTGTGTAGTTTGCAAAATGCTCTACGCTCCTCATCTTTATCCATTCCGAAGATCTGCGAGGTGTTGACCTTTCCCGAAGCCTTCTTCCTAGCTGGGATGTTGTAGCTCTTATTGCAGCTGAGCTACCCTACTTGGAGAGATTAGCCTTGAAGTTTGTTACAGATTTCTGCCATGTTGCCCTTTTCTCATCAGAATGTTCCTTCCATAGTGGAAATCGACTTCAGCCTTCCCAGGACTTTCACCACGCCACCTCCGCCTTCCGGACCCTCACGGATCTCCAGCTAAACACCACCCTAATGACATGGCGAGAAATGCAAGAGTTCACTATGTTTATGCCAAACCTGCGGCTTATTGAGCTGGGCTATAATCACTTAGTGACATTGTCTCCCGGGAGTCCTTTGATGACACCCTCCGAGTCCACCGTCCAGACTATCAACCTTGACAGCAACGAGTGTCATGAATGGGATCAGATCTGCCAAGCGCTAGGGCCATATAAGTCGTGAGTTTCTATTTGCCATTCGAACCATCTATCAATCTTTCCCAAGTTTACAGCGCCTAATATTAACTTCCAATCGCATCAACAAGATTCCATCCTTGTCCGATCAACGACTGCGGCTCCAATCCCTTAAACATCTCTCCCTATCGTTCAATCACCTGACATCCTGGTCGGACCTCGACGCACTGTCACATTGGTGTCCAGGGTTGGAGATTCTGAGTCTTGCAGGCAATCCTATAACAGAAGGTGTGACTAACGCCCCCCCGTTCAGCCAAATTTATTTGAAAGGAGTATCCTTGATCTTGTCTAGGACACCACTCGCGCCAATTTACTGTTGCTCGGATACCCTCTTTGTTGATTCTGGATGCGGTAGCCGTGAGTGCAAACACATTCGTTTCGTCTATCGTTTATCGATGTGATGACAACCGGCCCAGATTTCCGAGAAAGAACGTACAGATTGCGAACTCTACTACCTGTCTCATATCGTCCATAATGGGCCATTTGCGGAGGATGAACGATGTCAGAAGCATCCTAGGTGGAAGGAATTATGCTCACGTGTGTTTCATCCCCATCTAGAGCACAGCGTATTTGCTGATGAGTGGTAATTGCGCAGGGCATGGTACACCTGAGGAGATCGCAGCCATAAAATTTCTTCCAGACAAATTGAGCAATCGCATCATCCGTAAGGGTCCATTGATCATGTCATGCAGTTTCACCCTGACGGTTCTGAATATTTAGAAATCAATATTTATCAGACTTCAAGCGCATTCTTGTCCAAGGCAAGTGAGAAGGGCGCCTTCTTGTTACCGCCAAGGCAGCTTCGTGTCTTGCAAACCATGCCGCTCCGTACGCTTCGTCTGAAAATTATAAAATCCGTTCGGTCGAGTCCTCAACCTCGTAAAGGTTCAGTTGAGTTGTGGCTCCGGACGAGAGATGAAAAACTGGTACAAATGGATACCAGACATGATGATCGGGATCTTTCATGGTGGGGGATAGAGAATGATTCCCATATTTTATACTACATAAACGACACCTAGATCCAATGTGTTTGTGTATAGATAACAGGTTTGAGATGGTGCTTCCCGATTGCGTTTCACCACCTGAGTAACTAAGCACAATGGCAATTTCATATAACGCAGTTGTACACGGAGACTGAGGACATTCGTTTCATACGAAACTACAACCGTATACATGGGCCAGAAACAATGACAGGGACCAAATGCGCATAGTAAAAGGCTAGCGCGCATAAAAGACAAAAGAAAACGTGTAAGGCCTTATCAACATACCAAGGGTCGACGAGACATGATACGGCAGGGTCTTTGCCACATATTGATAGTGGGGTGTTTCTCAATCGAGGATATCCAGAGCACAGGCCATCCTGGTCTCATCCATCTCGTAGTAGGAAATCGAAACCTTACACTCCAACATCAAGGGAAACGTTTTGCCCCAGCCGAGTCCTTCGTATGGTATCTGCAAATGGCTGTTGGACCTTTGGGATCACTGCACATGTTCAGGACTTCATCTTGGCAAAGATACAGTTGATACATCACGTGAGTGAGTTACCAATTCGGTTCGTCTGTCTCATTCTGGTACCCTCAAAGTGCTCGGAAGTGTGTCCGATGGTCCATATATCCGAGAAACTATACCCGAGTGGGGCGCGCAAGAATCCTTATGGGACCTACGGAGCATTGACCATCAAGAAAGTACACCGATCGCATAAACAACGCCATTTTCGGGGAGTGAGAAGACCAACATAGCACCAGAGAAACCGTAATAGACACCATCCCGTTCCTGTCTGGCCAGCGTCCGGAAACCAAGAACCTTAACGAGCCCAACCACCATCTCCGTTTGCATGTCTTGGACGCTCTTCGTAGCGTTCGTCTTTTTCATCGCGTCTTCTGTCGTCCCTACGTCTGTCGTGATCGTCCCTGCGTCGGTCAACATAATAATCAGGCCCTCTGCGATCATCATAGCCCCCCCGCCGGTAATCATCGTACCCTGCAGGCCTTCTATCATCAACCTCCCTCCGGGAGACCGGAGACCTGAGGCGACGATCTTCGTATTCAGCCCGACGAGGAGACCGAGATCGATCCCGACGGTAAGAGGAGCGATCAGCTTTATGGCGGTCGTCTCTGTACCGATCATCGCGAGGGGGGCGGTCGTCCCGACGGTCATCACGACGGTAGTTGTCCGGGCCGCCGCGCTTCGTTGTCAAATCAGCCAACTGTCTTCTAAAATATGTGCCAAGGACCCACGGAATCATCAAGCGCAACTCGGACAGGCCGTCCGCGCAAGTCACGGCCGTCTAGTTCTTTGACAGCACGTTCAGCGTCATCGCGCGAGAGATATTCTAGAATGCTAAAAAAAAAGTTTTAAGAAACCCCACTGACGTTCCAAAATGGCATTCACCCTTGGCCGGGATAATCACGGTCAATGTCAGCGAAAGAGACGCTTCCAGCATCTCTACCGAAGTCTTTCAAGTCCTAAGAGCGAGATGACAGATTAGGTCCACCATTCCATGAGGTAATAAGCTTGGAGGAACGGTCCATCATGTAATATCACGACAACGAAGATCCATGTCGATTCGGGTGTTAGAAATGCCATAAAAGACGAATCCAAGAGTCGGGGAGGGAGATAAACCCCGAGCAGGGAAAGACAACAAAGAATTCCAATCGACCGCGGAAACTAGGAGCGAACCAGGAAATCCTCCTACCTGCCAGCTGGTGTCACGAGAAACGCCAGAAACAATCAAACGGATGCCAGGAGGCCTGCGGGAACGAGGAGCACTGGAAATTAATCGAAAATTGTCAATAACTGCGAGGTCGACACTCTCCGTCATACCCATATCCCCTGTCTCCTTCGTAGACATCGCGACGAGGACGGCTTTCTTTAGCGAATTCAACGACAATACTTTGAAACATTTTGATAAAAACTAATGATGGGATTGACAAAGTTGAAAGGCGCACCTGGCCCCCATAAAAGGTTTTCCATTAAAATTATGAACGGCATCCTCCGCATCCTGCAGAAAAGTGGACAATCAATTGAAAGACTCCATCAATGCAATAGATTTTTACTTTGGAGTTTTCGAACTCAATGAAACCAAAGCCTAGGGAACGTCTATTGAGTTGGAGTCCGATCGTTTTTCTCAACAAACAAACCAGTCATGACGCGGCAGTCAATAATACGGCCATAACCGTCAAAAAATTTGGCAACATCTTCTGAACGAGCATCGGGAGGAAGTTCTAAAGACGACAAAGTCAACTCGAGAAGAATTATTGAGTAATGTTGAAGAAAGCCATACTGCCGAGGTAGAGTCGTCTGGCCATGGTGGTGAAAGGCAAGAAGAATGTATTGAAAAAAAAGACGTAGCTGGGTTTGAAATGTTCAACATGGTCCGTGCACGATGAAGTAAATTTTTTATCAGGACGAAATAATAAGATACAAATACGTGGAAGTAGTAAAGAGAATATACTGAAGTGCCTAGTGCTGCGACCAGTTGATAGAATTAATATCAACACCCTCTTGAACCATTTCCCACAACGGACTTATGAAAGAATGGTCGGTGTTATACCAATCAGCTTAAGTTCTCGGGACGTACCTCATATCTCGCAGTTTGTCCACAGTTCTGACGATATGCTTGACCACAAAGTCAATTTCGGCCTCGGTTGTGAAACGACCAATCCCAAAACGAAGGGAGGAGTGGGCCATGTCCTCCGCAGCTCCTTTGGTCACAGATTCAAGATCCATAGTGCAAAAATGATGGAAATCTTACCAAGAGCACGTAGGACATATGATGGCTCCAATGATGCCGAAGTGCACGCACTTCCAGACGAGAGGGCTATATTCTGTTTGACACAAGTTGGGGGCATCTCCAAGTTGAAAGATTTCCGAAAGATACCTTCAAAGCCATTAAAAGACTTTCTCCCTCAACGTACGCAAAACTGAGATTTATACACCCAGGATAGCCGTTGACGTCCCCGTTTCGCACGACATGCTCAACTTGTGAACGAATGCCTTGCAAGAGCCGGTGCGAGAGCTCCTGAACGCGAGAGTGGTCTCTCTAAGGAATGGAAGGTTAAAATATGACAAAATTGATATTTAGCACGCAGGAAAATCAGCACCCCTGCACGGTTGTCATTGTCAAGCTGGCAGCTCAGAGAGGCGCTCAGATGCGCGACGAGCTTATTGCACCACAAGACTCTTTCCGTGCGAGCTTCATCATATCCTTCACTACAAACCAAAACTCACTTTCATTTCCTTTTTGGCAAGTCGTGCGGCCTCTCCCAATCCGACGACGAGAGCAGGTGGGAGAGTTCCACTCCTCAGGCCTCGCTCTTGTCCACCACCGCTCAATATGGGTTCCAACCTGACTCTTGGTCGCCGCCGGACGTAAGCTGCGCCAATGCCCTTCGGGCCATAAAGTTTGTGGCCTGATATACTCATAAGGTCGATGTTCATCTCGTTCACGTCGAGAGGAATTTTTCCTGCTGCTTGTGCAGCATCTGTATGAAAGTAAACTCCGCGGTGCTTGCGCACAATAGCTCCGATCTCCTTCAGTGGTTGGATTACCCCTGTTTCGTTGTTGACCGCCATTACCGAGACTAGTGATGTATCTGGTCGGAAAGCGGCTTCAAGAGTCTCGAGGGAGATAACACCATTAGGTTGAACCGGTAGATAGGTGACGTCGAAACCTTCCTCTCCCAATTTTCGGCAGGAATCGAGAACACATTTGTGTTCCTGAACAATGTGATCACCAAAATGGACGGGTTTGCATAGTGAAAGTAATTTACCGTCTGCGTAGTAATGATATGTTTTTTCTTATCTTGGTGGAACCGAGCTATACCTTTGATAGCCATGTTGTTCGTTTCGGTTGCTCCTGAGGTAAAGACGATATCTTTTGGTTCGGCACCAATAAGGTCCGCAACGTGCTGTTAGAGGTTAAAAATACTGAATCAACGAGTGAGTTGACGATAGAACCTTCCGAGCATCTTCCACGGCTTGTTCGCTTTCCCATCCATAAGCATGAGTCCGACTATGTGGATTCCCGAAGAAGTCGGTATAATAAGGAAGCATAGCATCTAGCACGCGAGGGTCCACCGGTGTCGTTGCCTACACACCGATCAGCGTGACAGTAATTAGAAAACTTGTATTCTGACCTGCATGTCGAGATAAATTGGGCGTGATTTCCCTTTCAATGAGCCTTCTTGGCGAAGCATCTCCAGCTTGAAACCAAACATATCTGCGTGAAGCACATATAAGTCGATAAGTCTCGTAAATAAAGTAGGGCATCAACTACCTGAATGTGGTGAAAAGTGACCATGGTCCGGATAGGCAGAGGGAATGTCGACCACATTTGCCCTGTCGGCACCGGACGGTTGAACGAAGCCCCTGCGGCCAGCAGAAGCTAACGCATTGCAACTGGCCTGAGAAGATTTACGAAGAGCATGGCGCGAAAATCTCGACAACATATCCGACGCTCAAAACGCCGCGTAAGAAAGGAAGCTTGTGGCACCGATCCAAGCCAGTCTACCTTTTAGCGTTGTTCAGAAATTTCTCTTCGTCGCCCGGTTGGCTCAGTTGGCTAGAGCGCAGGTCTCATACGCTGTATGACCATGATTACGTGGATATCCTGAGGTCGCAAGTTCGAGCCTTGCACCGGGCATTGTTTTTTGTGAACATTTTCCATCAAAGCGCAATACTTTTCACTTTCTATTTACTGGTAATAATCGCGAATGTCTACCGCCATGAACATATCATGCTTTCTTTTCGGCGCTGGGAGGCGGCGGTAACAGAGGTATCCCAGCGACACCGGAGGTTGAAGAGCTCGTTTTACTCGATTCCTGCTGGTTTCCAGCGGTGCTCGGTTTATTGCGACCAGGAAGTGCGATGGAAAAAGTCTGCCCCTCCTTGAGGGAATAGTCTTTCTTAGGTCCTTCAGGTATATGGGGGGACTTTGAATCTGCCGTCGGGGAAGGGGGATCAAGACGGGCTCTGAAACGTCTTCAGAAATGGACTGGTCAGCACAAGGCGAGATGATGACTGGGCGGCATTACTTGGTGTAATCTTGAAGCGCAACATCTAATGAACTTGAACATGAGACTGATCTTCAGAGGCTAGTCATGGTGCTTACTGAAATCAAAGCTGTCTGTACGCTCAACGAAGCCCATTCCAATGTAAGCTTTCTTCCCAGCGTCTTCTACCCGCACCACGAAATATCGTGAGGAATCCAGAACAGCTTCGACCGAAGGTCTACTTGGATCGTAATCCGCTTTTGCAAATACTAAGGTTCGGTTCATCAACCGATGGTCTGGCTGAAGTGATATCCACCTACGTACATTCACCTGTCTAAGATGAGCATAACGCCGATTTGGCAGAGATGAAGCAATTAATACCGACCAGTTTGAGCGTCCTCAAAATTCAATGCTACGCCTTGAGACCTTTCTATAATACGCAGCCTTCCTTTCCAAAGAGGATTGGCGAGATCGCCCCAGTCGGTTGCGCGATGACCTTCATTGGCTTTCAAAGGTGGAATCTTGTAAACTGCCAACCATAGTCCGCCAGCTGTAAGCACCCACAAATGACGAACGATACCTGATATTTCCCGGGCAATATACAAGATGGACTCGACTTCGTCCTCAAGCACGTCCATGTTTAGCGACCGTGGCAGTGCAATTGCGGTGTGACTCGATCTTCCTGACAGGAACATGACCAGTGGCCCTCCTACCCCTCCTCCCACAACTGCTGCAGAACTTATCGACGAGGCAAGAACAAGACCCCCCAATCTTGCACCAGCAGAACTTCCGCAACCGTCATCCAGCCAGGACCCATTTCTGCTCGCTTTTCCCACAATTGCGAGGCTTGCTACTCAACAAAAATATCACGAACTCATACAAATTGCAGAACAAACCGAGATCAATGTTAGATCTGATTGCGTTTTAGTGAAAGCGACCTTTGGGTTCTGATGAAATATCCCGTAGAGCGATGGCGATCAATACCGAACCCGTCTCTGCGTCATAACGCCTCTTGTCCTCGCCTATCTAATTGTGGATGACCTGTACGTCTACCTTCTACGTTCAAGCGATCCATGGAATTCATGTAACATCAGTCCTCCTGCTCGTCATGTTCTAACACGACTACCTGAAAACATCATGACCTTGCCCCTGTGTCAAGCTCTGCTGAACCTTCTTGCCTCCACACGGGAAAGAAATTACGCAATGGTTTATTCTCTCGCTGAAAATCTATTCCACATGATAGAACAGTCGGATTCTATTGAGACCAACCCGATCACTTCTATGGTGAAAACTTTTGTTGGTGTGTGATATTATTCTATGTTTTGAGGTTTACCCTTCCTCACACTTCATAGAACATTTCCGTCATAGAACATTTGTCCTCCTCTCGAAAGCCTATACGTCGATGCCCTTATCTCTTGCACAGATGTACCTGGGTCTCCCTAGTGACCAATTACTGGCCGGTATGGGACCTGTCTTACACCCATACGCATCATATTGTAACATTCCCAAAGTTTCAGAACAGAATGGATGGTCTTATGACGCCTCAACACATATTTTGACACCCTCTACAGCGTCAGATGCCAGCCAATCGATGCTGGACGACACGCATGGTTTGTCTACACCCTACAAGACAACTGATCGTCGCTGACGACTAATGGCTAGCTTCTTCTTTGGACACAATTTGCTTTGTTGCAGACAGCGTTTCCAAGTTAGAGATGTGACACGCATTTTTGTATGGGAAATTGGTCTCCCTCTGTATGAATGTAATTACGTTGGTGGAGGATGGGCTGAAAGCTGAGTATAATGTGAGTCCGATGGCCTCATGGTCTGATGTTGGACCCACACACGAATCAACGCGTTCTCCGTGTGTCCACGAAGGGTCACACAATTCCGTCCGCTACATCTTCTCGCCAACCCATCTTCCTTCTGGGCATAGTCTTTGAAAGCGGTTAGACCCAGGAAAAGAAGAATGTCTGACATGCAACGTTGCACTGATGCACCTTTTGCAACGACCGGAACACAAGTACGTTGAAAACAAATCCCAAGGATCTCAATATGAGGAACATCACGATTTCATTAGCTCGCAGTGGACAGCGGTGGCGACTCCGAGCGCTGGGTTCAGCTGGAGTTTACTTGGTCAGGGAAGCCGTATGTACTGGCAATTGAGGATTCTGATAGGTAGGCAATCGCGTATCAAAACCAAGAGGTGTTCACAAATTGCGTTCGTTCACAGGATTTTTGATCTCAAAGCCGCTCTCTATAGTTTGACCAACGTTCCCCCCGAGCGGCAGAAAATTCTCGGTCTGGTGAAGGGAAAGTTGCCTCCCGATCAAGAACGGATGTATGTTGACACATTTCATACCTCGGACACGCTTCTATACCTTCGGAAATGTAGTGCAAATATGGGCTTTACGGCCGGAAAGAAATTCACACTGATTGGCACACCTGAAGGCAGTGAAATCAAAGATCCTTCAGGTCCGTTCTGTTATTACTCTTGCGACATCTTTTCTGATTTCCGCCCAACAGAACTAGACATTCTTCCCGATGTGATCAACGACCTTGATGTTGACTTTTCTGAAGACCCTGCAGCCGCTGCCGCGTATAAGAATGACCAACGGAATATCAGGAAAATTAAGGAGGCAACTCAGAAGTTACAGATCAACATCATCCATCCTTTACGAGAAGGCAAGCGACTGTTAGTTCTCGATATTGACTATAGTACTTTTAATTTTTTCCCGGAATGCGACTGTTTCTCATTTCCTCTCAGCTATCCTAGATACGAAGCCATTGACATCCGGCTCTCTACCTCCCGCCGAATGTGCAAGGCCCCACTTACACGAGTTCTTGGAAACAATATATCCTTATTACGACATTTGCATATGGTATTCTTGACTCCTGATACTTTATCTCGAACGTTGACCGCTGGTACAGGTCGCAGACCAGTTGGGTTTGGCTGGAAACTAAACTCGTGGAGCTGGGGATGCTCGGATCAGACCGAAACTATAAGGTACGTCCATGGAATGGTTCTATGCTATGTTGCTCTCGCAGATGTATGATTAGATATCATTTGGTGAGATCTACTTAGTTGTCCTATTGAAAAACGCTGAAAACGTGGTTGCGAAGTTCTGGACAAAACGTCCATGTTCACCGTTTTCAGTGAACGCGACAACAAACCATACTGGCACTCTGTCAAGGCCCTTCAAATAATCTGGAATCACTTCAGTCAATTGTAATGTCTTGTTGGCTTCGATTACACTGGACGCACGTTAACTTGCTACATCGCAACAGCAATGCAAAGAATACAATCCATGTGGATGATTTGGTGCCATTATTGTCTTGTAGGAAGCATGTTGAGTTGATCGCTGACCTTGTCTACCAGAGTCGTAACTTTGCTCTCAATCCAAGTGAGGGATTGAAGATCCACGCGTTCAAGAATGCGCACACTGTAGAAGCCTTGGCAGATCGTGAGCTGGATAGTCTGGCCAAATACATGGTGCACATCGTGACTGTGGACGACTTCCGGACTCTGAAGCACAAGGTATACCGATACTTTTCGGCAGAGATCCGGAGCTGATCCTTTCAAAGGAGTGGAAAACCGTCGTTCGCCATTTACCGCCCCTTTGAATGCTAAGAGACTTTCTGTCATCAACTGCTTCCAAGCCTATCAATCATCTCCGATCATATTATTTTATTTTCACATAGATCGAATGTACTTGTATCTTGGAAAGGCATTGGTTTTCTGGGGCATTCATGACATGTATATACTGGGAATGAGACACTGACTTCGGGATTGGCCAGAGGTAGTAAGGTTTAACCGCGATTTTGCCTGACCGGTTTTCCTTTTCTATGATAGCCGCTAACCGGTTCTCCCTTAGTCGAAATTCGCTCACTGCGCGCCGAATGACAAAGGCATTGACGGGCACGACGGCGTCAAAATCAATTGTCCCACTAGGCGATCCTCGGCCTTCAGCAAGTCTAGTCGTAGTCAATGCACGGAACGAGATCCTTCTAGTGCAACGTAACCCTCGGGCTTCGTCATTTGGTGGTTTTCATGTATGTCCTACCCGTCTGCCAATCTATTATCTAGGTCATTTGCCCATTAATTATAAAGGTCTTCCCAGGTGGTACCTTTGATGAAGATCAGGATGATTCTCTAGCAATGACAGCGAAACGCGAAACGTTTGAGGAATCTGGTCTCTTGATTCTCTTTTCCGCATCGCACCTGGATGAAGTGACTCTCAACGGGGCCCGCCAGGCCATTCATGCACGCCGGAAGCTGTTCCGGTCATTCCTTGCTGAACATCACCTGAGAGCTGACTTGTCGTCACTCCTACCGTTCACCCAATGGGTTACGCCAATCGGATCTCCCAGGTCAGCTATTCCGAATCAGCCAAATGCTAATATACTAAGGATCCTTCAAATAAAGACGATTTTGTACACTGTTTTTTGTCGTCTTCCTTCTCACCACATCAGGTCGGGAGCAGGAACGCGAGCCGACCCCTGATGACGGGCAAGAGGTGATATCTGCTCGCTTCCTCCATCCTATGGATGCAATTTCCGAATTTCAGGATGGTAAAGTCACGTTCACGCCTCCACAATACTACATATTGTCGACACTGTCAAGTATACTTCATGGAAATGAAAACACACATAAGCAAAGGGAACAAGTCGCCGCTCTCTCGAGTCGTTCATTTGGTAGTATGGTGATCGATCCCAAAAGGATGGCCGGGCGTGACAGTCATGGTCGTTCCGTCCTAACGTTCGAAGGGGATGAGACTCGTGGCGGGCCGAAGGGACAGTTCCACCGCATGTCGGTAAGATGGGTCAAGCAGGTCTGCCTTTTGTGACCTAAATTTTATTATTATTCTGAAGGCGATTCTATAGAAACCAACTGAGATGAGCCTTCTCCGAAATTACGACATTTTCGCGGAAATCGAACACGAGTGTAGGCCTAACCTTGTGAAACTTTGACCACCGTCCATTTTTGGGTATCCTGCCATGATCATTGTTTACACGTCCTGTCATGCTGGAACAGGTCACGCGGGTGTAAAGCATGTTGCATCGCATTGGCAAGTGAGATTGACCAGGCTGTGAGGGCTGACTTGAATAAATCAACTTGTTCAATGACCAAGACACCAAGCAGTCAAGATGTGTGTGATATATACAGGGAGGCATTGTCGTAATAAATATAACCAGTAAGGATATCCCCTTGGGATCCCTTAGATGTCGAAGACTTGATAATCATATTGGACTGCATCACCCCAAAAGTTAGGCTCGCACGCGCCAATAGAGGCCTCGCCGGTGCCGCCAAGGAGTAATGCATTCACATTAGTATTCGTAGCCGCTGTCCACGTCGGGACCCCGATGGTGTTGGGATTGCCAGTGGATAAGAATGCCCGATAACGCCTTTGCATCTGAACCGTGAGTGCGGCTTGCGCCTTCGTGGGGGATGGCACCGTACCAAACTGAATTGGCAATAAGAATAAATCGGCAAAGGTGGAACGATACACTCACCACTATCTCGATGTCATCCTCATGGCAAACTGACTTGGGCTGCGTACAGAATGGGATCCCGCTGTTGTCTGGGTAAGTTGCTCCAACAGAATACAGCCCAACGAAAGCTTTCCCCCCATTTTGAACCCAATTTCTCGCAAAAGTCCAACTGGAACATTTCCATAGATAGTCTGTCCCCAGAGTTTGTAACCGGACTCTGGCATCGGCATTAGTCCCGGAAGGTGACCGATAGAATGGAGAAGCCAATATCGTCTTTGTTCGCGTACTACCGAGGGACGCATTTACGATGACCGCAAACTCACTTTCGGGGACTGAATCCGGGAAAGCCGTGAAGATCGCTGGTCCGGCTTCGTTAAGGACAGTAGAGATCAGAAGTGGCTTTGAGACTGGTGGGAAGGGAGATGCTGAGTCTAGAGTAGACGTAATAAGGCTACCGTCGAGAACTGGACGCATGGGTTCGGCTTGCCCTGCAGAAGGCTCGATATTAACTGCGTTTTGGAAAAGGTTCATTTGTGCGTTGATAATGGTATCAAGGGCCAGCCCATTTAGACATGATTGGTCGCTAGCATCGCAGTTCAACAAAGAGTTGAAGTAACTTTGAAGGTCTTGCTGGGTAGAGGTTTTGAGAAACCCAAAATCCTGAAGCGGAGACGTCAACATTTTGATGATACAAGTAATATAGTCGATAATACCATAGGATCCGACTGAATGATGGCAGATTGGAACAACGATGAAGCAGATGGGACAGCCAGCAATGCCCTTATCATAGTGGCACCGCTACTCTGTCCGGCTAGGGTGACCTTGGAGGGGTTGCCTCCGAAACTCGAAATGACCGTGTTCAAGAAGGAAAGAGCGGTGACTAGGTCTTTGACAGCAAGATTGGTGGTTCCATCAGGTGACATGAAACCGAGCTAAAGGTATAGTTAGTATGAACACAAGTTCGGAGACAACCACTTACTGCTCCCAGGCGATACTGGACCACGGCAACGATGGAATTGGTAGCGATTGCAAGGTTAGAGCCGTCGAGTCCGGGGCCTGTAGCAGAGCCCACAATAAAGGAGCCGCCATGGATCCTATCGAAAGGAGAGTTAATAAAACATCTCTTGGAAAGGAAACATCAAACTCGAACCACATCAGGGACGGAAGGCTTTTTGTGGATCTAATTGAGGGTGGGACATAAAGGATCATTGATAAACAATCCTCCTCGAATTCTGAATCGTCCAAATTCGGCTGGGGACAAGCGAGCGGCAAGGCGGTCTGGTTAGAAGACCCATTTCTGTTGGAAACATCGACAAAACTTCAAGGGAAAATTGTATTGAGCTGATGCATACGGATACCCCCAACTGGTCGCGACTGAAGATGCAGCCCATCTTTGAGCAGATCCGTATTTTACGGTGTACCTGATGGCTCCAGATGCATCCACCAACCCATATGCCGTCCCCAATGGCGTGACAACTGTTTTGATGGCTGTTATTGGTGTGGAGGCATATCGGGGACATAGAAACCCGAACTGAGTGATGCGGCAAAGCTGAGTGCTGTCACTGGTCGATAGCCATCGGAGGGGGAATGCGAGTGTAGGGACAAAGATGCGCGGTATAAACGAGAGGAAGAGTGAAGAGAAGAAATACACCTTGAAAGGTATCATAACGAGGGAAGGAAGGGCGAAAAGCATATGCTAATGCTTCGCGAAGAATCGTCATTTATACATGCCACATCCAAGGGAACCGCCTTCCAGCCGTAACAAAGTGGGATATGCAACTGAAAACGGTTTGGTGGATACGAATAGAATACAAGGCCTAAGAAGCATCCTAATCGGAGGTGCCTGATTAAGACAAAGGGGAGCCACGTGAATGATCGGTCGGGAATTACTTTTTTTATAAGCTCTGTTGTCTTTGAATCGCTTTTCTATTTGATGTATCATCAGAAGCGAGGGGGCCACGTTCGTAACTTAGTCTGGGGATCCCTCGATAATCGAAATACAGGCCGGGTCGAAACAGCAATGTGGCCTTGCCAACTGAAAGGTGCGAATAAGAGCGAATAAGGCTATGAGGGAACGTGGCTTTGTCTTTCTGTACCAAATAGCGAAATCAGCATCGTTGGCAGGGATCAGTTAAATGTCAACTCCAGTGATGATGGTAAGTGATCAAAGCTTCAATTACCAAATTCATGAATCACGAATTTGGGGCTGAACGTAAAGTTGGCTAGTGCTGAGGATCGCGGCACTCAATAGCCCATCCCAGGGGCACCAATGATGTTGGCTAGGACCTCACGGCCAAGTTGCCACCTCATAATGCGATATTTTGGGTACCAGTATTTGCACTTGTTTAACAAAACCTTCCAAGTCAATCAATGCCAAATAACGGTGTTGGATGGCTTTAAAAATGTTCGGCATCTCCTCATCTGCTCGATTGAGTTAAAATTGACACGTCCTCTTACAGTCTGTCTACTGGGCCAACTGTTGGTTCAATTCGTGAGCTATTCCTCAAAATTAAAGCAATTGATGCAAAGCATGGCAAATTCGACTTGGTTCTTTGCACGGGCGACTTTTTCGGTCCGCTGACGGAGAGCCGGAAACAAGCAGACGAAGTGGATCAAGTACGAGAGCTGTTGGAAGGTCGACTTGAAGGTATTTCAAAGATGTTCTTCTAAATTCTATCCCTTCATTTATTCAGCATAGCTCCACTCGAATGTTATATCATGCAAGGGGGTCATCCCCTGCCAGATATTGTCATCGACAAGTTCTCAAAGACCGGGGGGGAATTGTGCAAAAACGTCTTCCTTCTGAGCAAGTCTTTATTTATGGGAATACTTCATATGACCTGACATGCTCCTTCAGGCAAATCTGGGGTTATGACAACGGCACACGGTCTCCGTATTGCATGCCTAGGTGGCGTCTATGACCAGAACCTATATTCTTCTGCCGAGGCCGCTCCAGTATATCCCACCCGTTACGTCCAGACTGTTACTTGATGTATTTCCGTCTAGGGATTTTCATCGCCAATATTTTCCTCTCACACAATCGAGAGATTATCCTCCAATGTAACGACGAAATTTTCATCCAAGGACCAGAGTTATACTTCTCTAGCTGCAATTCGATCTGCTGCAGCTCCCTCCCAGCTTATTGATGTCTTCATAAGCAATGACTGGCCCTCTTCCATTACAAACTTTTCCCTAGTACCACACCCTTCTCCTGAATATGTTTCGCTCGGAGTCCCTCCTCTAGACGACGTCATCCGGCATATAAAGCCTCGATACCACTTTGCCGGGGGCGGAGGTCAACCACCGAAATTTTGGGAGAGGGAGCCATTCCTTTGGGATGAAGAAAAGGGTCGCGTCACGCGGTTTGTGAGTCTGGGAGCTTTTGGTGGCGAATCCACTGCAGGCAAGAAACAGAGAGTACGAATCGTAACTTTTGGTCTGTATTCGGTTGATCTGACTTCCGTGGTCACAGTGGTTTTATGCTTTTTCCATCCAACCCCTCACTCCAATGAGTCCTCCGACGCCTCGACCTTCAAACGTCACAAAAAACCCATTTACAGAATCTCCCCGGCAACTGAAACGTCCGCTCGAGACAGGTGAAGGCGAGAACTTTATATTTGGGAATGTTCGTCAGCCAGGTAAACGGGCCCGTGTTGGTAAGTAGCTCACTGATTATGTTACTCTTACATTGAGCGTCAAAACGTAGGATTAGGAGAGCCCGGGGTGCCTCCTCCTGGGTACAAGTGCCGTCGATGCGACTCGACAGAGGTGGGTTTCGGATTTTAATCCGCCTTGATTGTAACTCAGGTGGCAGTCTCTTTAGCATTTCATCAATGACTGCCCAGCAAGAGCTATCCCTTCAGAAGGATATGTATGCAGGGTCTGCAACACGGTCCGCTCTCCCCAGGTCCCGACCAGTGAACTTCACATTTACGAATCCTGTAGCCGGGCCACTTTGTTCGCGATTGCCCTACCCGGAATGCTGTTGGGGACACAGGTGGTCGCAAACCACCCAACGGATATGTTTGCCGCGCGTGCGGAAGCGATGCCCACTACATCGCTGACTGTCCGCTCACAAACCAAATACCGGAGGTAGGCGAGCAGCGGGGAAAACGTGTGCCCCCGAAAGAGATAGCACGTCAGTGACAAAACTAATATAGAAGGCTTTTCCAACACTCATGCTCTTTGCCGTCCAGCGGATGAATGCTGGTTCTGTTTATCTAACCCAAATCTTGCGTATGACATCCATCCGTCATCCTTTGAAATCTTTTGAAACAAATTGACCATTATTCAGGAAACATCTCATTGTCTCCATCGGAGAAGAATGCTACCTCACATTGCCCAAAGGTCAGATCATCCCTACGCAGTCCGCGGCAGATCGCGTCGACGTGCCAGGAGGTGGTCATGTCCTAATTGTGCCCATCACACATTATCCCACCTTATCCTCGATACCGCCAGATCTTATCGTTCCGATCTTGGACGAAACTGATCGGTAAGTTTGCCGAGCTTAACGAACAACAGAGAATTTGTGTTTTGATGCCGCTCGGTTAGATACAAATCAGCTCTTCGGGCTATGTTTGCCAAGCATCACTCAGCGGCGGTGTTTTTTGAAATTGGGCGGCTCAGTGCGAAAGGCGGCCATGCGCATGTCCACGCTATCCCGTTGCCCACCAAGGTAAAGGGTGAAATAGAGAAAGCGTTCCTTGACGAAGGCAAGCGCAGTGGCATCGATTTCGAAGCCGACCCAGAAGCAGCCTTAGAGTTTTGTGCGAATGGCGGACAGAGTTATTTTCGGGTGGATTTGCCAGACGGGCGGAAAATGGTCCATTTGATGAAGGATAACGTTCCATTCAGTATCCAGTTTGGCAGGTATGAATTATTCTCCTGCGAAACGGTTGGTTGAAAATTGACTGGCGTCCAACATTTAGGCAGGTACTCGTTACGCTCCTGAACATGCCTGACCGGTTAGACTGGAAAGCCTGCGCGTTAACGGAAAGCGAAGACAAAGCTGACGCGCAAGCCTTCAAGCAAGCATTTACACCGTTTGATCCAACACTCTGACATGTAAAATAAGCCAAATCATCTCTTTGGTAATATCGTGTTGCATTGCATATTAGTTGTACAGTTCGCGAAATCGATCGTTTCTCGAGTAGAAAGGAGGTTTATGCTTGAGGCTGGTTGGCGCTGCTGTCAATGCTCTTCTTGTAGCTGTGCCCCATCGTACGAGTACCCTCCTGTTGAGACTTCTTAAGCACTCGTTCGATGGCATCCAACCCTGAATAGTAATTATGGTCGGAAGATGAATACAACCAAAATCAATTGGAATGGCAGACCTTTGTCGAGATCTTCAAGAGGAGGACCAAAGCTCAAGCGAACGAAATGGTGGCAGGGCGAGTGGAACAAGTTCCGTCGGTGGGATGGGTTGATATCGAAAAATATCCCCGGAATAACGATGGTGTGCTCTTTGAGAAGTTCTTCGAAAAATGTCTATAGACATGCAAAGAAATGAGGAGGTTCCTGCCGTTTCTTAGAGGTGGGAGCACGCACAAGACCGTTGTTCAAAGGCTCCGGAAGCTTCTCCAGATTAAGCCAGATGTAGAAGGTGCTGCAAGGAGGTATGGTGATTTCGAGGCCAATTGCTTTAAGACGAGCGAGGACGTGATCGCGTTTGGCTTTGAAATGCTTCTGAAGGGCAACCTGCAGGATAATGGCGTGGGGGTTGGTAATCTGTCTCTGAAACCAGAGGTAGGACCGCTGGTTGACGTACCCTTTCCGCAAAGGCTCTGTTAGGCTCAAGGAGGGGAATAGCGGCAAGTTGCAACCTGAAGAAGAGTGCAAAGTGAGGCAGAGTAAGATTATGGTGGAGTGTGCACACATACGGATGGCTTGCTCCTCCGTCCAAAAAGGAGCCTGGACGCAGCGGAACTCGGTTTCTGCAAAACCTGAGAGAAGACTGTACACACCTGACTGGGAAAGAGCCGTGACCAAGTTCTTGGGGCCAATGACCCAGCAAATACGCCAACCAGGGAGTCGCCAGTTCTATACATCGATACATGGGTGCACAGCATCCCACATAACACGTATTACTGACCTTGGTAAGGCCGTCAACAATTATACAGGAATCCTGCCGCCCAGACGGTTAGTTGTGTATCTGGTTTCCAATTCTCGATATATATATACCGTATTGACATCTTCGATGTACTCGGCGGAGGAGACCGTCTTTCCAAAATCTTTCTCGCGCTCGGGATAAATGTACCAAGAGTAGAACTGCAACCATGGTAAGTATATGAAAAGAGAGGATGCGTGTTATATGAACCTCATCGAGTATGACAGTTGTACCCTCTCTGCCTAAGGCAACAAGTTCCTTCAGATCATCCCCCCTAAATCAGCAGATAAGTTTTCGATCGTATAAGATACGAGGGTCAGGTACCGGATGACCTGGCCTGTGGGGTTACGTGGATTTGAAGCGAGGATAACAGCAAGACCTTGAGTCTGAATATCTTTCTATCAAAGAAATACACTGAAGTGTTCGGTCCCTTTGATAAGTATTTCGTTCTAACCTTAGTCTGGTTAATGTCGAGGCGATACTTGGTCTATATGAGGTTGCAATGAGTAAAATGAGGTGAAAGCAAAAAATGAAGTCCACCGATGGGTCGAGACTGCCGAAATTAAAATCAATATGTCGATATAAATGGCGAGATGTTGATATTTAGCTCACGCAGTCGGGACGGGAACAAGCCGCCTAAATGCTGAGAGGACTTGATCGTAGGCTGTATAATCCGGAATTTGATAGGACTGGGAGAAAAGCGGTGAAGTGGTAAGGCAATTGGTGATTGGAAATTGAAAAGGGCTGGTTGATTTACACAATAAACATCACCAACGACGGCTGCAATACGAGAAAGGCCGGCCCGACCACCAGGAACAATACAAACGTTCTCGTATGTATACTGGCTCTCCTTTCCTTGACGATATGTGTGATTGTATAAGTTCGCGACAGCTTCGCGAAGGGCTAATATTAAGAGTTAGGTAACCGTTGGAGGATGAACGGAGGAAATCTCACCTTTCACGCCAGTTGTGGGCGCATACTCCAAGGAGTCCACAGGCATGGTGAACGTAGTAGGTCTAGGAGGGGCATTAGGAATTTCTCCGACCTCGGGGGCGCCTTGTCCTAGATTACTCCATTCATGAGAACAGGCATAGCTGAATCCGTTGGCTATGGCTCGATCGGAACAGTAAATGACACCAGTGCTCCCAGGATGTTCGATTCCGGGAACTGTCTCTTCATCCTAACCGAGATCAAGTTCAATCGCACATCATCGGAGACGAAAAATGTACAAACGGGGTTGACGGTTTGGGGAAAAACCCCTTTCGGCTGATGTCCAGCGGCTTGGCGAAAAATCTGGAATGTTGTTGAGCAAATAGGATGCCAGTTGGGAGGAGAATAGGAACCTGATGGGCCTCGGAATGCTTTTCGTGTTTACGGAGGGTGAGGACATCGCGAACCTGTTGGGCGATATGAGCAAGAGAATCAGTAGGGGGGAGATGGGGGAAGTGCATGAGGGGCAAAAGCAAGGGGGGATTGATGAAAGATAACGCACCAAGCCTTTAAAATCATGGGAGCTCGCCATTGCGTGGGCACAGGGTTGAATGAATGGTCTCCAATGGCTTTTATAGAGATGGCTATGCAAGTGCCTCGTTGAGCTAATTCTCTAAAAATAAATTCAGGAGAACAGTCTTACAGCCGGGAATTATCTGATAAGTAGCACTTATCTCGTACCTCACTGCACGATTTCGGATTGCAAGCAGCAAGTTTGAAATTGGGGTGGCGGGGACGTTGGGTCTATATATATGCTTGCGGTTCTCGGCAAGTAGCGTCAAAGCTGTCACAGCTCCACTCTTCTCTCGCGAACAGTTTCTTCCCCGAACTCAAGACCGTCGCAATACTGAGTACGAATTCTCTGTACTCCGATTCTATTCCTTTCTCGTAGATCGTCCGATGCAGTTCCGTTCAGTGCGTGAATACATCAAGATTTCGTATCAAGTGAAGACGATCTCTTCCAACGGTGGCTACCGCCTGTGGTCTCAAGCTTATGCACGATACTAGCTATCTGCAACTAGATGGTTGAGTGCAAGCCACCCATGTACATGGCAGAGGCCGGCCTGTCGACCTAGGATGCAAGTAAAGTTTGACGGTCATCACCTGTTTGAAGATATTTCTGTTGTCAATAATTTCCGGATCGGAAAAGTGGTCTCTCGTGTAGCAGCAGGGGCTGCGTGGTGAGCACATCAACAATGGAGAGTTGTTACACTCGGGGGCGACCATTCATTGGCATGCAGCGGTATGGTCAAAGCTGCACGAGAGTCTCTGGGCACTACACCGAGGCAGGCATGTTAGATGAAGTTCGCCACCGGGAGCATAGACGGGGGGATACACTGTATACACGTCCGGGTAAGTGTTGGGCATGAATTGGCCCGACACTTGCCCGGACGCGTATACCGTGCCGTCTATGCTCCCGGTGGGGACCGTATTTAACGCGAACCACGCGGGGAAATTGCATGACATGCCGCTTTCTTTCTTTCTTGGGATCGGCAGTGGGTTTCGGCAGTGGGCCTGATCGTCCCGTTTACATCCAAATGGTGAGGTTTACGAATGCGGGAAGCGTATGCCGAAAGACTAGGGCTTTCAGCATGCACCAAGTCGACAAATTCGGGTCCTAGGAATCGTTGAGATGGCCCTGGATTGCGTGAACGCGAGAAGAGGTTTACCAATCCGTCTAAGATTCAGGTGTACCGGCCAAAGGCGCGACGGGGACGCGTTGAATCCAACCACCCGTCTCGCCCTTGGCTGGTACACGTGTAAGACGCGTCAATACGCGTTCCTGGAGTTGGACGGTGGAATCCGGTAGGTTTATGGCGGTCTTCAGGGCGTGAAGCGGTTCACGAGCCAGGTCGCGGGTTGCGTCGGTTTGTGAAGCATGGGTCGCGCGACTGACGGGTTGTTGCAGGGGCCAACCCATCTCTTGATGATAGAAGCGGCAAACAGACAGTTGCGGTTGACTGTTCTTTGGTCAGAGAGGTTCCGGATGAGTGGTTTATAGGACGCCCGTTCATGACTCACGGTCCACCTTATAGATCCATCGGTGAACCCTCTCGGACTTTGGTGGAGGCAATATGGAAACGAAATTGCTTTATCCCGTAAGTTACGGAAACTTCCGACCAAACCGAGTGGACTTATGAATTTTCAGTGTTTTATTCTTGATGTGTCTTGTTGATACCCAGACATATTAAAGAATTGTGTGCGGTAACTACTTAAAACGATCACTCTTTACCTTCCACCTTCCACTTTCCACTTTCCACTTTCCACATCCTCTTCCTAACTCTCGCTCATCCTTCCCCTTGACGCAATGGATACTCCAGCCTCATTTCAGTTCACGACCCCGCTTGTCCCTGAAAGTGCCAAACTACTGTATTCTGGGGGACCCGTTCGCCGAACTCCTGCGCCCGATGCCACAGCGTCATCGGAGCTGCCACAAAAACGGGCAGGCGAAAAACGCAAGGCTCGGGTACGTAGGATTTGGCACGTCAAGAAGCTTTCGTATTGAGGATTTTTTATAGAGACGCGAGGTCGTGTGTGGAACCTGTGGACTGAAGATGAGGTCGGACAACCTTGTCCGGCACCTACAATTCTCCTGCCGGGATGCGACTCAAGAAAAGAGGGAGTGTTGGTGCGGTAAGAGGTGGGGACATTGCTGCTCTCCCTGTCCCCTCCTTGTAATGACCGCCATACAGGTATTCTCGCAAAGATGCCCTAGTCAGGCATCAAAAGAAATGTCTCTCTTCTGAACAACCTCCTTCCTCTGGATGGCACGTATCTCCACCTTCGGCTGGCGGGTTCTCCTACCCTTTCAACGGGTTCTTCCCAATGCCTCTCACGCTCTCGCCCCAACAGGGCTCTGGATTCTCCACACAAGGTGCCCCCTTCGGCAACCAACTCTCAGTTCCTGCAGCGTACTCGACACCTAGGTTCTTAGCAGAAGATGTCTGCTTCGACGGCCAATCCTCAGTTCCTGCAGCGTACTCGACACCTGGGTACTCTGTACAAGATGACCACGTCGGCGGCGAATCCTTAGTTCCTGCAGTGTACTCGACACCTGGGTACTCTGTACAAGATGATCACGTCGGCGGCGAATCCTTAGTTCCTGCAGCTTACTCGACACCTGGGTACTCTGCACAAGATGACCGCGTCGGCGGCGAATCCTCACTTCCTGCAGCTTACTCGACACCTGGGTACTCTGCACAAGATGACCGCGTCGGCGGCCAATCCTCACTTCCTGCAGCTTACTCGACACCTGGGTACTCTGCACAAGATGACCGCGTCGGCGGCCAATCCTCACTTCCTGCAGCTTACTCGACACCTGAGTACTCTGCACAAGATGACCGCGTCGGCGGCCAATCCTCACTTCCTGCAGCTTACTCGACACCTGAGTACTCTGCACAAGATGACCGCGTCGGCGGCCAATCCTCACTTCCTGCAGCTTACTCGGCACCTGGGTACTCTGGACAAGATGACCGCGTCGGCGGCGAATCCTCACTTCCTTCAGCTTACTCGACACCTGGGTACTCTGGACAAGATGACCACGTCGGCGGCGAATCCTCACTTCCTGCAGCGTACTCGACACCTGGGTACTCTGGACAAGATGACGGCTTCGGCGGCGAATTCTCACTTCTTGCGACGCTCCTGGCCCTTGGGTCCGCTGAACAAGGCGACCGCTTGGACGGCGAAGTCTCAATTCCTGCGTTACCGCCCCCACCGACATCTGAGTCCTCAGCACAAGGCGACCGCCTCGGCGGCGAATCCTCAATTCCTATAACTTTACCGCCCCTACCGACTCCTGGGTCCTCCGTACAAGGCGACCGCTTCGACAACGAATTCTTAATTCCTATTCTGTCCCCTCGCCTTCCGGCTCCTGAGTTCTCCGTGCCAGGTGAATCCTTCGACGGCTCAATTCCTGCCATATCCCTCCTGAAACCGACTTTTCAAAATGGACTTCCTTTTTCTCTCCTATGACACGTTCATTACATTCCCCATTTCAATCCCGGACCATAGTGTTTCTCTCATGTTTTCCTTGTTTTTTGATTCATATGTTATCACTTACTCTTAAATCAGCACCAGACCATAGTCGGCAATTTCTCAAATCTTCGGAACAGAATTCTTTATAACCTTGTAGATATATTTGTATAACATTCCCATATGACACCGCTTTCTTTGTGTATCGATATCTTGAATGGTTGAGGAGTTCTGCTTTTCACCTTTTGTCACTCCGTTTAAATGTTACACCATGCTAGGCACGTGAACAACGCGTCAAGTACGGCGTTCCACGTGCACAATTATTATTCCGCAGCGCAACTTGTGAGGTCATACATGGTCGTTTCTGGCTAAACTAGATGTGACCTTGTTCCCACACTCTCAGAGACTAACTTATGTTATGAGAAATGAATCCCAGGGACTTACCTCCCAGAGATGATCATGGCAGATACTGCATCCTGATTTAGCCCAGTGCAGATAGAGCATCTGGTTATTGTCTTGTGGTCCTCTGGAAATGCTTGAGCATTTATTGACTACAATATGTTAATTCCTTTCTTGTTCTCAATCTCAGTTTTCTATGAGTACAACTACTGGAGGTCCTTGTGTCTCGCAAATTCATAGCTGACAGCTTGCTGCCCCAAGTATGGGTGTGCACTTCAGCAGTCCCTGCAAAGCCCGCAATAAGCAAAAAACCAGTGTGCTTGTCAATGTGTGACTCCTTTCCAGGTGTTGCTCTCATGGTTGCCTTCAATGCATTCCATTTAATACTTGAGCAGTGTAAAACGAGAATTGTCTCTTCTTTGCAAGCATCCCAGTACTTGATACAGGTAATAAAGTGTTCGTATAGAATTCAAGACCAAATGGTATGGTGGCAGACACCAACGGCGGACATAGATCCATGCAACATACTCCCCCAAAGGGATCAACAATGCGAAAATGTGAAGGTATCCCAATTTATCCCTTCGAGAAACCCTTCGGGAACGAGGTAGTGTGGCATTCGACCAGACGTCGACTGCGGAATCGGCTGCGAATCTTCGCTGTGGTGTTTATTACCTCCTGCCATAGAACCAGAACAATCTAGGGTCTGTGAATTGATATATCGTTCGTAGTTCTCCGCGACATTCGAGCCAGCCAACGAGTCAACTAACTGGCCGCTGATGGGGTGTATCGGGTGCGGATAGGATTCTACTTGAGAAGTAGAATCATGATCGGCATGCCACCTTGAAATTGCAGAGGACGGCAGTGACGCAGACGACGCAGACGACGCAGAAGCTGGAGACGACGCATACGAATCAAGGTAAGCCGGGGTCGACGTGCGCTCGGCGTTATAACATAAATCCTCAACACCCAGAGATGAACTGCAGCCTGAGTTGCGGCTGCTTCCCGATGAGCCTGATGAAAAGCTGAAGTGAGACTCGGTTGCAGATCGAGGTTCCGACCTATTGAGTGTTCCAGCGCTGATGGAATCATGAAGGGAAAAATCAACATACCCAGCACTGTTATCGCTCCAATGGCCCACGTGATCAAGGCGAAGTTCGAAGCGACGATTCGGCGAAGGAATGTAAGCATTTTGAGCCATAATATCCTCAAAGGAACCATTACTAGCATCCGCTGGGCGAGGAGTGAGGTCGCAGGATGCAGGGTCAGCCAGCACCAACGGGACTTTGGTATCTCCCCCACTCATATTGAAGGTGGCATGACTTTGCACTCGTCGCAAATCTCGAGTGGCCGACATCGCGCCTTTCCAGTGAAGCTCTGACGCCGAAAGGGGCGACCTGATTGACAGGGGAAAACTCGCACGGATAGGAGAGCTTTGAGGCGACGTCGGTTGAGATGACGGTGTCATTTTGGAGGGCTGTGGCTTTGTAGGCGAACCAATTGGAGAATCACCAGGCGTAAAGCGCAAGTCTGTGGACGACATGGTGCTGCGCAAATTTGCCCTCGATGCTCCTCGCCCTCGTGTGTCGCGATTCGAATACTTGCAAACCAAACCCCGCGTGGCACATCGCTGACAAACGGGACGTTCGCCCGAGCACTGCGAAGACATAAGCCCATCAGTTGAACCGGCGAAACTGAATAGGGAAAGCGCACACCTTGGTTTTGCGATCTCTGCACTTTTCGCAAGCATGTGCCGTTCGCTGGCGAGGGCCTTGCCTCAGAACACTATCTCGGGCCAGGTTACCCCGCTCAGACTTGGCAGAGTTCGGCAGACCAAGATGGTAAACGCGGGAGGGGGTTCGCGGGGTGGTGGGCGTCGCAGGATGATTCCTTAGAGTCGAGGTGCCAGTGTCCGTCCAAATTGGAAGGATACCGTATATCTGATTTTGGGATTGCAGGGGACCACCAGGAATCAGGCCATGAGGACCCGGCGAGGGCGGGCGATGGAATACAGGGTGACCGTGACCATAGGAAACAAGGGGTTGCATCTCTTTCAGACCAAGACTTAGGTCAAGGGGGAGAATAGGCTTCGAGCGAACGGTAAATTGAGAGGGTAAGTCAGGGTTCATAACGGAAAGCTGAAGATGATGTGGTATGACTGTGGAAGGGTATGTTAGGGGCTGACAGACCCAAATGCTCACATAATACTCCTGGATGTCGGGCGAGACTGAAATCCGCGGCACAGCGCAGGAATTCAAGGTCTGACTAGGCTGGCCATTCTATCGATCGGTAAGATCCCTTCTTTGATTGAATTTGTCGGAAAACTCAATCAAAAAAGAGATCTTACCGATCGACGCTGCCTCGTTCAGGCTCCGCGGCAGCTCCAAAACTTGGCAAACAAGTCTCATAAGTACTTGAATAAAAACCAAGTGGGATTGCATGTTATACAGTTAACAGCTCTGTACTGATCTCAGGTGACAGATCAGTCTCCTGGGTTGCGATACTAAGGACGATCGCGTACCTCGGATATCTTAATCCTTCCACTAGCGCGAGAACTGAGACCCACACCGACGTCATATTGGATCAGGCACCATATACCTTGAATTGTTCGTTGAATTCTCTTCCTATCAGCATGCGTCTGATTTCCTGGGTCCCAGCACCAACAGTATATAGTCTGGAATCCCTCACGATGCGACCCAGGGGGTAGTCTTGACGTTGATTCAGATTATGAATTGGAGTGACTGAGACTGAACTGCCCACCGTTAATGTAGCCATTTCCTCCTAAACATTGCATACCCTCCAACGCCACCTCCACAGCCTTCTCGGTAGCGTACAAAATCGCCCCAGCACAATCCTTCCATATGGTGGAGTGAAATGTATGCGAGATTTATTGTTAATGCAAAGTACTCCTGTCTGTCCTGAAATGTACACTTACCCGCCTGCTAATCTGACCACGATCGCATGCTCTTGCTACAGCATATACATATGATCGACTAGCACTGAGCTTTGTATACATATCCGCGATCTTGGCTAAAATAGATCATTGAATGGTTACTTGTCACGAGGCACGGAATAGAAGGAATCGCACCCTGCATGAGCTGGAAGGTGCCTATAGGTTGACCAAATTGCTGTCGCTCGTGTACATATGTGATAGCGAAGTCGAAGGCAGCTTGCATTAATCTGAATACCCAAGGATCGAGCCTGCAACTTTAATCAGAGCAAAAACAGATTGAACGAACCCAAGAGGGCCACCGCTTAGAACCAGACGTTCCAAGTCCAGACCGGACATTAACACGCAAGCACCTTTGTCCACTTGCCCCAGAACGTTCTCTGTGATCATGTACCTGAATAATAATTCATCAAAACCAACGGCAGAATTACCTGCCGGAACGTCACAATTGTCAAAGACAAGTTCGCATGTATCGCTTCCCCTCATCCCAAACTTGTCCAATTTCTGATGGGTCGAAAATCCCATAAAGTCTTTTTCGATGATGAAGGCCGTGATACCTTTCGAGCCTTTCTCTGGCGAGGTTTTGGCATAAACAACGAGTGTTGAAGCTGAAGGGCCATTCGTAATCCTAGAAAGTGGACCGTTATCTATCTAGATGCCCTGTCGTCAAAGTGATGCATAAACTTACCAAAATTTATTCCCATTCAGCCTCCATCCACCATCGACTTTGTCCGCCCGCAGGCGCATGCTAACCACGTCACTCCCACTCCCAGGCTCGCTCATAGCCAAGCTGCCGACCTTTCTGCCAGCTATAAGATCCGGCAAGTACTTCTCCTTCTGTGACTCCGTCCCGTGCCTATGAATCTGATTGACGCAAAGATTTGAATGTGCACCGTATGAGAGGGCGACAGAACCGGATGCTCGAGAGATCTCTTCCATGGCAAGAGTATGCTCGAAGTAGCCAAGCCCAAGACCGCCATACTTTGATGACACAGTTACACCCAACAGACCCATACTGCCAAGCTTCTCCCATAAATCCTGTATGATGTTTATCTGTAGAGAGACGTTGAGGACAGATATAAGAGTAGATCATACGGCAGGGAAATCATTGCTCTTGTCGATGTCAGCGGCTCGTGGTGCGATCTCCCTCTGCGCGAACTCACTAATCGCATCGCGGAACTACGAATACGAATGAAAACCATTGAGTCTGGATTGAGTCCGGAATTTGACTGCCATCCAACTCACTTCCGCTTGGGGTTCCGTGAGATCCGCCATTTGCTCGTTATAAAATGTCGAATTTTTTCGGTGCTGGACGTGGTGCACTCTAGACCTGAAAGGGGTCGACCTCGCACCGCGAGCCAACATTCGCGGAAATATTGACATGACCATAGATTGATGCCGTGGTATACGCAAAGAGGGATGGAGTTGGTCATTCAGTAACCCCAAAGAGGAAGGTGGCTCGACATTGGGTAACTACTGCTAACATTTCTACTGGTCGACGCAGTGCTTTCCATCCACTCCAGTATATGCTTGAACAATCTCCTTGTCCAACTCTTCCCAGACCCGAAGCCGGTCGAGACTTTTGGGCTCCAAATCAATTACTTTAACCGACGCGTCGTGTAATCCTTGAGCGACCCTCAGAACGACAGAACAGTCTTTGAATATGGCAGATAAGAGGTACGCAAGAGTATAGTACCGCCAATTCGCCGGGGAAGGAACAGAGTGATCCAAATCATCGTGAGATGAGAGATAAGCGTCTATAAATGCTCCCCAGTCCGAAATAGTAGGCTCCCGTGAACACGGATGATGAGCGCTGAAATCGGTGGAAGAGGATGAGATGGGAAGTGACTCCTCGTGTTCGATCGCAGGATTCATTCCGACTGTATGTCCCAATTTCGACAACCCTTCGATATCGAGAATATCGAGTGATCGCTCGAGTTTGGAAAGGATGGACAGGATGGGTGTGTTCATTAACAAAGGCACTATTGCGAGTGTAAGGCTTTCGACCGAGACATCCGGTGAGAGACCAGCGTGGGGTCGAGGACGTACGTCGGTAGGTTTGAGGAGCTTTCCGCGAGAGAAGATTTTGAGGTTGTTGATAGAACCTTGAGTGCGTACCCAGTCATTCCACAAGGAACGAATCGCGCGGGTGACGCGTGTTTCGTCCCCCGAGAATAGATCCAGGGGGCAATATTCCAAAGCGGCCACTGCGCCCTTTGTGGTTTTGAGGTACGAGTGCATGCAGAATCGGCACGTATGGGTCTTAATAGGACGAGTAGCTGGTGATAAATGGACAGGAGAAGGGAGGATGGCGCATTTGGGCTATGATTCAGGTTACAACGAGTGCAAGAGAGGAAGCTCAGAGAGTGGTACCTTGATTTCCACAGTCAATGCCGAACCGCCAACGAGATCGGTGGCAAGTATGGCAGATCTCGCAGTGATGTCGATCTGACCTGTTCTTCTTCTCTCCTGAGGTCGCGTCTCCTCACACAGGGCAGCAAGAGTGTTCAACCAGGATCTGTCCAGTTGAACGGGTTCGAGTCGAGGTAGATATTCGGAGGGCAGCAGACGTCCTATCACACTGCGTTGAAATGAAAACACCTGGTCATCGGCTGAAGAACCGGTAGCATTAATGGCCCTCTTCTTAAGCCTCAATACTGTGCCAGTAAACTGTGAGTGATTCGAGCCAGTGTAAGAAAAGACGATAGCTGTGCCTCCCTCCGATACATAGCTCCAATCTCCCGGCGAGGATTGAGTGATGGTGGCCATTCCGATTGCCAAATTTGGAATTATACAAGCTAAATAGAATGTTACGTAATTAACTGTGCTTTGACCTGAAAGCAACCGGCTTTGTTCAACACAACACTTGTGGCCATGCCTAAACTTAGACTCTACTCGCCACTCACTCAATCCTTTCATCCCCCTTCTATCATCTCAACTTCACAAACACCCTCATGTCTCCAATTCGCACCCCCCGTGCTTCCCCACGCTTTAACCCTCTTCCTAATAATCAAACGGCTCACGCTAATGGACCCAAGGTGAGAATGATCCTCTTCCACTTACTGTGCATCCACTCACACGCTCCAGTCTGCCAAACCTCCCGACGACGGTTTCTGGACGCTACCCCTCGACCCACGGCCAGCCCCTCTCTCACTTTGTGACTTGGAATGCCTCCGCATGCTAGGTATCGCCCTCCCACGGCAGGACACTCGGGATTCCGCTGATTACTTTTCTCCACAGGTCAAGGAGTTCATGGCTCGGTCCTTCTTGTCCGCGTTCGCAGAAACAAGAGCCGGCACAGTATGGATAAGCCAGGCTCCCTTTTCGCCGTCAAAATCTTCAACAAGAAAAGCGTCCGTCAAACCGACTGGGTAACCTTTCTCCTCACCACGCCGTTCTACCTCGTCTTTGACACCCTTGACAGAACGATAAACATTTCAAGAACTTCGAGCGGAAGACACTTGCGGCATTGCCTTGGGACCCATTTGTTTGTGGGCTCGTGGATGTGTTTTATGACACCAAGAGTCTCTATCTCTTGCTCGAGCTAGTCACCTCTGGCACTCTGCTTACCGCCATTCGCAAACGTGGCCCTTTCGACGCTGCCACTGCCGCATTTTACTTTGCTAACATTGTTTGCGGCCTCGAACACCTCCATTTTCACGGCATCATACACCGGGATCTCAAGCCAGAGAACATTCTCATGGGGCCAGATGGGTACCTTTGTATCGCCGACTTTGGAAGCTCTATCAATCAGTACACGCGAGAGGAGGATTTTTTCGCCGCGGGCACCCCCGCGTATATGGCGCCGGAGCTCTTCTCCCCACAAACTATCACTCCCGTAGCGATCGATTGGTGGGCCGCCGGCTGCATTTTATTTGAGATGGTTTGCAGGAAATTGGTACCCCATTCGTCCATCCGAGTGAACGAATCTTGGCTCATTGTTCAAAACAGACTTTCCTGGGAAAAACCAACACGGCTATATATGAAAGAGTCAAATCTGGCATATACAATTGGCCTCCAAATATTAAAGTCGGCAAGAAACTTCAGGATATCGTTGCTGCCCTCCTGAACATGGATCACAAGGAGCGGTTGGGTTCTATCGATGATGCGGTTGCTGTGCAAAACCACCCTTGGCTTTACCATATCCAATGGGACAAGATGCACAACAGACAGTACCTGGTGA